>CAHIKZ030004549.1:2392500-2640000 GCA_903632075.3 Acanthosepion pharaonis
TCTCATGGCACGTGGAACTAGAGCAGTCTACCCCGGTGAGCGAAATAAAGGGTTCAGTTCGACATTCGAACCACCTGTAGAAGACCGGAGCGTACAACAGCCGAAACGTTGTGATAAATAGGGCGACAAAGATGAGGACAATAGTCCGAATAACGTAAATAATGTATTTTTTTTTCATTTGCAAAATCACAAACTGAAATCATTAAGTTAAAGTGTCTATCCCTGCAAGACAATGTTCTGCATAACTGACTATTGTCTAAATTGCCCACCAAAAGTTTTAAAGACATTAAATTGATGGAATGGCTTTCAGCCTCTATAGATAGATCCCAATGTGTCTTCGGATTTCGTTGTCTCACTTTTCTTCCTCTGTTAAAACATTTCCAGGATAGACTTTCGCTTTCAGTAACCCTTTGCATTCTAATGGCACTCCGGTCTTGCTTGGGGTGAAATGCTTAAAAAAAAAATATAGTTGTGGTTGTTTGATTTTGGTATTGCCAATTTGCAATTTTAATTTGCGTATTGGCGCATTGCTGACAATCATGCATTCTTTCTTGTTGCCATTGATGTTTAGTCCTTTCTTTTTTATGACTTGTAGTATCTACTTTAAAAAAATAATCGGACTTTCAAATACACAATGAGTGCCGGAAAATCCTTAACTCAAGTCATTTTGCTAAATCTTTTCCAATGACTAAACATCAGAATTTTCTAAAATTTTGGATTTCAGCATCCGCCTTTGAGAGCAGTTTTCTACTTGTAACTCAATTTTGTTAAAAAACAGAACTTTGAACTACGAACCTTTATAACTCTGTCCCATCGCCAGTCACCTTTAAAATATCAGCTTAAGTAGTACGAGATGTTTTCCAGAAGTTTTGAGACACTTTTGGGAGAGGCACTTCTATCCGAGATTAGTCTCATTTTAGTACATCATTACGATGTTTCTAATAACCTACCAACTTCTTTTATTCCAGAATTATTGAAGAACTGTAACAGCTCTTTGGCCACACTCTACTAAACACTACTTGTCACAGCTGACTAGTTTACAGACAATTTGAAAGCTCGCTATGCAATAAAATTGTGTGCTGACAGAGATGAGTATCAAAACTGTCCCTCATCTTCCCTACAGTCCAGATCTTGCTGCCTATGACCTTTGGCTGTTTCCTAACAACATCTTGGGCAGTCGTTTTGAAGACATTGAAAAGATGAATGAGTCTGGACACATTCACTTTGTATGACTTCCATGGAACCTTCACAAAGTGACTATATCGCTATAACAAGTGCATTAAAGTCAGTGAATCTTCCTTTGAAAGAGATTAGAGTTCCGTGCTTCTTTCAAATTAATAATTGTCTCTCCTGGTAAAGTCTCAAAACTTTTGGTATGCACTTTGTATAATTAATTGATTTCAAGTCGTGGAATGATTACTATATCCCATGATAGTTATTACAAAACTGTGTGAGGAATCACACAAAAGAAATACAATTTTTCTTATCAGTAATAACTTGATGATCATATAAAAAGCTTAAATCATGATCTAAAATATCTCATCTTAGTAGGTAGACAGAAATTACAGTCGTTAGCAAGAGGGACAGCATGAGGTGCGCGATGCAAATCGGAGACCAGCATCGTAACATAACTTTCCTTTGATTTTTCTATAAATATTTTCATGGCAATTTTTCTCTATTTACATTATTCGGACTACTGTCCGAATCTTGGTTGCTCCGGCCTTCTTCAGGTAGGTGGAATGTCGAACTGAACCCTTTATTTCGCTCACTGGGGTAGACTGTTCTACTTCCACGGGCCATGTTTAATTGATGTCAGTTATCAGTTATCTCCTGTTAATTCCCCTCTGAAAGTTCTCCTTTGCCTTAACCTTAAAGTTGTTGAGAGCCATGATCGCCCACGTCATCAAGGGAGTACAGCATATAGAAGAAGGGTAAAATGGCGCCAGTCTGAGTTAAAACAATTTAATTATTTATAATCATTAAAATAGAACTTGTACTTATGGATATTCAATAGAACTTGTACTTGTGGATATTCAAGCCATGCGAAGATCGGAGGTAGGATATCTCCGATCTTCGCATGGCTTGAATATCCACAAGTAAGATTTGATTTCAAGTCGTGGAATGATTACTATTGATTACAAGTAAGATGAAGGCGGGTGTGCGTGGGTGGTGTAATGACTTAGAATGAGAAATTGGAGAGCTGAGTTCGAATTCCAGTCGGGTTCGCTACATTCATTTACGCACAATTAACTTTGGGAAACGGCATGAATCCATTCCTTCTCTCTTCAGCTATGGGTTGAATAGCAGGGCAGATTGGGTCCTATAAACGTGGTTGGCAGCCAGTCTACGAAAGAAAGAAACGCCAACATGCGGAAATATCACTACCTAGTCATGAATCGAAAGAAACATGATCGCTCAGGCGTATATCGCGTATGGAACTTAACTGATTGCCTGAAGATGAAATAGAAAGATCTGAAACAAGATAGCCTATCTATAAACAACGTGTTATGGAGTGGTTTCACAGTGGAGGCTTGTAATTGTACTAAGTCGGTCCTAAAACAGGTTCGACGTACAAAACGTTAGGAACTTCATATAATAGGTATGACGCAGTAATCTAGTTGCGGTAGCTGATACATTTAGTATCCGATTAACGGTCGTCCGACATCGACTGACTGACCAACTCACTGAGCGACTTAACGACTGACTCGTTACTCTTACTACTCCTATTTATTATAGGTGGGAGAGTCTATTAGTTATAGAATAGGTGTGTTCCACTATAACACAACGCTTATTTTGATATTAATATATCATGATTTTTTTTTTTAAATTGTTATCTTTATTTTTGCTATTTTTATCGCAGCATTTGGGTTAGTGTGTAAACGTGTGCACATCCCAGTCGGTCGTCCAATATTTCTAACACCGCGGTTTGTCGCTGAAGTGACCGCTTCAAACCAGAGCGACCTTATCCCACGTTGTCATTTAAGTTTGATCATAAGGCAGCCAAGATCGAATCGTCGCAAGTATTTTCGTGTTGGGCTTGTCCAAGCAGGGAGATGACGTACAGGGGAAAAAAATAACTCTCGAATAAAGTGAACAAAAGTAAATAATGATTTAATAACAGTCTCCACACAATAATTGGTTTATATCAATTGTTCGCATGCAATTACTTATCAGTTACGCCCGCATCTAAATCGGAAGTGATACTATCGTCAACCTGGCGCAAATCTGGTTTGCTGTTTTGGTAGAGTTTGGCACAAGGTTGAAGTCGGAGCTTCTCTTCAGCAGGCAATCACCTGGCCTCTCTTCTGTCTCGTCTCCGACCCGTCTCTCTCTATCTGGCGAATTCGCTTCGCGCATTCTTATTTATGGACATTACCAAAAACTGGTATCCTCTATGACGAGGTAGAGACATTTCGGTGAATCCCCTCCGGTTAACGTCATAACTTTGGGGAATTCCCTCTTTTCCCAACTCCCTCATGTCAATATTTTTCACCAATCCTTTCAGTGACCGTGGGTAGCCTGTCCACCCATCTCCCGTCTCGAATCAATTTCACATCCGTTGCTTAGCAAAAATGAAATTTCGCTTTGCGTCAATCAAACATCGAACCTCAAGTCAATCACTTTTCCATTGTTCAAACCGCTCAAAATACAATTCAAGCCGTCTGTCTGTAATTCTGAGATGAGGTATTATGTATATTATTTACATTATTCGGACTATTGTCCTCATCTTTGTCGCCATATTTATCACAACGTTTCGGCCGTTGTAGGTGGTTGGAATGTCGAACTGAACCCTTTATTTCTGTAGACTGTTCTAGTTCCACGTGCCATGTTTGATGAATCTCAGTTATCAGTTATTTCCTGTTACTTTCCCTCTGAAAGTTCTCCATTGCCTTAACCAGGTATTGAACTCACACTCACTGGATCTAACCAACGCCTTTATCCACTGTACCATGAGTCATTGAGGACATCTGGGTATGAATTTCTGGGTATTATAAACCTAATGTCTTCAGCAACCAATTTTTACCAGTGCTCTCATGAATCAATTTTTGCTGTTATTATTGCATGTTTCTACCAGAGCACATATTGCAACTTTGTTGCTTTTCTCTGGCACTCCTTATTACTGGTTCCCATATTGTATTTATTTCTATGCTTGGTCGGCTCAGGAGATTTTTGTGGCCTAGCATATGTGCTGACTCTTTAAGTTTACGAATTTTTCAATTGTGTTCTTTGTCTATGATCTCAACATGATCCCACAGAGGGCGGTGATCTCCCTTCTCTCTCCATATGGGGTCAGCCACGCCTGATTTTTCTACTTCCCCTCGTGTTACAGCTTTCTGGTGTTCTTGAAGCCTTACCTTGAGGGGGGGGCTGTCTATATTCCTTTCCGCAGCTGCACGGGATAGCGTACACACAGTCTTTAGTCATGTTCTCCTCTATGGGGGGTCTTACGTGGCACGTGGAACTAGAACAGTCTACCCCAGTGAGCGAAATAAAGGGTTCAGTTCGACATTCCAACCACCTGAAGAAGGCCGGAGCGTACAACGGCCGAAACGTTGTGATAAATATGGCGAGAAAGATGAGGACAATAGTCCGAATAATGTGAATAATTCAAGCCGTGTATATGTGAATTTAATCTTTAATTTTTCCCAGGGGTTCTTTTGGTATTAACTCTACTTGTTTCTATGTCTCTTAGGACATATCACTTTCTTATGTTATAACAACACCTTCTTCTGTTTTACCATGGTAATGAAAAATAGTATCACATATGTGCTCTCTGCTCTTCTCAATGAAATGAAACGAAACATCGTTGATATTTCTTAAAACTTGTTATGTAATCTGTCCTGACCAGTCATCTGAATTTATTCACTTTATCACCAACGTGGCGTCGCTTCTGTCTGTCTTTTCTCAGATATTTTCATGGCAGCTGTTAGCTTTTTACGTGGTGCTATAACTAATGACTTTAAGCGTGCTACTAGGTTGGCAATTAGGTCTCACCGTTTTACTGTTGAATTAGCTATACAGAACCGCCACTTCAACTCTAACAATTTCTTTTCTCGCACTTCCCACCTGTGGAACTTCGTTCCGATTTCTTGCTTCACTGATAACTAGAATCTTCAAAAATTTAAATGCAACGTCAATCTCCATTTTCTGTTTTCTTGAACCGTGTTCGTTTTTTATCCTTCCCTCAATGCACCCCCATTCTCGTTTTTCTCATTCTCTTTCACTTTTACTCCCTGTACCTCCCCTACCGACCACCACCCTGCGTCTTAGGGGCATTGTCGCCTTGCTTGTGGTGAAAAGATTTAAAAAATGTGAGAATTCATTTTCTTATTATTTATAATATTATCGCAACGTTTCGACTGATGCATTCTTCATCCTTTTTCATATAGTGAAAATGTTTTATCTGAGAAGTTCAGACGATATTTATGAAACTATAAATCCGCCTTGAAAGGAAAAGATGCTGCCAAATAATAATAATAATAATAATCAGGTAACTTCACCCCATGACGAATCATCCTTAGTGAGTAGAGAAATTCCAGAATTTATGTTCCGTGTGTCAGAATGATGTACGGATGATTTTCCAGAGCGATGTCACTGTTAGGTTACCTGCATGTCTTACGGCTATTTCTTAAGCTTAGAGTTTGGCACAAGGACACGAGTGGAGGGTATCCGACAAGGATCAAACTGACTGCAGTAATAATGTGTAGATGTTTCCAATCTGGACACTTTACCCAAATACTATTTGCAAGAATAAAATATCAAAATACTACTCAATACTAATCATATGGTCAACTGTAGAAAAAGGAATGTGACGTTCCGACATGGCTCATATGGCGTCGCTGATTCGGTGTAGCTGATTCTATTTAGGAATTTTTTCGGCAGAGGACGATTAGGCATTAGATGACTACTTATTCGTTATAGTCAAATTTGTTTCTCTCTCTCTCTCTCTCTCTCTCTCTCTCTCTCTCTCTCGTTTAGTAGTCAAATTAAAAAGAGTAGGGGGCATTTTTATATTTAAGAAAAGGACAAGTTGGTGGCATTTTTATATTTAAGAAAAGGAGTAATTGGAGGCATTTTATATTTAAGAAAAGAAGTAGTTGGAGGCATTTTTATATTTAAGGAAAGGGGTAGTTGGATGTATGTTTATATTTAAGGAAAGGAGTAGTTGGAAGCATTTTATATGTAAGGAAAGGAGTAGTTGGAGGCATTTTATATTTAAGGAAAGAAGTAGTTGGAGGCATTTTATATTTAAGGAAAGGAGTAGTTGGAGGCATTTTATATTTAAGGAAAGGAGTAGTTGGAGGCATTTTATATTTAAGGAAAGGAGTAGTTGGAGACATTTTATATTTAATGAAAGGAATAGTTGGGCATTTTATATTTAAGGAAAGGGAGTAGTTGGAGATTTTATATTTAACAGAAAAGGAGTAGTTGGGCATTTTATATTTAAGGAAAGGAGTAGTTGGAGGCATTTTATATTTAAGGAAAGGAGTAGTTGTAGGCATTTTATATTTAAGAAAGAGTAGTTGGAGGCATTTTATATTTAAGGAAGAGTAGTTGGAGGCATTTTATATTTAAGGAAAGGAGTAGTTGGAGGTATTTTATATTTAAGGAAAGGAGTTGTTGGAGGCACTTTATAATTATGGAAAGGAGTAGTTGGAGGCATTTTTATATTTAAGAAAAGGAGTAGTTGGAGGCATTTTATAATTAAGGAAAGGTGTATTTGGAGGCATTTTATATTTAAGAAAAGAAGTAGTTGGAGGCATTTTATATTTAAGGGAAGGAGTAGTTGGAGGAATTTTATATTTAAGGAAAGGAGTAGTTGGAGGCATTTTTATATTTAAGAAAAGGGGTAGTTGGAGGCACTTTATAATTATGGAAAGGAGTAGTTGGTGGCATTTTTATATTTAAGAAACGGAGTAGTTGGAGGCATTTTATATTTAAGGAAAGGAGTAGTTGGAAGCATTTTTATATTTAAGAAAAGGAGTAGTTGGAGGCATTTTATAATTAAGGAAAGTTGTATTTGGAGGCATTTTATATTTACGAAAAGAAGTAGTTGGAGTCATTTTATATGTAAGGAAAGGAGTAGTTGGAGGCATTTTATAATTATGGAAAGGAGTAGTTGGAGACATTTTATATTTAAGGAAAGGAGTAGTTGGAGACATTTTATATTTAAGGAAATGAGTAGTTGGAGGTATTTTAAAAAAGAATAGTTAGAGGTATTTTTAAACTTAAGAAAAAGAATAGTTGGAGTTATTTTTATATTATATTTCCTTGAGTGCAGCTTCAAAATTTTTAGACGTCAAGCCCTTTCATTCTAAATGGAAACAAATATTTTATCAAAACGTGGAAGAAACAAAGTTATACACGACGGATATCTTTTTATTTTTGATGCAACGAGCAAGATGGATCCGGAAATAAAGTTTTGGCGATGTGAACAGAAAGCTCGATGTAATAGCTTTACTAAGTTTTTTTAAATGTTTTTTAAATACAGTGTTTTCAATTTAAGTTTTTAATTTACATTATCTCATTAACGTTTTAATTGGATCATTAATTCCCTAAATGAATAAAAAGTCATATTGAAAGTTGGGTGTTTTCAATGCTTTTATTCTTTGGTGGGGGGGAGGGGTGCAATGACTCTGAATGAGAAATCGGAGGGCTTAACTGACTGACTGAAGATGAAATAGAAAAATCTGGGACAAGATAGCCATTCTATATACATTGCTTATTTTGATATTAATACATCATAATTTTTTAAAAAAATGTTATCTTGATTTTTGCTGTTTTTATTGCAGCATTTGGGTTAGTGTGTAAACGTTCACACGCCCAATCGGCCGTCCAAGACTTCCAGCACCGCGGACAGTGACGTCGAAACAGTCTGACGCCTAAACAGCTGTGCCGAATGGTTCAATTATTTTTCTGACGCCGAGTCGGCCACGCCATATGGGCTATGCTGAAACGTGTGAAACCCGTAGAAAAGTTGATTTTTGGGGTCGTGTTTGTCCGATGTCGGAACGAATTTTATTGAATGATGTTCTTCTGTCATTTATTTTATAAACATTTGAATGTATTTGACTCGCTGTTTACGTCTGCTTTTAATATGTCATGTGCGTGACATATTCTTCAAGCCCTCTTTTCTCATAATGTGCCCTAGAAATGTCTCTTTCTAATTTTAAGTATAATTATTCTTTATTTTTTCGGTTTCCTTACTTGTTATTCACATGCACCGTACATGGTGTTCTACGTATCGTTCTGTAGAACCACATTTCTATTGCCTCGGGTTTCCTCTTCATCTTTGTGGAAAATGTCCACAATTCACTACCATTTTTTTATCGGGATCACCCCAAGCAAGGCAGTAATTCTACTAAGACACAAAGGGTTACAGGGTGGGGGAAAATTAGGAACAGAAACATTAATGATGAGCATAAAGAAAAGTGAGTAATCAGGAGGACAGTACATAGCGATTGACATTGCATTTAAATTTTTAGTTGGTAGCAACATTCTTCCTTTTAATAATTAAGGGTTATTCCTTTCTTCTCACGCCGATCTTTTGAACAGGAGTAGAAGTTTATCCCTTGTTTCCTGTTTAGGATTAGTTTTCTGGTTCCTTCTAAAGTCTACTTCAATTCTATACTACTAACGTCTAAAACTCAGATTTTTTATTTACTATTTATTGACATTTTTGTTCTCAGTAGGAGTAGATAGATTTGCCTATCGCACTGGTCACACATCTCCCCGATCTTTTGAACAGGAGTAGAGGTTATCCCTTGAATCTTGGTAACATTATCAATTTGATTTGGGTGGTAGCTCTTACTCTGAACCCCTCTGTCTCAAGTGGATCTGAAGCCTTGTAAAATGAAAACATCATTTAAAAAACGTTCCTTTACTATCATGTCTTGGAGTTCTTGCAGTTGTCTTTCTTTATATGCTATGAAAATTGTGTCATCTGCATATTTTAATAAATCCTGGTAGGACTTCTAGTTCCCTCGTAATAGCCTCGTTAAATAAATCTGGTGGGAAGACACATCTTTCCTTTACGTCCCTTCCTATTTTTGTGCACTTAATTCATTCAGACGGTTTGCATCGAGTAGAAATTCTAGATTACTTTAAATGAATGAAATAAGAAGATATGGTGGTTCCATCTAACATTATATGCTTGTGTATCCACGACTCAAAAGTCGAAATATGTTTCAGTCTGAGATTATAGAGAAAAGCTTGTATAAATGAATGGTAGAACAGGGAGCGCGAGAAATGGCGAAAAGACAATTATTTCTAAAAGCTACAAACGATAGACAGTTGTAGAGAATCAAGATCAGGCATATAAGAGGTGGTGGTAGTACCGGTAATCATTTAAATTATCTACAGTTAAAATGTATTCCATTGTACATACCTGAGTCAAGACATGAGCGATTATGACTCTCCATAACTTCCGGTCGTTTGTAGCTCCGAGTAAGAGTTATCCTTTTGTAATCTCTCTTTGTCTTCGTTCGACCAAACAGGAAGTACGCCATTTGTCGTTTTCCTCTGTTTTATTTCCAGTTCTCTCTCTCTCTCTCTCTCTCTCTCTCATTCTAAGTGTGTGTACTTTTTGTTTCTAGTCTCCTTGGAACTTCATTGTTATTCACATGTTCAATGCATTGTATTTTCAGCAACCTTCTGTAGAACCACATTTATGTTACTTGAAGTCCCAACATTGAATTTTCGCTTCAAGTCCTAATAAGATGTCAATTATTTGAGGATTTGAACATTAGAATGCAGAAAACGAAATAAGATGTTATAGTGGTTCCATATACTTATATGATCTCGATAAAAAAAATCTCAACATCCTTTACGATATACCTTTCCAAAACAGAAACTATGATCAGGATTGTAGCGATAGTAAATACCAAGAATCTATCATAAAAATTCAGAATATGGAATTAGTAATCTGTAAACATTGCAAATATCTTCAAGCATGAATCAGTTACAACAAATTTAGTGCGTATATAAGACAAGAAACTTGAACATAGGTTAGGCTGCTCTCGGAGATGTTTGGCTAACAAAGCAAGAGGCTATAAAAGCAAAACGTTAACCGAAGAACTTGAGACAATGACATAGTCAGTATGTGCGCAACTCTTGACTTTTCTTATATATATATACGGTAGAATCCCTGACAAGCGAACTAAGAAGGCCTTCCGGATATGAAGAATTGGTTACAAAATCCGGATATGAGGGGTTATATTTAGATTAAAATAAAAGAACTGAAATCAGGTTTAACATTTATTTTCAATGTTTTATTGTAAACAAAATAAGCTAATGGTGAGTGAAATATAACGGAATTGATTTTAAAGAAAAAGAAATAAATTATGTAATGTTAATGAAAATTCATTAAATTAAGTATGCCACGTATGCAAAACAAATAATGTAACGAGGATTTTTAATCGCTGTTGCATGATGATTCTTTCTCTTCTAATGTCATTCTCAACTTTTTCCGCACTTCGTTTTGCTTTTGTTCTTGAAATTTTTTTAAACGAAAAACATTTTTTGACTTTTTTTAACTTTTTAATTTTTTTGACGACCCGTAATTACTCAACAAAGGTAGCGACTGAGGAGAAAGAGTAAGAGAAGAAGGAGATACGGGAGAGGGAAAGAGTGTGCTGATAGGAGTATAGGGTTTACACAAATACTCTCTGGTCATCATCAGGTATTCATTTGTTGGCTGATGTGGGATATCTGTTGATTACTGTGATATTTTGTCTATGTGATGTCAATTGAAAATAATACAATAATTCGAAATAATGCAAGAATATTGACAAGTAATCATCTTCAGAGGAAGGCCCGGTGGAGTAATATATAGGAATCGGAGAGCCGAGTTCGAATTCCAGTCGAAACTATTACATTCACTTAGGTGCTAATACCATTGGGAAAGGTATCAATCCTCTTCTTATCCCTCTCAATGGGTAAATAGGAGGCACGGTGGAGTAATGGATAGCGGCTCGGATTGAGGAATCGAAGTGCTGAGTTCGAATTCCAGTCGAATCCATTACATTTACTTACGTGCTAATAGCTTTGGGAAAGGTATGAATCCTCTTCTATGAGTAAATAGCAGGACAGACCGGGTTCTATAGCCTTGGGATGGCAACTGGTCTACCAAAGACAGAAATGGCAACCTACTGGGGGAAAAAATCTACCTCGTCAGTTATGTATCGAAAGATACATGATCGCCTAAACGTGTATCACGCATGGCACTAACTGACTGAATTGTCTTCAGACATTAAATACTAAATTATGAAAAGCGTTACGAATCCTACATAACCGAATATCAAAAACCGTCTGAAATGAATATAAAAGGCTCCAAAAAGGTACCAGTATTGACCTTCATGTACGCATCTATTGTAATGGAATGTCCCATACTCCCTATCGCCTAATGTAGACTGATTATATCAGTAGGTATATATAATAAGCACTCGATATATCTGGCGGACTTGCTTCGGCTATTAGTTGGAGATTCGTCTCTAGCTAAGCTAGTCAAACTCTCTGCCTTCGGGCAGAGAGGAACCCAAACGAGGCTATGCCGAAAGTCATAATCTCGTCTGGAGTGGTAGACAGCTACGCGACCCCGTTTTCTACGGCATCTACGGGGAAATTTTGCCTGAGCTTACGGGCTCGGATACCCCACGTTAAATTCGACCTTGTGCCACATGTGACCGCGTGGGGCGGTTGGCAAATATCCTTGCTTCGTCAATTAGCTGGAGATTCGTCTCTAGCTGTGCCGGTCGAGCTCTCTGCCCAAAGGCAGAGAGTTACCCAGACGAGGCTACGCTGAAGGGCAGAGTCTCGTCTGGGGTGGTAGACAGCTACTCGACCCCGTGTATACGGGGTCTACCGGAAATTTTTGCCAGAGCCTTCGGGCTCGGTTTTGCCCGGCATTAAAAATGGCTTTGTACCACATCCTGCCTCGCGGGGAGGTAAGATAAATAACCTTGCTTCGGGAATTAGTATCTTGCTAACTGATTTCCTGTCTTTCAGTAATGTATTCTCTTTTACAATAAACCTCCCTTTCTTTCACCTACGTGCGTGTTGCTCTTCCTTTTCACTCGAGTATCACCTTTGTTTTAACCTATTTAAGGATACAACAGTATCTATTGAGCAAGAACAAAAATATCATATCAAAAAATATCATATCAAAAAATACAATAGTTCGAAATAATACAAGAATATTGACAATTACTCATCTAAATGAAATACTAAATTATGAAAAACGGTACGAACCCGAATGTGTGACAATAACGAGCAGTTTCATTTGCTCTGCAAATATTAAAGTGCTCGGAATTCAATTATGCATTTCACTGCTATGAATTATGCTAAGACAATGAAAGAAAAACCTCACACCAAGAAATAAGAACGCGAACCCTGTTTTTCAGAATTTTATTCAAGGTTTGTCCGAGAGGAATGCGTAGATGATGCATGACTTACCATCTGTTATGCCAGCTCTTCCTTCTACGAACTCTCGGTCCATCTAACCATCCGGAAGTGGTGACTGGCAAATACGAAAATGGAGGCGTCCGAATCATGACACAGACACGTCTGTCTCCTGCCAAGGGCAGGCCAGCACTGTCTCTGATTCCAAGCATGACTGCTAATATAGACCAACGCTCGGATGTAACCTCGTTCCGGTTTTGTTGCCACTTGATCTAGTAAAAACCCACACCCACCCCTTTACTTCCCCTTACCTTTTGGTTAAAGTAAATGCCACTTAGAAGATCGAACTTCAAAAGGACCCATCCACTGTTCTATCAAACTGAAAGACCTTAGATCGAGATAAAACTTCTTCTCGAAAGTCAGCACATTGTTATAAGTAATGAAAAATGGATTTTGCATAGTAACATAAAATGAAAAAAAAAAACAGAATCAGGATTCTGTCACCAGAAGTCATTTCTTTGGGCCTGTTGAAATGTGAAATGTGTCATCCATTATGAGCTAAGGGGACGTAGATGAACGATCCCTGCAGACGTTTATTGCTAGTAATTCAATAGGTTAAACGAATTATTACATCGAAAGTATTCTGCTTCGGTAAACAAGAAAGAAGTGTTCGCCAGTATGACAAATCAAGGGCACACAACTCTGCAAAAGAAATCCAAAAAAAATAAGATCGTTAGGATAGGAAGTTTTTCCACATCCTCCATTGTTTCGAGCACAAGAATACTTCGTGACAGAACATAGAGAAGCCCCGAATTTGAAAACAGTTTTTTACATGGAGAAAATCGCATTTCTTAAAACGTGAAATCGAACATTTTTACAAAAGTGAAACTGATTCCATTTTTGATAAATACCGTAATTCTGCATGTATAATACGCCTCCGTCCATAATACGCACCCTAAAATTGTGATGAAAGTGTGGGAAAATGCTTCTACTCACGCATAGTACGCACCACTTGTTTGCTAATCAAACCCTATAATTTGTACCTTTCCAGTTTCATTATGGCCAGAGTTTCCTACTCTTATTCAAGCTGTAATTGAAGATATTTATCAAAATTTCCAATCATCACAATTCTAAAAGGAAACGGAAATACCTACTGCGCAGACTCATTAATCTGTTTTTGTTCGATAAAATGTGCAATCTACCGAATCTGTATGTAGTTCAAGTTAGTTATACATAACTCGAGTTTATTTAATAGTTCGAGTTAGTTATACATAACTCGAGTTTATTTAATAGTTCGAGTTAGATATACATAACTCGAGTTGTGCTTAAAAAGTAGACAGAATAAGAGTTGATCTGAGAAATATTTAACAAAAAATAAAATGAATAAAGGAACAAAGAAATCAATTCAATGAAATTTATGGTCTTGATCATGAGGCAATTCTTGTGCAATTGAGGTGAGTAGTCATTTCGCAATTGAAATCGACCTATGAAACAGCAATTTTTAAAAGATTTTTGTAGTTTTACATAATACGCACCCCTAATTTTGCTTATTATTTCTTAGGGGAAAATGCGTATTATACATAGGTAATATTAAAATATTTTTTTTTTTAATAACTTTCCGAACACTAATAATAAGATAATTTTCTTAAATGTCTCATCATGAGGTGATGGTTAGCGCGATGGTCACGTGGACTACAATTATTGCGTGTTAAATTTCATTCTTACTGGATTAACCCCTCCCTCCAACAAAGTGTCTGTTGCTGTTGGAAAAATTAAAGATATAAAATAAACAAAACCTAAAAAACGATGAACTGACGCCTTTTGGCTATATTTTAATATATATTTTAATCTGTTTTAATCTATATTTTAATCTATTTTAATCTATATCTTAATCTATTTTGATTTATATTTTAATCTATTTTAATCTCTATCTTAATCTATTTTAATTTATATTTTAATCTATAGTTTAATCTTAAACAGCATAAAACTCTTTAAAAAAGATAAAAACTTAATCGATTTATTATATAGCGAGCTATATATATCTATATATCTGCATATCTATATCCATTGGACGTCTATCCACACTGATCAGCTGCAATCTAGCGAAACAGTCTGTCTGTGGATGACAATATATATGCTCCTGAAAAATTTATTTCGGTTGAGCTCTCTGGGGAGGAAGTGTGGGTTTGTAAACAGTGACTATTACGGCTAATAATGCAAGACTCTTCGGTAAATCGAATCGAATTCTCTCCGTCACTGTGTGTTTATCTAAAAATAAATACGCTTAAATTCACCTTTATCCCTGCGCCAACCGCTTAGTGGTAGAATCCCCGACTGACGCCATTTCAGTCGGGTTTCGATCCTAGCTAGACGGACGTCTAGCCACATTGATGAGCCGTCTGAAACGGTCTGTCTGTGGATGACTATATATATATTATATATATATATATATATATATGTATATATACACACACACACACACACACACATATATATATATATATATATATATGAGGTGATTGAAACTAATATATGAATAGTTCAGCTAATGAATAAAAACAAGCAAGACTACTTGGTGGTTGAAACAGTTGGAAATGGAACACTCAGTTCTAATATCCTTGCACGAACAATCCTTGAACGGGAAGATTGATATAAAACAAACGTACTTCTCTTCATGTGACTATGCATCACATTTCTACCATTTATTCTCAACCTGCTTCTGTTCTTATCTATCTATCTAACTATCTATCTATCTCAGTCTGTTCATATATATATATATATTATAAATTAATTGATTTAAAATATGTTTTTTTTTTTCGCTACACAGTTCAACCATGTTTCAAAAATAAACTAAAAAGCCCCGAATTTAATTTTGCAATTAAATTAAAAGCATTAGTTCCATTTCATCTTACTCCAAAATTCTTGAAGATGAAATGGAACTAATGCTTTTAATTTAATTGCAAAATTAAATTCGGGGCTTTTAGCTTCTATTTTGAAACATGGTTAGAACTGTGTAAGTGGAAAAAAAAACCATATTTTAAATCAATTAATTATAATATTAATGCTCTGTTAATGTACATTGAGCACTATTTTGTAAAAATAAGAATATATCTTTAAGAACACCGGATTATATATCTTACTGTTCTTTCTTTATATATATATATATATATATATATATATATATATATATATATATATATATATCACGGTCTGTTCATATCTATCTTAGTCTCTTCTTATGTATCTATATATCTATATAGATACATATACATAGTCGCATCATATCTATCTATGTTCATATCTATCTATCTATCTATCTATCTATCTATCTATCACAATCTGTTCATATCTATCTATCTGAGGTTTTTATTGTCTCGTTTCTGTTCCACTCTATTCCTCTCTTTCTTTCTTTCTTTCTTTCTTTCTTTCTTTCTCATTACTTCAAGTCACTCATTACTCCTTTCTTTCTTTTCGAAATTAATTTTATTCTCTTTTATTTCAAGAAGTGACTTGTAAATAAACCTATCCGGTCTAAAGCAACACTCCATCATTCAAAATTACAGAAACCAAAATAAAATAAAATGAAACAATTGCTTCAAGTACAAATAAAATTTTTATTTTTGCAATAAACGTGTTGAAATAATAAAAATGTTTTGCTTCGATGTCGATAAATTAATGTGATTTACAAGCTAGTGAAATTGAAGTTCCTGTCGTAAAAAAACACTTGATATATTAAAAGTCACAACAATGAATTTTTCAAGTAGGCGTCTTTTCGTCATCATTTTCTGGCGACTGTTATTACAGCATATTTACCAAATTTAACTTTAAGTGCACTAGCAATTGGGTGGACATTGAGTAAAGAAGATCGTGTTGCGCCGATTTTTTTAATGCAGATCTTTTTCAACTTTTAGGTTTTGATGGATTTTATCCTGTCGTTTGCTGTAAGAGCGGTACCTACTAATTGGCAGATTTCTTTCTTTGCTGATATCAATCTTATTTGATTTCTAGCGATTCTATTCATTCATTGTGAACAAGAACAGTGCCTGGTATTCTTTTCGTTTTAAATTCAAAGATCCAGCGAAATTTTAATTATATAATCTCTAAAACAGATTCTGATTTCTGATATACCATTGGCTTTATGTTCAAACCAGATTTGTTTGCAAAATTCTCCTTTAATCATCTTATCCACCCATTCATGTCTACTTTTGTATTCTTTTTGAATTAACTTGCTTCATTCACTTATTACGTGATTGATAATCGCATTTTTATCTCCGTATTTTAAAAATGGTTTCGTATTGTTTATATTGCTATTATTCTTACTTTATTTCCTTATCAATGCGAGAACTCCAACTGCAACTGGAATTATTGATGTCTTCATGTACCACATTTTTAGATTTCCATTTTAAGATCCTTGTATATCGATAGATTTTTTTTAAAGATCTTCAAAGATACATTAAAATCTGCAGGAACTCATTCAGTTATGTGCCATGCGAGTTACACACTTAGGCGGTCATGTATCTTTCGATACAAGTCTGACGATTTTTTTTCCCGCAGTAGGTTTCCATTTCTTTCTGCGGTAGACCAGTTGCCATCCAAGGCTACAGAACCTGAACTGTCCTGCTATTTACCCATAACTGGGGAGAGAAGAAGAAGATTCATACCTTTCCCAAGTGTATTAGCACGTAAGTCAATGTAATGGATCTGACTGGAATTCGAACTCGGTTCTCCGATTTGTCAGTCCGAGCCGCTATCCATTAACTACCATGTCGATAACAGATATTTATTAATTATTTTTTCCAATACAGATATTTATTTACCATGTTAATAACAAAGCACATTTTGTTTTTGAAGTCTTTGATCACGATGCCTGCGCGATTAGCTTTGATTGTTCTATCTGTGTGTATTTTAAAGTCCCATAAAATTGTAACAAGTCCTATTTCTGTAACCGGGTGTGGGTGATATTCATAACAGTTTCTTGTATTATTGTTGTTATTATTATTGTTTGCTAATTGCGTATACGCACCTGAGCTATCTTTTGGCTTACTCAGGAGGTAAAGTCATGCAAAGTCTCCTCAGTGGTAATGGTAATGATGAATTTAACCCATTTTAATTTCCATACAGCTAACTCTCAGCATCCATTTACTGAACAATTAGTGTTACTATCCGTTGAAATTTATAAAAAATCTTTTTGCCAAAGTTTTTCAGGAAATTAGCCTTCTAAAGTTCAATAAATGTTATAGTTCTTTCTAATAATGATGGGAGTTTCCTTCCAATCCTGTTGTTTATGGTAGTGTGGAAGGTAAACAAGTTGATCACTTTAGTCATGTGGGACTAAGTTATTATTTTTGTTGGTGGAATGGTTAAACGTGTGTGACCGAAATATGTTTGTGGAATAAGTACGTTTATGAGTACCTATGTAGTGTGCATATGTTAATATAGTCTCAGCTATAGTTTAAATTCTCTAATGCAACGACAAAATAAAATTAGCCATTTCTATACAGGGAGCATTCAGTATTCATTGACTGAGTTTTACGGATAATGGAAATTTATGAGACGTTTGTATTAAAATAGTTTTTTTATGAAATTAGAACTTTCATGTCCACTAAATGTTATAGCTCTTTCTAATATTGATGGGTATTTTCTTCCAAACCTTTTGTTTTCGGGAGTACGCCATTTTTCTCAGTATCCAAATTGTTTTCAACAATACTGGCTCCTACATGCTTCCGAATATTCCTTTTATTTCATGCTTTTTTCAGGCCCTTTTGGAACGTTCCCAGTGCTCAAATACTCACTGGTACCTCTGTCATCTTCATGTTCTGTAAGTTTTTCTCTGAAGTTCGAGATACTTCTCTAGCTTTTCACTCACTTTGAGATTTGCTCTGAGGTTTGACGGGACAATGAAATCCACTGTATGGCATGTTTGGTTTCCTACAAATTTTCCGGCCCAGACTGAGAGATCTGTTTGAATATCAAAATTTCATAGACTTTTATGCGTTTAATTTCTTAAAACAGATTCTGATCAATGCATATACCTCTGCTTTGTGTGGTCAGTATTCAGTCGCTTGCATAGTTGTTCCCAAAGGATCATCTAATCATCTAACATTTAAGTTTAACCCAGTTTAAACATTCGTGAAATTTCAAATAAGTTTAAACATTTAAGTTTAACCCAGGTTAAACATACGTGACATTTTAAATCAGTTGAAACATATAAGTTTAACCCAGTTTAAACATTCAAGATTCTTTCTGAATCCATTGCTATATGTATTATTTTTGTGATGTTGGACGGCTTCGCGTGTCACTATTGCTATTTCAAGCAAAAGCTTGTTATCACTTCCAAAAATGTTTGTTATATTCTAGACTTCATAGATGTTGGTACTAGTAGTAATGCCTTCCAATAATATCCACACTAGTAATACTTGTTCAAGTAGTAATCGCCAAATAGTATAATGATCAGAAGAGAATCGTAATCCGTATAGCAGTAGAGAGAGTAACCATATAGCAATAGTAGATAGACAAGAAGGTTCGACAGTAACCGTATAGTCTTCACGCTACTTCGTATTTATTAACTTCCTTTATGATCACGCGATCTACTTAGTAATGGGATCTCCCGTGTTGCTCGCTGGCAATCTAGTTTCAAACCACAGTGTCGGCAACGACACTTACTCTTATACACAAATTATTATCATTGTTACTGAGTGAAAGAGCAGAACGCCAACAAAATGACTTCATATCTGTCTAAATTTCAGGTACGAGGAGCCCTCATTATTTACACTATTTACATGCGGGGTATTGTCCTGATCTTTGTTGTTATTATCACAACGTTTCGTACGCTTTTTTAAGCGTTTCACCCCAAGCAAGGCAGGAAGCCACTAGGACGCAAGGTGTTTCAGAAGATTTGGAGCAAGATTAGATAGGAGTGATAGAGGAAAGGATGAGGAGAAGGATAGTGGATAGATCAAGGCAACTGGAGATGTCGATTGACATTACATTTGAATAGTTGGAGATAAAAGCTCTCTGGGAAACTGGAATAGGGAAGGGAGTTCCACAGGCGAGAGGTGTGAGATAGGAAGCTATTGGAGTAGAATAGACGGTTACATTTTATAGTTTCGACAGTGAAAGGGTGAGAGCGGGATGCCAGCCTCGTAGGGCGCTTGAATTCATGAAGTCTGGGAACCAGTGAAAGCAGCTCATCGGAGCAATTATTATGAAAGTATTTGTAAAAAAGACCGAAAGAGGCGACAGCGCGTCTGTGAGAGAGCGACTGTAGACGAGATGCCAGAACAGGGCCAATTATATTGCATATCCGCCTCTGGATCTTATCAAGAACCCCGAGGCAAACAGAAAGGGCTCCAGACCATATATGGCAGCAATCCTCCATACAAGGGCGAATTGTTGATTTGTAGATCTGAAGGATCGATTCCGGCGAGAAAAATTTCCTGGCGCGGCACAGGGAGCCAACTTTCCTTGAGGTGAACGAAGCAATTGACTCGATGTATTTGTTCCATCTCAGGTCAGCAGTCAACGTGCGTTCGAGCAGCCGCAGAAAGGTCCTCTATATAAATAGAAGCTCAATATATCAAACATAATACCCATCAGGACATGGGCCGGCTTCGCAGCCAAATGGGCATGATATAGTGAAAGTTTGTGTGTGTGTGTGTGTGTGTGTGTGTGTGTGTGTGTGTGTGTGTGAAAAATAAGTATATATTAATAAATTTAAATATACATATCCCTCACCGGCAGCATGACTACGTGGGATATTGTAGCAAAAACAAATCTTATAATGGAAAAGGCGGTAGATGTAATTTATGCCTTATAGAAAAAATAGTTAATCTTAAAACACGTAAACAATCCTGACTTATTAAACAAGAGAAATGAATAGATGGTTATATGTAGGCATAAAAATAAATGTCTGTTGAAATACGTTGATCCAGATTAATTTTTGTTGTAAATTATGACCTTCATTTTTTTTTTTTTTTTTTTTTTAAACCATTTATGATTTATATAAAGTTAATATTCACAATTTTAATCACAAATTATTAATTATATATATATATAATCCCGTTTGTTTTAAATTCAAATACATTTTTTAAATAAAAGAAACTTTAATCACTTTATATTTTATAGACTGCGTCAATATTAAATTAGCCAGTTATTTTTATTAAAATTAAATTGCGTAACAGTCAGTCTATACTCAGCACCTAAACTTTGCGTTGTGCATGAATCTCAGAGTCATGCTACCAGTAAGGGATAATATGTATATTTTTTAATATATACTTAATAGCTTTGTTATTTTAAGTTGAGCAATGTTTTATTAACACCAGTATTATATGTGCCTTATATTACATTCATATTAATAAAGGTGCTGATTTAAGACTCTTGTTTAAATCCTGAAGATTGTGTTTTGCGTGAAACTCTGAGACGTGCTGGCAACGAAGAAAAATATGTATATTTATTAACATATAGTGTATAGCTTTGCATCTTGAACTATTTAATTAACGCAAAGACAAATTATGCGATGCGATATTGTATATATATATATATATATATATATATATATATATATATATATATATATATATATATACCATGTAAGCCAGCTGGATGTTTTCCATAAGAGCTGTCTGCGTGCCATCTGTGGAGTTAGCCTTCAAGACAGGATATCCAATGTAAACCTGTTTAACAGGTGTAATGTTGGCGGAATCGAGATTGTCCTCATATAGTCTCAGTTACGGTGGACTGGTCATGTCTTGAGAATGTCTGATGACAGGATAACCAAGATCCTAATATACAGCCAGTTAGATGAGAGCTTCAGGAATGCAGCACACCCATGGTTTAGGTACAAAGAAAAACTGAAGACCAACTTGTTAACTGTCGATATACCTCATAACACCCTCGAGCGCTTAGCCTTTTAGCGGGTAGAGTCTGCATCATTTTCAAGAAACGAGACCAAGATCTAAAAGGTCAGCCGATCTAACAGTGACCTCATCCCACAACCCCCACTCTTGCTCCATATGCGGCCTTCTTAGCAAATCACTTGCGGAACTTAAGTGCCACTTAAGATTATCACACAAAATTAAATTCATAACTGAATCAATTGGTTAAGTTGTCAGATCCTCATACGTGGAACCCCCCCCCTCTCTCTCTCTCTCTCTATCTATCTATCTATCTATCTATATATATATATATATATATATATATATATATAAACGCTAGTCGGTATGTGCGTTTGATTAGACATCCCTGTTTTTTTTTTTACATTAAAATTCATGTCTACAGGCCTATCTATTTATAGACGATACTACGAAATAAATTATGCACCACCCGGACAGGAGCTAAACCTGCATTCTCTTTCATAGTCAGGGAAATAACTTTTAAAACCAAGTGTACTTTACCGTTAGGCTACGAGAAACCGTAAAAGTAAAGCAAAGCTAAGTTATCCTACTTGAGCAATGCACATCTCTCGATGGGACCGTATATGCGAAGTAATTTTGAAACATTTCTTTTTCAATCATTTCAACCCAAGCGAGGCGATAATGCCACTAAGATGCAATGGGATTACTGAGCAGGAAAGAAAAATGCGAAATCCTTGGTTAGGAAAAAGGACAATAAAAGAGCAGGGTTAAAGGCAGTGGTGGCATTCTATCGGTTGGCACCGGTTGGCGCGAACCGATTCTTGAAATTCTAAAAGCCTAGCGAACAGGTTGTTGGATTATCCGAAAACAATCTTATATATTAATAGCCGATATATAATAACTAAAACTATAATTAATACCATTTCTGTAAGTTCTGTGGGGGTTGAAAGAGGGATTTCTATGATAAACATAATTTATTCTGTCAAAAGAAATCGTATTGAAGTTAAATCTGTGGAAAAATCTTCTAGTAGTAAATTCTTCCATATGACCTTTGGGAGTGCAGCCATTCAGTTCGAATGTGACTAAGAAACCATAACACAGTTGATTACACTAAAGTCAAAAAAGCATCAGACTTCTGAACAGAAATATGATGAGATAGAGAATTTCAATCTCGAAATATTTAATAAATAAATGTTTTCTATTAAATTATCAAAATGGTTTAACTCTTTTTGTTACTATAAATTAATTTATTTCCATTCTCAGATTGAAATGAAAATAAGTAGAATAGATTATTTAAAATTACCTGGCCTTATAGGACCAGTTCTTGGAAATTTGGCATAACATTATTGACCAGAAGCGGGATATTTAAAATTCGGTTATAAACGCTATATATATATATCTGGAAGCACTTTTTTGTTAGAGGGACTCTCGATCTGTAGGCCGGCAGATGTAGACATTAATGTTTAAAAATTCAGTTGAAAATGAAAAAAAGTACTCAAAATTGAACAGAACTCAGTCATTCTTAACATGTACAATGGGCTCAAAATAGTTTTCTTCACTCGCTGTCATTTTCATAGAGAATCAAATACTTACTGATTTAGAACCCCCAAAAAAAAAAAAACGCCATTATCCTAGTTTGGCATTGAATTGGCGACCGGCTCTATAGAAGGCCAACTTGTGTTTTAATTCTCTCTGTCTACACAGGACAGGGCGATGTATATTAATAACAATTCTCCAAGATGTTTAAATGGCGTCTGTTCCGTTCCTGTGCAAAACAGGGAAAAAATCAGAGAAATATATATATATATATATATATATATATATATATATATATATATGTGTGTGTGTGTTGTTTTGTGCACACGTACAAATGTAAATAAGTAAATATATAGGCCTATATATATATATATATATATATATATATATATATATATATATCTGACAAAGTGGAAAAAAAAATTCCTTGTACGCGTTTCGTCCTTTAGGACTTCATCGGACTAAATTTGTTATGTTGATGCAACTACGCATGCAATGAACTAGGAATTCATTTTTTTTTTATCTAGCCAATTTCATTTAGATTCTTTTTCTATATAATATAGATCATTTTACAAATATATATATATATATATATATATATATATATATATATATATATATATATATATATAATAAAATGATCTATATTATATTTATGGAGAAGTGTGTTCAATGTCGAGGATCTCTGGAGAGAAATCTTAAGCATGTAAGTTGTGACATGTCCAATGACGAAACATCGGTGTTATTCTGATGCTTGAACATGTCATCTCTAATTTATGACCGGCCAAAGCAATTCACATCGAAACAGAAGTGATGTATCAACTTCTGTCTTCAGCAGAAAAAAGTCAACGTGTATGGCTGTAAAATATGACCACTCTTGCCACTTAAGATCATTTTATTGTATTTTTGCTGAATGCGCAGCAGTGTCGTAAAAATTGACGAAAACAAAGCTGTCAGTGTTGAAGACATCGTTTCCAGAGGAACAGACACGAATCTGAAGATCCAACAATATATAGTGACAGTTCGACTGCGAATCTGTAACACAAGAAGAGCCGTTCTGTGTATGTATGAATGTTTTTATTTTGAATGTAAAAAAATAATGATTGATGTCTAATGATATATTTTCGTGTACATGTTTTTAGTCTTTATAGTTCTTTTTATTCTCATCCTATCTTGAAAAAAAATCCCAAATTCAATGAGAATCAGCTGCAGAATCCAATACAATGAGTATTACCTTAGATATCCCAATACTTAAATATCTCCTATGTTTTTATTAGAGTTAAATGTATAAATGTCTATATAATACCCAGTTACGATGAACGGTGGGCAGCGTGCCTTGAGAGGATATTTGGCCTCAAACTCACACCTGAAATAATTCCATTTCATTTCCATCCAATAAGTCAAATATTCCTCCAAAATATTGCATGCCTGCACAACTAAAATCCCTTTCTACGACCATAATTGCAATATCTACACCCTAACTATTGGTGTTAGTATGGGAAACGTTCTCGAGCCGTGTTTCACCAATTACTATATGTCCCACGTAGAAAACACAATATTTAAACAAGTCATTAAACCCAAAATATATGTCCTCTATGTAGACGATGTTATTATTTTAGCGAAAAAATCAAACACAAAATAGATACTCTTAAAACCTCATTCGAAAAATATCTCTGTCCTTAACTTTACTTATGAAGTGAGTCAAAAAATAAACTCCCATTCTTAAACGTTCTCGTAGAATTCAGCAATAACAGATTCACCATTTCATTATATAAAACAACCACCGGCAGAAACTCTTGCTTCCTTAATTTTGTGAGTGAATGTCCACTTAGATATAAAATTGCTGTTATAAAAATTTCCTAAAGAAAACACGAGAATTCATTCTCTTGTCCACTTTTCCTTACAGAACTCAATAATGTAAAACAGATACTAGTTAACAATGGTTTTCCTAACTACCCAATCGACCACCGGATTGGACTATTTTTTCTAAAGTAACTAATAAGGATATTGAACGTACAAATAAAAACCATAGCATTAACATTTTCTACAAAAGCCAAATACAGGTCATCTGTAAGAAAGACGAATATCATAAAAAATACACAACCCCAGTCGACCTGAACAAGAAAATTAAATTATTATAAAAAATTTAAAACAGCTAACCTAATCATCAAAAATAACGATACACCCACAAATCAAACCTACAATGAACCAATATTATCTACTATTTCAAATGAACTATGTTTCTGATGAAACCAAACTCATGTATAATTACACTGGTCGCACTACTACATGCCTACCTGGACGGCTTACGTTACACCTACCCAACCAATTCTCCATTACGACTCCTTTAAACACACATAAAAAACCTGATAGATCCCATCCGAAACATACTAATAGAAAATACAAGTATAATAACCCCCATCCACATATTAAAAAAAAAACATTAAAAATAATGGAAACCCTAATAATAGAAAACAAAAAGCCAACACTCAATAATATTAACTATGAACACGGCTACAATGTGCTGACGGTGTTCGGAACATAAAAAATTCCTATAACTTTAGACACTTACATAAAAAAATCTACATATTTAGTTTTTTAATGAAAATCACCCTTAATGATAACTAAAAGAATAGCAATAAAGCGTTCAGATATGCAGATCTTTTGAAGATTTTTTACACACTTTGTGTCCAGAAAAGAAAACACTTGTACGAATACAAGAAAAAATAAATAATAATCTTAATAACCTTATTAGTCATCTTTAACGAAACACACACACACACACACACACACACACACACACAAACATATATATATATATATATATATTCTGTGTATTGACACAGCAAATGTTCTTTAAGGGCAAATATTATTAAAACAGCAGACATTTTGTATCGATTAATTTTACTGATCAGCTTTTCAAAATTACGAATGATCTTTCGCAGACACGGAGGACATTTCGTTAGAAATTGTCCGAATTTCATTTCAGAAGTAATATGGTCCAAGCTTTCGACTTTCTTAAGTCATCTTTAGATTAGGTAGACACAAATAGTGAGTGTTGTGATGTGGTAAAGTGTGACGAGTACCTTTTTTATATATATATATACTTTGAGGATACGTGCTCTGAATTTATAACTGCTTTTATTTACAGATGTTTTTTTTGTTGTTGTATTAATATTGCTTCAAGGTTCATATATCTGTTTTTAATATTTGATTTTGCGAGTATTTTGGTATTGTTTCTAAGTAGTTGTCTAATGTTACACACAAACAGACGACAACCGAGTGGCTCAAAACTTCGCTTTCTGATCTTGAGACCCAGGTTCGAATCTAACCATGATTGATTTGTTAGGAAGGTGACTGTTCGATTTTATCTGTTTGGAGAGGCGATTCCAGTGTGCCTGAAAACCTTACTGCACGTTGACCCAAGCCTTTTGAGTAAAACTGGGCAGACGAATCTACTTGGGGACCATCAATAGTTGTTCTAGCACGAAGTCACAAGTCATCGTGACCGAGGGTTGGAACGTACCGGCTTTAATCAGACTGTTGATCACAGCAGATAATGCGCTCTCTCCCAGAAACTGTAACAAAGGTCCGCTCAGCATAGTTGCGGTATAAACCACAGCTGGGCTTTGTGGGGGTTGAACAAATACAAATATTTCTAGGCAGGCGTCTGCAACAGTGATTAGCTAGCCACCCTAGTAGACAGGTATATTCGGATATCATCGGCCATCCATTATATATATATATATATATATATATATATATATATATATATATATATATATATATATATATATATATATTGAAACAAAACGAATAATTTCGTTATTATTTACTTTTTTCGTATTTCCCCAATGTGACTTGACTTAGTGCACATATTAGTACGTTATATGTCCATTCCACGAAGTCGTTCCTTGCAGATTGACTACAGATTCTCGAATGGATTTAAATCAGGAGAGTTTTCGGGCCAGTCTATAGTACTTTGATTTACTCACTGGTAAGCCTTGTCAGCATGTTCATGCAGCGTTACAATTTTCGTACACTTCCTTGGAGTAATGTTCATTGCAGACAATGGTGTATATATATATATATATATTTGGTTGGATATATATATATATATATATATATATATATATATATATATATATATATATATATATATATATATTATTTGGATATCAACCAAATATGTTAGCTCTATCTCTGATATTGAGCGCTTTCTAATAAGTACCGCATATAATATATAAATAATTATACATATATATACATATATTTATTTATATTTATATATATTTTCACTTTATATATATATATATATATATATATATATATATATATATATATATATATATATATATATATGTGTGTGTGTGTGTGTGTGTGTAATTTCTATGTATATTATTTATATATTATATATGAGCGATACCTATTCGAAAGCGCTCACTATCGGTGATAGACCTAATATAATTAGTTGTATTGATGTGAGTTTGTGACCCTGGGTTTCACGCCCTTGCGATCGTCAGATTGTTTGATGATCACAAGAACGTGAAACCCAGGTAACAAACTCACATCAATCTAATATATATATATATATATATATATATATATATATATATATATATATATATATATATATATATATATAGGAACGTAGAATCAGTCTCATGAATAAGTTGCGTATATCTCTCAATTCTTCAGATCTATGTTCTAGCTCATTTAAAATCTAAAATATTACGTGTTGATTTTGTTTTGAAAAATTGCATAACCCAATCTTTCCATCCTCATCATTGGTCATGGTAAAAATAAACTGTCTACAATAATGACGAAGTTAGAATACAATTATTAAATATATTAATACGACAGAATGGTGAAAGTAATCCTAAATGAATTCCGTATTTACACTATTTACATTCAAACTATTGTTTTCATCTTTGTTGTTTTTATCTCAACGCTTCGGTCGTTGTGTATTCCGGCCTTCCTCAAATGTATATCGACCTGGGTAACCTAGAGGGAATTCCGAACTGAATTATTTATTTAATCTATGGGGTTAGACCATTCTCGTTTCACTACTCATGTCATACCTCCCGGAAGTGTTATCAAAAATAGGGCTTCATTTTTGTGAATTGACAGCTTTGAATTGCTTTGCGTCGAAAGAACCACAGACAAATTGTGTTTTCACCAACATGGTTCCAGTTTAAAGATGCCTGCCGTAGACCGTTGACTAGAAAAGCAATTTTGAAGACCTCCTTATGTTGATCCACACTAGGCGCTGCACTATTATAACCTCTGTATATATCTAAGAACATTTGCTGGTTACTAGCTAACTAATCGTAAAGATTACTGATAATGTAATATGCTCTGTTCGCGCATGGTACCCCACTACCTTGCGTTTTTTTTTTTATCCTGTAGTGTCGTAGGGATAAAAAGTGCTTGTTTCTTGAGCAAGATAGCCTGATGGAGCCCAACTCTCTCCAGGCTGGTTTGGAATTCAGAGTTTTTCCTTCTCCTAGACCGGTTGCCAGAACCCAGAACCCAGTCTGTCCTGTTATTTAAATAGGTAAATAGCAGGACAGACTGGGTTCAAACCTTTAATCATCTTATCCACCCATTCACGT
Source organism: Acanthosepion pharaonis (assembly GCA_903632075.3). Taxonomy (NCBI): domain Eukaryota; kingdom Metazoa; phylum Mollusca; class Cephalopoda; order Sepiida; family Sepiidae; genus Acanthosepion; species Acanthosepion pharaonis. The sequence continues at coordinate 2,420,903 of CAHIKZ030004549.1, forward strand.
CTACTTTTGTGTTCTTTTTGAATTAATTTGCTTCATTCACTTATTACGTGATTGATAATCGCATTTTTATCTCCGTATTTTAAAAATGGTTTCGTATTGTTTATATTGCTATTATTCTTATTTTATTTCCTTATCAATGCGAGAACTCCAACTGCAACTGGAATTATTGATGTCTTCATGTACCACATTTTTAGATTTCCATTTTAAGATCCTTGTATATCGATAGATTTTTTTTTAAAGATCTTCAAAGATACATTACAATCTGCAGGAACTCAGTCAATTATGTGCCATGCGAGTTACACGCTTAGGCGGTCATGTATCTTTCGATACAAGTCTGACGAATTGTTTTCCCGCAGTAGGTTTCCATTTCTTTCTGCGGTAGACCAGTTGCCATCCAAGGCTATAGAACCCGATCTGTCCTGCTATTTACCCATAGCTGGGGAGAGAAGAAGAGGATTCATACCTTTCCCAAGTTTATTAGCACTTAAGGGAATGCAATGGAGCCGACTGGAATTCGAACTCGGCTCTTCGAGTCGCTATCGATTATTTCACCGTGCTTCCACCTTGTGTTAGACTATGCTAAGCATTGTACATTTATAAGAAAGTCTACTGTAGAGTGATTGCTAGCTAATTTTTCATGGAGGTTACTGATAATGTATTGTGCTATTTATTCGTGAATTTTACTGATAACGTATTGTGCTAGTATTAAGAATATCTGTTGTGGAGATATTTATTTTAAAAAGTTCGATTTTCACTAGGTGCTTGACGATTGTGGCCTTGTGCCACGTTAGGTTAATATTGGTATATATTCCCAGAGTATCATAACTTTCGTTAACTTAATCACTGGAGTTATGTAGATTCGAACAGAAAGATAAAGATTATTTCCACCGGGAATACCTTTTAAAACTTTTTTTCAGTGGCCAAATGTGTTTTATTTCATTTATTTATCAACTTCCTTCAGGCTATGATCGCTCTTGGCTCTCCGCAACTTCCTGCTTTTTACTTCTGTAAGATTTTTTTTTACATTTCCACCTCTTTCTTTTCCCTCTTCTGCTAGTCATTCAAACTTTTTCCCGTATATCTATTCGGCCATCAATATGTTCAGTAAGTGTTAAACTATTAACGCCATCTTGTTTAATATGTCGTAGAGATTTCAACAGTATCTTTTCTATAATAAATATACGTTTACTTGGGGCTCTTATTTTCCTTAAGCCGTTAATGCCCACTATAAAATCTGATATTAATTATAAAAGCTGAAGTAAAAATTTGGCATTAATTAAAAAAAATTAAACTAAAAATTTGGCATTAATTATAAAAATTAAACTAAAAATCTAGCATTAATTATAAAAATTAAACTAAAAATTTGGCATTAATTATAAAAATTAAACTAAAAATCTAGCATTAATTATAAAAATTAAACTAAAAATTTGGCATTAATTATAAAAATTAAACTAAAAATCTTGCATTAATTATAAAAATTAAACTAAAAATTTTGCATTAATTATAAAAATTAAACTAAAAATCTAGCATTAATTATAAAAATTAAACTAAAAATTTTGCATTAATTATAAAAATTAAACTAAAAATCTAGCATTAATTATAAAAATTAAACTAAAAATTTGGCATTAATTATAAAAATTAAACTAAAAATCTAGCATTAATTATAAAAATTAAATTAAAATTTGGCATTAATTATAAACAATTAAGTAAAATTCTGGCATTAATTATAAAAATTATACTAAAATCTAGCATTAATTATAAAAATTAAGCTAAAAATTTGGCATTAATTATAAACAATTAAGTAAAATTCTTGCATTAGTTATAAAAATTAAACTAATAATCTAGCATTAATTATAAAAATTAAACTATAAATTTGGCATTATAAACATTAAACTAAAAATCTATCATTAATTATAGAAATTAAAGTAAAAATCTGGCATTAATGAAGAAGAAGGAGGAAGAAGAATTAGAAGGAGGATGAGGATAAGAAGTAGGAGGAGATGAAGAAGAAGCAGGAGGAGGAGGAGAAGCATAAGAAAAAAATCATCCATTGATTGTCCCTCAACAAAGGCAGTGTTCTTTTGCCTTCCTTACCTCTCTCTCAATGAAATATATAATAAAATAAAATAACATTAAAAAAAGAGACTCTTCTTTTTATCAAAACGTAAGGAAGGGACATACGTTCTATTTTCTGTTGACTTCAAGAAAATAATCAGATACTTGATTAGCCAAAATGTCGATTCGATAGAGTGAATAAAAGACGTCTTGAAGTCATCTAATAAATTAAAACCCTATTAGTACAGTCAATACTACTTTTTAAAAAAGAAGGTCACTTCAGGTCATAAACAATCATGGCTCTCCACAGATCCTGTTTCTTTATCATCGCTTATTACTACTAGATTGATTTTAATGTTGAAATAGTTTAATGCAACCACCACTTCTACTCCAGCACTTTCTTTTCTCGCGCTTCCCGACAGTGGAATTCCCTTCCGCTTACTTGCTTCCCTGCTAACTACCATCTTCATAAATTTAAATACAACGTCAATCGACATCTTCTGTTGCATTGATACCCGTTCTTCATTTATCCTTTCCTCATTTCACTTTTTACACAGTTTTTTTCCCCTTACTTTCCTTCTGTGTAACTTCCTGCGTTCCCGTGGTTCTCCCGCCTTGCTTGGGGTGAAATGGTTAAAAACACTGTGAACCTGATTGTCTCACACTGTATGTATGAGAGGCGACCAAGTCCCTTCTCTCTTAAAGTGGCTTATATATCCGTCTGTACAACATTCTTGTTCCCAGGCATGATTTCGTTTTATACGCATATATTGCGTATCAGAATGCTTCCTCGGTGATATCTATTGTGGGCTCATAGAAATTTTCGGTCCTCCATGACATAAGACTTTCGCTTCCATGAGCCCAGCCGAGGGCGATTATTTCTCGACTAGCATTCTGGTATATTCCACATGATTGCAAGAATTGTAAACGATACTTATCATTCAATTCTATGTAGGAATTCTGAACAATGGGGAATTGTTTAATTTTTCTTCTGGGCATTGGTATTTTAGGCCAATCAAAGCGGCGGATTTCGATTCGCCCTTAACGTTATTCGAATTACTCATTCAGAACGGTGGTTATCGTTTTTAGCCAATTAGAAACGCAGTTTTCGTTGGATCCAGTTCTATTAATTTTCATTGCATCCATTTTGGAATTACCTTTTATTTGTTGTGGGTCGTTAGTTTCAAGTTAATACGTAGGTTTTTATTTATTTCGCAAGGCAAGTTTGTATCTAATTATTAAAAGAACAAAAAAAAAAAAACTAATGTTACTGTATTATAAATATTTTAGGTAAGTGCTTGAATCAAAATAGTTATATAAAAGTTAATAATACTAAAAAAAAAAATTGATGTGACATTCCAACGTCCCATTCTCCGAGAGTTTTCCCCAGAGAAAAGAAAAACAGGCCACCACCGGTAAATCAGCGAGATCAACAAAAATGCACCCTCAATTTCGATCACACATACGGCCCACAAGCCCACGAAACCGTTGCCAATACACCAGTGCAGCAGCAATGAGAATCAACTGAAGGGAATTTCGCGATACGAAACAGTAATCAGAGCGCCACCCTTCTAAAAAAAAGTGTGTTTGTATATGGATTGTCTGTTTTTTTTAAAGGATCTGCTCTAGGCGCTATTACACTTTCGCACCCCCCCTTGTTGTAATATTTTGCCGCGATGTATTTTTTCCCTGTTTATTACACGTCGCTATCCTTTTTGCACTGCTTACATTCAACACTTCACCATCACTGTTCATTTTAAGCCAAGTATTATGGCTGCTGTTCAAAGCGTTCCCGTTTGCGATATTGAGGGGGGCGTGCGAAAGTGTAATAGCGCCCTGCTCTATTCCATGTGCTTTTTAGTTTGAACCATATCCACGTTGAAGATCGCTCGGAGATTCCCGATACTTCTTTCATGGAATTTCTCTTTCATGCTTCGTTAATGCTTAATGTCTGACATTGCTTTGCTTAGTGACGAAGACGTAAATCCTCTGCATCTTATTTCTAAATTTTTGGCAATGTGTTTTCTAACATTTATCGTAGCAGCTTTCCTTTAACTCCTGGTATTTATCGAGTTTTCTTTCGTGGGCTTGCGATATATATATACTTCCCAAAAATTGCTAATACGTATATTAGTAACTTTTTCGTAATGTTTTAAAAATTACGATGTCTTGTCTTAGAGAGGTCTTTATAATGTTCTCCGGGAATTTCAGTTGTTTCCTTAAGTTTACTTTCATCTGCCAATCGGACGCTTTGGTTGTGTAATTATGTTCTGGCCCTTAAGTAGGTATTTCTTTCGTTCCTGAACTGATGAAGTTTATTGAAATTCCTGGTTGATGTTTGTTGTTGCGTATTGCTAGTTCGAATAAATTTGCGATTGTTTGCAGTAATTCATCGTACCGCCACCTACATTCTTGTGCAAATTAATTGAAACAACCGCTTTAGTTTCCTTTTTTTCAACATACAGTCAGTTTTAAACTTACTGGTGTGAAAGGGCAAATCGATTTCTATTTTTTTTCCTCAGATTAGGTCATTTGCAGTGGTGTGCAGTAATATGAATCTATTTTGGGTGTATGATGAAATTTGTTTGGCATTGAAAAATATTGCGTCATCCGTGATTGCATCAGATTTTATCACGCCCAGACACTCCTGTCCTGACTGTCGATTAGTTATCCTACGGCCATTGTCTGCGATGGACGTTACTTCAATGAAACCTACGAAAATTTGCAACGCTGCACGAACACACTGGCAAGCCTTACCAGTGAGCAAATCCAAGTACTATAGACGGGCCCCGAAACTCTCCTGATTTAAATCCAATCGAGAATCTATGGTCAATCTGCAAGGAACGACTTCGTGGAATGGATATACGGAGTACAAACATGTGCACTGGACCATGTTTCATTAGAAAAATACAAAAAAAGTAAATAATAACGTAATTATTCGTTTTGTTTCAATTAATTTGTACATGGATGTATATTTTCCGTCTCCGCATGCACTTTGGACAATTGCTTGGGATATGTTGCACAAGTAACAAGTTGGGTGATCTTCTTTGCCCTATTTATGCAAGTTCGTGGGGGCTAGGTAAAACGTTATAAATTGTGTCGAAAATCTCAAGGGTAATCAAAGTCCGGCAATAAGTGTTGTGAAAAATGCTTCAAATATCAGCTGCATATGTGACCTTTCGCTGCATGTGGTATTCTCTTCTTGTGCACACACCCTGCTGTTATTTCCTCTGAGGCTCTCCATGTGTCCTCTTGAAGGAACCATTTCCTTTCCTTCTAAGACGCCTCCCTGAACTGATTGTTTGGTAGATATCCAAGGCCTGCTCAAAAGCTTTGTCTTAATCTCCCTTCTGAGATTTGTAGTTCTTTTGCTGTTTGAAATTTATTTTTGTCCGCACATCGACACACACTGTAGCCATTTTGTTGCCCTTTGATGTCTTGCACACTATTAATTCCCGTGTACAATTTTGAATTCTTCTTCAAGACTTGTCAAAGGTAAATTCAGAGGATGTGCCGTATAAAGCTATAGCTCACAAAATTCTAGGCACTTCTAACTATCGTTTGGGGCATCTGTTCATCTGGAGTGCAGAATTAAGTTCAACTCGGAACTAATTAATGAAAGTTGAAGAAAAGATGAATTCTGAATTATCTACTAAGGATTTTTAATGCTAAATTAAAAAATTAACACCAACTCATTGCATTTTGTTTAGGAATTCACGGAAATTGATAACTTTGATTTTACATCGAAATTAGTTCCGAGTTGAAATTAGTTCTGAGTTGAAATTAGTTCTGTCAATCGTTTATCTTTCTTTCAAGTTGTTTATCTGTCGTAACTGGTCGTATAACATGAGGGGGCACAGCACCCTTGGAAGGATGGTGTAAATCCAGCTTTTGAAGCGACCTAGTAATATGGATTTATAATGGTTTCTTCAACCAGGATTTAGTCTTTTTCTGTCTTTGTTATGGCTTCGTTGTCCCTCAAACACTGGTCGAATACATTTCCGAGACTCTTAAACAGTTTTTCGCTTAGAGCTGGAATCGCTAACTCGTTTATTGGTATTTATTGTCGCACTTTCCTCTCTCGATTACTAATGTTCTTGATTTTTCTGTCTTGAATTTTCTGTCTTGAATTCCATTCTGGCCCACTTGATTTTTTTTTTCTTTTTGTCCAGCCCCTTCAATTATCATTTTCCTCTAGTTACTGTTGATACTGGAGGCTGTCGGATGCCAGTTGAAGATACCGGGCCTCTGCTTTCTTCGACTGATTTTGCTATGAAGTTGATTGAAGGAGAAATAGTATTGCAGATGTCGTTCACTCTGTTATAATTCCTTTTTTCTATTGTGTGCCTGCTTAAATACGAGCTTTCGGGTGTGACGTAACATTTATGATCAAATCAATGATTTTAATGGATGCATGGCACTCATGAATTGCCACTCTGATCACTCTGTTAGATAACGAGCCATATGCGTTCGTCAGGTCCAGCGAAAGAGACGCCAAATCGCCCTGGTTTTCATGGCTTCTCTTATTAACTGTGTTACGACTCTTGTATATTCCTGGCAGCTTCTTATGCCTGCCACCCCATCTATTCGTACTGATGCGTCCATATATTCATTCTTTCTAAGAATCGAAATCGATTTGTCAGTGCATAGAGGAATATATATATATATATATATATATATATATATATATATATATATATATATATATGTATATATAATAATGATAATAAAAGTGTAATTTGTAGGTCTGATGAATTGGATCGTACTTACGATTACAATGGAATAAATTATAACCATGGAATATTAGTGTTTAAGCCTTTTTATTATATCCTTACTCTGTCCTGGCCATTGAGTTCTACCTGGATTCTATCCTCTTGGAATTTTTTATTCAAAAATTTACATGTATGTGTATGCACCTATGTGTATACATTTATATATTTACATATGTATGTGTATATTTACCACTAATATCTATCTATCTATCTATCTATCTATCTATCTATCTATCTCTCTCTCTCTCTCTCTCTATATATATATATATATATATATATATATATAAGAAGTTTTTTGTTAGTATATTTTCGATGTATATCTCCCTAAACTGTATTTTGTATCAGCAGTAGTAGTAATTCTGCGAAGTTCTGGATGAGACTGAGGCAATTACTTTTGGAGCTGCCTTTAAAACACTGACAACATTAACTTTAAATCTGAGAATAGTTATTTAAGAAATACACATATCTCGTTAGGATATTTCAAAGTCTGTATCTGATAACATAATTTTTAAAGCAATTAAAAATGTTGTCTTTATAATTCCTTTCCCCTTTTGATACCTCAACGTATAAAAGTAGTTAAAGAAGGCAGTGACAGCATGAACTAAAGTATAGTATCGTAATAACGTCACATTTAAAGATGAAGAAGTCTAAATTATAATCTTTGAACCACCTACATTATTCCCGGTGTACAAATTAAACTTAATAAATAATCTGTTAATTTTACAAAAATAAATTGAAGTATCAGATTTTTATTCAAAAATATATGACAAACCATAAAATAAATCATAAACAGGAACAAAATTTGTTTATGCTTCTCGTTTCCGATTTTGTGGGATCTTCTTGCTGACGGCGATCCACAGGTCTGCTTGTGGATTCAGGCGATTCTAAGATTTGGTCTTGATTGACAAATGACAACTGAATCAAGAAATTAATTAGTGATAATCAAATAGCAATTTTATTAATAAATTCAATTACTATTACAAGCGCTATCGAGTTAACGACGACGAATTTGCGGCGGCAAATCGGTAGCAAAAAAAAAAAAAATTAACCCTCTCAAGGCACAATAGTAGCTGGCTAAATCATAACTTCTCAGTCAAGGTTCCCAGCCATTGTGTCGCACTCCACGAAATTATATCTTACAACACTGGGAGTGCAACCACTCTAATTTGGGAATCTCTGGTTCGGTTAAAAGTAAATTGTGTGGTTAGTAGAAAATAGAAATCAGCGAATCAAGTTCAAGTTCCGGTCAAATCTGCTGCGTTCAACTCGCATTAACATCACTGGAAAAAGCGTGAATCTACTTCTCCCAGCTATGGATTAAATAGCCGGGTTGATTGGGCTCTCTAATCTTACTTAGCAGCCGGTCTAATAGGAGGAAAGATCTGAATTCAAAATTGTGAAGAATTTAACGGGAAATCATTTCACTATCATTTCCCAGAAGTGATTGAAATTCACACATAAAAAAAGAAAAGGACTCTGGAGAGACATGGTTGGTATTGTCCTGAAGAGGCATGGCATTAAAAGAAAAACTGGAATCAAACAGAATTCATGCGCTCTGTTATATTTGCTTAAACTGGTTGAAAGCAAACAAACCAGAAGCGGCGATGGACAAGGGAAAAAGGAAATGAGAAAACAAAAAAATAAAAAAAGCCATTTATTTGAACAACAAATCAAAAGTCGGAAGTCAGTCAATAAAGAAGTAAAGACCAACAAGCTGAATTTTTCTTACTAGAAAGGACTATATATAGAAAGGACTGTATATAAAGGGCTATATATAGAAAGGACTATATATAGAAAGGATCATATATAAAAGTACTATATATAGAAAGGACTACATATAGAAAGGATTGTATATAAAAGGACTATATATAGAAAGGACTACATATAGAAAGGACCATATATAAAGGACAATATATAGAAAGGACCATATATAAAAGGACTATATATAAAAAGACTATATATAGAAAGGTCCATATAGAAAGGACTATATATAGAAAGGACTGTATATAAAGGGCTATATATAGAAAAGGACTATATATAGAAAGGATCATATATAAAAGTACTATATATAGAAAGGACTACATATAGAAAGGACTGTATATAAAAGGACTATATATAGAAAGGACTACATAGAAAGGACCATATATATAAAGGACAATATATAGAAAGGACCATATATAAAGGACTATATATAAAAAGACTATATATAGAAAGGTCCATATAGAAAGGACTATATATAGAAAGGACTGTATATAAAGGGCTATATATAGAAAGGACTATATATAGAAAGGATCATATATAAAAGTACTATATATAGAAAGGACTACATATAGAAAGGACTGTATATAAAAGGACTATATATAGAAAGGACTACATATAGAAAGGACCATATATAAAGGACAATATATAGAAAGGACCATATATAAAAGGACTATATATAAAAAGACTATATATAGAAAGGTCCATATAGAAAGGACTATATATAGAAAGGATCGTAGACTGGATCGTCGGGTTATTGCGAATTCCACGACCCTGTCGTTAGCTGGAGAGTAGGTGCTTCCTCAGGGCTGCGTACGGTTTTGAATTCAGAGTTGTTCTTCTCTTAGACCGGTTGCTACCCAAGGCAAAAGGATTCCGACTATCCTGCTACTCAACCCATAGCTGGGGGAAGAGGAGATCGATCCATACCTTTCTCAAGGATATCAACACGTAAGTGAATTTTAACGAACTCGACTGGAATTCGAACTTAGCCCTCCGATTCCGATTCCTCTATCCGAATTGATATCCATTATTGCACTATCATTCGAAAAAAAAGGCGATATGCAGGGCGGCTATTTTATGTTTTTATAAAATTTCCCAACCATCTCGTGTTTTAAACAAGGATCTCATCTCACAAACAAATAAACGCGAGATATATTTTTGAACACAATGTATTTGCTTTCTGATCCAATAACTGTTTTCCCAATGTGCATATCTTTCCTTTGAGGAAACTTCCTTTTCAGTTGGGTACGTTTATGTTCCATATTTCTTCAGGGTGTGCGCGATCATGGCTCTCCATTACTTCCTATCTTTGAAGACCATAGCAATATTTGGCTCCTTACTGTCCCTCCTAGTAATTGCTTGGTCATCCATGGACACAGTGCTATGCGACGTTTCTCTCTGTCCTTTTTGCTTTCAATACGCCATGTGAGTGTTAAATTCTCCAAACCCGTTTAACCCATTTTGTGTCCCAGAACATTCAACTCTCTTTTCAGTTGTAAAGTACAAGTATCATTCTCAGCATCCATTTGTGGTAAAACATCTCTCTTGACTCAAGTGTACTCTTCATCTTTAAGTAATTTATTCAAACTTCACTGTCAAGCGCTATTACACTTTCATACCCCGCCCCTAAAAAGTAAAGCACAACCAGATAAATTTATGAAATGAAAAGAAAATTATTTTTAAAACAGATTGTTTTTAAGTTTAACTTCATAAAATTAATTTAAAATAACAACAGTTTGACTGTTGCAAATATTAATAATTAAATTTAATTTACAAACACTAGCAATGGTTTTAAAAAAAGCTTCTGTAAATGTGTTTCTGCTGTCAAAAGTTTCTAAAAAGAAAGACAAAGAAATGAAATGTATTATTTAAAATTAAATTCTACAAATTATGAAACAAATATTAAGAAAAAAGGGAAATACAGCCTGTCCATAAAGTTCGTGTGCTCTTTAAAAAATTTATAACTTTATTTGTATTTGCGATAGAAATAATCTGTAAAAAATGTTATAAAGTTTAATGTACCTAGTTTTAAGTATAGCTAAAATAACTAATGCGATTTCAGGCATTACTATAAATTAGTTGGCAATTTTTTTCCGTGAACAGCAAAATCGTATTACCCTTTGTATTGCTAATGATGGAGGACATGTGGAAACTTAAATAAAATTTTAATAAAACCTTAAAAAATATAGATTTACTTCTTTCAAATCCTTTTTACAAATTATTTCTATCGAAAATACAAATAAAGTTATAATTTTTTAAAGTGCACACGAACTTTATGGACACCCTGTATATTCATATTTGTTTTTTTTTTAATTAAAAATGGTCTGAAGACAAAAAAAAAACATCATGTGGTTGACAGTGTCATTGGGGGTGCGATAGTATAATAGCGCCCACTGCTATATAGAAAGATTGATATTACATAACAATCCAACACTCTTTTCTTTGTTTCTGTTGCTTCAAGCCTCTTCATTTGTGAGGAAATTGCCCAGCATACACTTCCAGATAGAATGATTGACATTACATAACCGTTCAACACAATTTCCCTTGTTTCTACTGAAGATTTCGTGTTTCTTCATACTTTGTTTATGCCTTCTGAAGACACAATATTGGATAAGATGTGATGTATTTAATCCAGTGAACCCTACAACATTGATAAACCCAACAACCATTGCCCGAGTGAAGACACTCGGGTCACCACGTTAAAAACTGACGTTGTGTCACAACTTGACTCAGTAGGGAGTCAAATAAATCAAGCCATCTCCTAAGGGGTATGCACATTCGTATACTTGCCATTCAGAGGGATTCGTCCCTGTGCTGGTAGTATCACAGCTATGGCTAGCTTGGACCGGCTCTGACTAGCAACAAACTAGCTTAGACCAGCTCTGACCAGCTTGGACAAACTATGACAAGCGGCCCGAGTGAAAACACTCGGATCCCCACGTTAAAAACCGACCTTGTGTCACAACTTGACTCAGTGGGGAGTCAAGTAAATACATACAAACCCAACAACCATTGCAACTTTTAAAAAAATCTGTTTAAAAAAAATACAAGCAACATATTTTTCGATAATTTTTTTTATTTCAGTTTTTCAAATACTGCCAAATACTAATTTCAATCTATTTATTTCATTTATTTATTTTTAATTATGAATTAAAATTTATAATATTGGTACTTTTTTAATGGTCAGTCATCGTGGATGTTCGGTAATGTTCAGAGATTTATTGCGGTTCGGTTTTGTTTTTATTCATTCATAATGATTGATTCGTTTCTTTAAGCGGGAATTTCTGTGCTATTCCAATTACAAGGCCTCGTTCTTATTTCTATGACATCGTCCGTGCAAGAACAGGTTCCTTCCACTGGGCCAGTGCAGGTACGATTCGACGTGCTGATATTATCCAAGCAATTTGTCCAGCTGCTCCAATCACTCCATTCACGGACAAAGGGGCAAAAATCAACCGGCCGAATGTCGTCACATGGTACAAGAGGGTTTCTGAAAATAGGAAAGCCACACACGAAATAAAAGTAAGTTGAATGCGCACAATTTCTTTTATACCTTGTCCCATATAGCCATTTAATATGCTTATCACAGGTTTAAATAACGGAAGAAGACTGTGTTACGTCAGTCGTACAAATTAGGAGATTTGTCTACTTTTTTTTTTTTTTTACTTTCCTTGCATTTATTAATGTTTATTTAGTCTGCCACAGGGACAAATGAAAAAAAATAAAAGTAGAAAGACTATGTTGCTCCAGCCAACCAATAAAGAGGTTTTATCTGTTCTTAAAATCATTATTTATATATTTTTGCTTTGACACATAATTCAAAACTGGTCAATGGGAAATTTGCAAGCACCTCTGTCACTAAGCAGCTCCACTCCAACGAGAATACACTTTTACTAAACTTAACTGAGTCCAATGCAGTAAAAAATGGGAGAAAATAAAGACTGTGTTGCGCCAGACTATTAAATAGAAAGAGCATACTTGCTAACGACCCTTGCTTTCGACGACCGACACTGATAGAAAACTCACATCAGCCACCAGACACAGCCTAATGGCAGTCTTCTATACAATTTCACTTGTATTTGCTTAAGAATAAATGGTGGCAGGAAGATCGTCTTGCGCCATTCTCATAAAGGAAATGAATTTGTTTTCAAAATCCTTATTCGGAATTTGGGATTTTTATACGGGTTAAAATATTAATTACAGACAGTTTTGAAATATTCAATGTTAGTCACTAATCAGAAGTCCACTTATTCATATAGATATTTATAGTAGTTTCTCTTTATCCAGGGTGGGGGAATATGTTAAAAAAACCCATCTGGATGCCTGGAAACCGTGGACAATATTAAATAATATGTATATATACTCAGCTCAGTCATATTGTCTAAACAACAATTCAAAATAGTAGCAAGCATTTACAGACAACGCTATCATTTATCTAGGACAGTAGTTCCCAACTGATTTTAGGCCATGCCTCACTTTGGTATTTCTAAAATTCTGGTGTCTCCTGTAATATTCTTACATATTCAAAATACTACTACAATGCATGTAAAGGAAGCTTAAAAGGCCATTAATTTGGTCTCTAAACAAGCCTCCAAAGATCATGGCGTCCATGAAAGAGAAAAATTAAAAAAACAAAAAGACAGTTAAATATATATGTAGTTTCAAAACATATAATAGAGAACTGAAAGGTGGAAATATAAAATATTTGAATGAAATGTTATTCTGTAATATACTTTGATCATTTTAATCATGAAATAATAATGCAAAATGAAATTTGAGCTCACTATTAATAACTCATTCTCAAATTGCCCCCTTATTCTGTTAGTATAGTAAGCCGAAGGGTGCACATCCAACGCATGCCCCACGCCCCAATAATGGGGAAGGCGCTCTACGCTGAGAATCTAGAAGTTCAAAAGTAAAAGTATGGTCTCAGTGCCTTACTTTTAATCACCCAAACTCAATAAGTAAGGGAAATCAGGCTGCTGGATCGATAATTATATAAAGTTACATTATGTTTTCTATTATAGAATAAAGAAAGCAAAACAAAAAAGGACTTACGTGTCTGAAACTTGCAAGAAAGGATCAGTTTGGATTTCTTGAATGTTCGTATTGTCGCAGATGATTCGAGATAAAGAAACGTTTCTAATGCATTCAAGTTCATCTAACAAAAAAGAAACAGAAAAAATTATGCAACGGTTCTTTCAATGCCATTTGAAAAAATGTTTTAAATTCTAGAATATTTAAAAGCTTTTTCTTTTTTGGAAAATTGAGTAAAATAGAATTTTGGCTTACATGCTAATTCTTTTTTATGCATCAGCATATATATATATATATATATATATATATATATATATATATATATATGCACTATAATAAAAAAAATTAGCATGGGATGAACTTGACAGAAGAGTGAAGGAAAAAAAAATTAAAACGAGTTAATAGTCATTAAAAAAAAGAATATAATGAATTATCAAACTTATACTTTGAGAAACTTTTGCAACGAATACTAAAAAATTGTGCTGCAGTAATCAAGGCTAAAGGAGAATATTTCGACGAGACCAAAATTTAATAAAAATATTCTTGTTTTCTTTTTGTCATAATGAATTTTCTAATAAAAATCATGTTACTTTCTTTTTAAACGTATAATTTTCTCTTATTTAAAGTACAAAAGAACGACTTTTGGGGCCAATTTAAAAAATTACCAGATGTGACCTCAACTTTTGAACTGTACTATATATATATATATATATATATATATATATGTGTGTGTATGTATATACGTGTGTGTGTGTGTGTGTATGTATATACGTGTGTGTGTGTGTGTGTATGTATATACGTGTGTGTGTGTGTGCATGTATATATGTATGTGTGTGTGTATGTATATATATATGTGTGTGTGTATATATATATATATATGCGTATGTATGTATATGTGTGTGTGTGTTTACATTACTGACTCACCTGGAGAAAAGAGAAAACGGCCACGGTTTTCGTACCAGAACCTGTCACCAGTTTTCAGCTCCTGTGCTTGTATTCCAAGTATGCAGGCGAAAGTAGGACCAACACGGCCACCATCGACGTTTGCTTCCGATACGGCTCCACTCCACAAGTCAATATCCTGAACGTCCCTATTTTAAAAGAAATATTTGAATCCGGACGTAAGAGTTCAGTTTTAAATTTAATAATCATTGTCTCCTAGATTTCGTGTAGAAACATAATAATATAATTTATAATAACTTTCGCGATTATTAAGAAGCCTTTTGTAGCGATATCAGTGTTAGCCGATTAAAATATTTAATGGAAACATCTGAAAGATCTCACCAAACTTTTACAGATATTGTTCTGGTGATTATCAGCTAAGTGATTTGGAACTCACAAGAACCATGGCAAGCGACAAGGGTCACTGAATAAAAGCTTTCTTTTTTAGGAAAAGATGACAAGACAAACAACAATGTAATCTATAAGACAGTGTTCACTACCAGCTGAAAACAGGGAGACTCACAGAGGGCGGACAAGAAGTCACCTCGCCGCGACGCGAAGAGGAAGACGCCCGCTAGACTATTCCCCTCAATCGTTTATTGGAGTAAATTACAACCAGAATAATATTTGCTTATTAATACAATCTGCTCATGGTTTTATTTCGTGGGTGACGATCTGTCCAAAGATTTATTTTTTAAACCACATGCGTTTGACTGGAAGAAGTTACACCCTGAGTACGAAACTGGTGTCTAGTCTGAGTTGCAACGATACACTTTGCTGCAGATCAGTTATCTAGTATTGTGAGTTTTCTTCTCAATACGTAATCACCTATTGTACCCTTGTGACAGACTAAGGTAACCTTCTTTTTCTCACGCTCTTCTTTCTTGTGAATTTCTCTTCCGGCTTCTTGCTTTCCTGTCAAATATGGCCTTCAAAAATTTAAATGTGTTGTAGCCTAACTACGGACGATAATGGGTATGCTCCCATTTCCATAAATACAGCAGTGAATACGGTATGTGGTCTAGAGCTGGAGATTTGTCTCCAGCTATGCTGGTCAAACTCTCTGCCTCCGAGCAGAGAGAATCCCCAGACGAGGCTGCGTCGAAGGGCAGAGTCTCGTCTTGGGAAACAGCTACCCGATACGGGGTCTACCGGCAAATTTTGGCCGAGCCTACGGGCTCAGATACTGCACATTAAATTCGGCCTTGTGCCACATCTGACTGCATGAGGCGGTTGGTAGATATCCTGCAGTCGGAGATTCATTGTGAAATTCACTTGACTCACTTCTAGTAGTTGATTACTTCTTCTCCGCGCCCTGGCGAATCTTATATGTGTTGTTCTTGTCCTAAGTATTATCGTTTATTACCAGCTTTCTTTTGATTATTCTATTCAGTAACCATTCCTAGGTTGCAACAAAATAGAACGTCAGTCGCTATCTGTCTCCTAGTATCCGGGTCTTTTCTCTCTCCCCTCAATAACTTTTACTCTAGTTCTTTCACTCTCGGTAAATCCTTGCGTCTTAATAATTTTATCGCATTTGGTAAATAATTGAAAATTATGATTAGTAGGCGATGTATGGAATGGTTAGAGTCTCTGGGCGAGAAAGCGGTGAATTCATTACATTTGAAATGTATGTATATTCCGTCTCCCCATAACCAGCTATAGGTTAAATAGTAGTTCTGACTGGGTTGTTCAACGTTGGTCGGTAGCCAGTCTAGCAAGAGAACAAAACTAATTAAAAAATCGGTCGCACACGGGACTGGCAACTACATCTTGCAAAAACGTAAGTGCTACGGAAACCTCAGCAGCAAGCTGTTGGTCCCATATT
This sequence comes from Acanthosepion pharaonis, assembly GCA_903632075.3. NCBI lineage: Eukaryota > Metazoa > Mollusca > Cephalopoda > Sepiida > Sepiidae > Acanthosepion > Acanthosepion pharaonis. Next base: position 2,437,298 of record CAHIKZ030004549.1, read on the forward strand.
CCTTAAACCGACGTTAGTCATATGGGGGGGTGTTGTCACCGGATTTTTAATTACTCGTAATTCCTAGTTGGTAACTTATTTTATTCCTTCCCACTACTCTCTTGGCCCAGTGAGAGTGGGTAGCCCACGACGTGTAACGCTCAGTCGACGCGGAAGGCAAACGGCGATTTGTCTTCTTCAGAGTGCCCTGTCACACCATCGGACTAACGAAGGTAACTTTTGTTGATACATACATACGCACATATACATACAGGATGGCAATAAATTCACTATATAGTTACTTATAATAAAAAAGTAAAGCAATGTAGCAGGTGGCTTGTAGTTCGAACAGTATCGGTAATTAATTTAGTATTGTTTACCATAGCATTTTATTATTAACCAGAATTAACCAGAATCATTTTAATAATAAATTTCTGGTCTGATGATTAATGGTTTTGTCTTAATTGTTATTTTAAGTAACTGTATAGTGACTTTATTGCCACCCTATATATATATATATATATATATATATATATATATATATATACACACACACACACATATATATATATATATATATATATATATATATATATATATATATATGAAATGTGCGACGTGAATCAAAAATTACAGTATATCTGTAAACGGACAATATGAATAAATACAAAAGGAAAACTTATCCGATGAGTTTTGTTCTCTGGGGACTTTATCACGGCAAATGTATCGGCTAAGATAAGCTTACCTTTTGTGTTTATTCATATAATATATATATATATATATATATATATATATATATATATATATATATATATATATATATATATATATATATATACATCTCATAGTAATATATATATATATATATATATATATATATATATATATATATTACTCTTTCAGTCCTGTAATTATGAATTTAGCTAATGTAATATCTATCGATTCATGGAAATATAATATGGCTATTTTTGATGAATAAAACTTTTCTCTATTCTTGTATTGGTTTCTCTCACCTACAATTCACAAAATATGTTTATGCAACAAATTTATTATAATTTTCATTTCAATGAATAATTATATCTTCAGTACAAATTTTGATTCAATGTATCTTGTAAGAGAGATCGTCTGTTATAGAAACTTTGTTCAGCATTACGACAATTCCATAATGGTAACACTACAAGCATTTTTGTAAAGGGGTCAATAAACACATCAGGGGACTGTCTATTTTTGGAAGTCCGAGATGACTAACGTAGGATTAATGGAGTGTACGTGATTTGAATGCGTATGTCTAGCGGTTGATCGTGAGTCCTTTTTTCATCTCGATAAAAGGTGGTTGCAATTCTTATTTACACACCTTAGTTTAGCCTAGCGTATCGGCAAAGGGAAAAGAAATTGGTTTCCTGCTGCTTATACTGGTTAAAAACAAAGAAAAAAACATTAATGACTTCATACTAGACAGATTTCAATCTAAATAATGATAGGGTTAGACAGGGGAATTAATTTGTAAGAGTTGCTTCCCTTTAATAAATCGATTTTTTTAATGCCACGTCGTTTCATAAAGTAAGCGATTTCCCCATTTTCCTTTTTACATTTAACATCTGTAAATTATGCATTGCCAAAATGGTTCTTGGCAAAAATAGTGTAGCACTTTCCGCTTGGCCTCTCTTCAGTTTATAAGTCAGGGTAGTTTTCGACTGGTTGCCAATCAAGGATACAGAGTCTAGTCTGCCCTGTTATTTAATCTATAAAAGAAGAGTGCTGAAGGGATGGATTTGTATCATTACCAAAAGTATTAATATGAAATGTTCTGTCTCATTCAGAATTGCCTACGGTCAAGTTATACAGAAAACACGGGTTATCGTTCCTTAGTTAAGCAGTGTCGAGACTGGCCAATACTACTTGGCAAAACTGGGTAATGTATGTAACCTTCTACAGTCCAAAATATGTTTAGGCTTTCGATAACCCACGAAGAGTTGATCAGTCGTAAAAAATAAAATAAATCAATCACCCAGAATTTGAATTCGAGTCACGGGGTCGATTTTTTTTTTTGTCTTGTCACCGTCAGTCATTAGGCTCCGATGGAATAGATGCGATTCATAAGAAATTAAAAAATAAATGTTTTACTTTTCGTGAGAAGAATTTAATAAAGAAACAAACAAATATTTTGGTAAAGTCATTGTTAAAAAAAAAAAAAAAAGAAAAGAAAAGTTACTTACATATAAACTTGTTCGAGAAGGTTCTGGGCCTCATTACTATGATCGATTAAATCGGTGAAGTTCTCAGGTACACTTAATCCACACCACTGACGCCAGGCCACGTAAGTTGGTAGTCCATGATCCCGTCCTGTTTGGATATTAAGAGCTGCTTGGTCCCATCCGTTTCCGGGAGTAGTTTCGGCCAATTTATTCGTTATTTCATCGCTCATCAATCTTTAAAAATATGAGAAATATAAGAGAATACAATTTCGATCCTTGCTGGGAGATACATATTTTTTTTTAATAAAACTTTCGAATCAACGGCTAGATAATTTCGTTATTTATATAAACCCCGTAAAAACGTGTACTTAGTAGTGAACAAAACAAGATCTAGATTTAAAATTCAAATGCTAAGCACTGACTCATTGATTTTGTTAGAAATTGAAAAGAATCGAATTTACAAACTATGCTTAACACGAACGCAAAAGCGAATCAAAAACAAAACTCGTGAAATTTCACACCTTGATGCGAAATGTTTTTCGGCCAATAGAAAACTAGGAAACATTTGTCTTTGAAGTCAAAATTCAAATAATCTTCAATTCTCAGAAACAAACTCTTTTACGGACCTTTTCGCGAGCCGATGCAAAGATTGTTCGTCATCCAATGGAAAGGTCCGAATCATATCCGGGAGTGAATTCACAAATGACCTTTTCACAAACAAAATAAAAGACGGGCAAGTTCGCCTGTCACTAGAGAGGAGACGAGCGTGTTAACATGTCCCTTGACAAACGTCAAGTGATCGTTATTATTATCTTTACCTTTCTCCCTCACCTCTTTTATACTTGATAAACGAACGGAACATTTTAGGACTGAGCGATTACTTCAAAGACATTCCTACCCTACGATAACGCTCATACATACATACATACATACATACAAACATACATACATACGTTCCTTCCTACGTACACATAAACTCATTCTTGCAAGGACTACTAAGAATATTTTGACGACCTTGTATCAACTAGAATACATTCATTTTATTTGTAAAGACCTTAATTAATTTATATGTATATAAATTTGTTGTTTCACCTTACAATTTGATTTTCTTGTTTTATATCCCTCTTATGGTGGGCTATCTAACTAACAAGGCCACTAATCTGTTTCAACACTCATACACTTCACTATAACTGATAACCCACTATAACTTGTAGAATTAGATAAATGGATAAATTATAACAAAGAGACAAATTTCAGATTCGAGAGGAAATTGAATTGACTAATTTATTTTCCGTGCTGATAACCTTTACACTATTCCGCCTCCATCAAATGAGTATATGTATTATTTTTATTCTGTACGCATATTTATACGTGACGCCGTGGGTGATACACGTAGGGGCGAGTGGTCCGAAATAACAGAGGTCACCGGCTCCGTGCCGTGTCGCAGGCTTGTGTGTGTTTGAATCATTATACTAAGCCCGAGGAGAGTCCATCATTTTCTGTCGTGGCTCGAAGTAGGAGTGGAGTTGGGAGGTCACTTTCTTTCTCCGAGGCGACACGTGCGGTGGATTTGTTTTTTTAAGTTATTTCTCGCCTTTGCCTAAAAAAGGCAGGACCTGATTTTATGATATTTACACTTTTAGGATACGCGAGCTTTTATATGTACAATTTATGATTGCATGCTCGTATGATATGAATGCTTTTATGACATGCATGCTTTTACGATTTGTATGCGTTTGTGACATACACGCTTTTATGATTTGCATTCTTGTATGACATACACGCTTTTACGATTTTCATGCTTTTATGACCTTCACGCTTTTACGATTTGCATGCTTTTATGACCTCTACGCTTTTACGATTTGCATGCTTTTATGACATGCATGCTTTTACGATTTGCATGCTTTTATGACATACACGCTTTTATGATTTGTATGCTTTTATGACATGAACACTTTTATGATTTGCATGTTTTTGTAATTTTCATGCTTTTATGACATGCACACTTTTACGATTAGTACGCTTTTGTGACATGCACGCTTTTATAATTTTCATGATTTTATGACATGTATGCTTTTACGATACGACCGCCTTTATTATATGCATGCTTCTATGATTTGGATGTTTTTAAGATATGGCGCATTTTAAAAGATACTATTACATTGCATTGTTTAAAAAATAATGTTCAATTGTTCTATTTTATTATTTCCAGAATTACCATATTCCATTTTTTGATAAACTTCATATTTTTAAGAAGACCTCTTTGTTATTATTTGTATACGAGTTTACTGTTACATACTTCAGCGTCAGCAAATCAAACGATTTTTGTTAGATTTCCATGCTACATAAGCAACGTAGCGAAACATAGTGTTTAAGAGATCATTTTCTTCACTGTTTGCATATAAGTTTGAAAGAAATTTAACACTGAGCAGCGGTAATGACATTGTTTAGCTGTCGTTTGCTATAAAAACTGCTCTAAAATAACTATTGATGTGCATAAAATAAACACTAAAACTTTCTAATACGATGATGGTTCACGAATGTACAGCAAAACCTTGAATTAACGGTCGCTGAACCAACGGACTCCGGATTTAACTGACAAAATCCACAGAAATGGTAGAGTCCGGCTGGAACACAAAACGCCCGCACGTAGCGTACAAAGGCTGTTAGTTCCAGAATTTGCCGCTGTTGTTTACTGGCGCAATCAACAGACAGAGACTGGTAGTTCCAAAGATAGCCACCGTTGTTTACTTCCATGGCTTTCAGTAATTACTACTGTGAGGCCCCACTATACGATCACAGCACTTTCACGACAGTATTAGACCATCACAGCAATGTTTAAAGGTAAGTTTCGTTAAACTTAAAAACTTTTCAAACTTTATTTAAAGGTATATAGTAACTTAAAAATAAAATACACATACATATTGATTGTATTTACATTTATTTACAATAATTTTGTACTCTACTGGATGTTTTTAGGCAACGAAAAAAATGTTTCAAATTAACGGACAAACGGCTTTAACGTACGACCCTCTTCCCTATTAGTCCGTTAAATTGAGGTTCCACTGTCGTTTCAATTTTTATGTGAGTCATGCAAATCGTTATGTAGACTTCATTGCATACTAATTAAATTGCGCGAGTGCTTCTTCGGGCGCTGTTATCTTATCAGAAATTGCAACAAGTTTTGGGGACGAGGGTAGGCATTAAATTAATGATTCTGTAAAAAGAAATATCTACTCAAGATTTAAGAAGTACACATGAGTACAATTTTTTTTTTACAGTTCACATATGATTATTATTATTATTTTGAATGTATCATGGCATTATTTTTTGTGTTGATGTCTCGAGTATCAGGGAAGATACTGCTTGTCAAGTCACAATAAGAACTTCAGACAGACAGCACTTTTCGAAATGTTTACTAATAAGGCAGATTTTTGTAGCGTTCACAAAATGTACCTTACGCTTAAATGGTCAGCATATTCTTCAAACTTTAATGAAATGGAGCAAAATGCTCGAAATCAATAACGGAATAACTTTAAGATTTTTCTCTGACATTTTCCACAATTTATGATGATTCCAGAAGAGACTCAGCGTCTCTGTCTGAAGGGCACCAGTCAATAGCAAAACCCGCTTAGGTTTTTTGTTTGTTTGTTTGTTTTTTTTTTGTTTGTTTGTTGTTTTTTTTTTTTTAGCAGCAGGCACAAAAGTGGCATTGGCGATAGAATGGAATGATTAGTTTACAGCGGTTGCCTGAGCCTGCGGTTGGATTTAAGTGAAATTAGTCACCTAAGAAATTCCAGCAAAAATTCCCTATAAACTGCGGTAGTCTGTACCGCCGGAGACGAGCGTCCTTTTTTTTTTTTTAATAAGGAATCCCAGAATCTATGTAATCGTCCTGATCTGTCGCATTGATCAGAGGCCTAATCAGTGAATAATATTGACTTTGGAATTTGATGGTTTTCCATCATCGCCTGTCAAGCGTAGCAGTATTTTACGTACTTCAATGCTGAAAGCGCATGTATAATAGTGTTCATTAATCCTCGATAGAGAAGAGTGACAATTTACGTCTTACCCAGGACGCGGATGTAGTTTATCGTCTTACCCAGGACACGGATGTAGTTTATCGTCTTACCCAGGACGAGATAATTAAGCCCGAAAGAAGGTAAATATTTCCTTTTTTAGTTGGGTAATATTTGTAATAAAATAAATAACATTTTAGTAAGTATTAGAGTCATTTTAATTTATTTACTACTTTATGAAAATAAGGAGAATATTTAAATTCTGTAAAGACTTCGACTTTGTGTATTAATAGTACTAAAACATGTATGGAAATGTATATGGCGACGTGTTAATCGAGGAAGATGAGCAATAGCTGAAAGATCAGATTTGAATGACTGCAGCTGTGAGTTTTTGTAGTCTAATTGGTAAAACAACTATCGTGTTAAGACGGGCTTCGTAAAGAAAATGGATATAAACTCGATTTTTAAAAAATTTCCGATCTATTTGTATATAAATGATGGGCTGAGAGTTTCGACAAAAAGCTACTTTAATATCTAAAACTAATATTTTCGAATTTCCTTGTAGTTGTGGCAAACAATATAAAGGGGAAACAAACCGCTTCCTAAAAGTAAGGCTAGAAGAACATCAAAAATTTATAGTTAGGGCGAGGCTATGAAATCGGGCATGGCTGATCATGTATGGAGGAAAAAGAGTAGCAGAATAAGAAAATGCTCTGCAGAATGAAATGAAAATACTTGAAGAATACTGGTGAGTTAGACGTCTGAAAGAATCAGCGCATATGCTAGGCAATGAGGAATTGCTTAGTAGGCCTAGCATAGAAATAAATATGATATGGGAGCTGCTAACAAAGAAAGACAAATGACAGCGAGTCTTCAGCAGCAGCTTTAGCAAAAAGAAAAATGCTTTAGTGAGTGTAGAAAAGTATGACAAGCAGCGGCAGCAACACTCATCAGCAGGCAGGTTAGGTTTAAGAGAATTGTTCTGAACAATAGCCTAGTAGATTAAAGGTCGGAGAATAAAACGACCGAAACCTTGTGATAACAGCAACAAAGGTCAGGAGAACAGTCCGAATGTAGATAGTGTGACTAAAAATACTAGTCGAAAAATTAGTAATAATTGTTTAATATTGTTGAATTCAAATTGCTTATTATTAATTTGACAAACATGGATAAACGTGCCCACAATAAGAAATAGTGTAAAAAGGACGGTTTTTCCCGTGACACCGCTTTTTTAACGACTTTCACTCTTCGGTAATATTTGTTTTAATAAGCGATGATTAGAATTGGAATAAAACTAAAACACATGATGAAAAGGAATCTATACATTTTGTTTTTGAACTTGAGAATTTATAACAAAAATATTAAACACTATTTATTAATTAGATTGTTTATTTACAATAATAATTCTATACTTAGAAGATTCTAAAAACTAATCGTCCAGGGTATGACTATAAACTACATCCAGCACCAAGGCCTCTGATCAAGATGTTTTGGAGGAGCGAGGAGCCACCTCTTAATTTCTGGTGTTCCTAGGTCAACCCTGACCCGGTGTGGTAGCACCTGTTAGGGTCCCAGCTATGAGCAAATAATTAACCCCCAAACAGGGGTCAGAATGTGTAAAAATAGATTTTAATACCAACAATACATTTGTGTAAAAAATTATTACCAGCCATACTTTTGGGGGAAAAATATTACCAGAAATAATTTTTGAAAAACATTACCAGCAATAAAAATCTTGTCGGCATTAAATAACCCATTGAGGTTGATATGCCGTAAAACAAAATAAACCAAACCAATCTAAACCAAAGAATACATATTCTATTCATAGGAATCTATCCTAAAAATGATATCGGCATTAAATAACCCATTGAGGTTGATATGCCCTAAAACAAAATAAACCAAACCAATCTAAACCAAAGAATACATATTCTATTCATATGAATCTATCCTAAAAATGATATCGGCATTAAATAACCCATTGAGGTTGATATACCCTAAAACAAAATAAACCAAACCAAACCAAATTAAAAACTAATGCAATTACAACTAATGCAATGCAATATTTGTCATATACTAATTTATAATGTAAGAAATGCGATAACAATTTTTTATTCATAAATTTAGAAACATTTACGAAATTATTAAAATATGTGAACCAACTATAAAGAACTACTTATTTTACTGTTTTATAAAGTTTGAATCGATTGACAATTCTTCTTTTCTTTCTGTGTGCCGTGTCCTTTCAGAACGTAGGCGATCATGGCTCTCCACCTCTTTCTATCACTTGCAGCTTTCAATAATTTCCTTCCCTCTGCCATCTCCTCCAGACCACGTCCTGTCATCCACTTGCTTAATGCCGCTAGGTATGTCATACGTTGTTTTCCCTTGTCTCTCTTTCCCTCTATTCGACCCGTGAGTATCAGATTCTCCAGGCCCTCCTTCCTCATTATGCGTCCCAGGAACTTCAGCTGCCTCTTTCTAATGTTAAGTATAAGCCTCCTCCTTGTTTGCATCTTCTCTAAGACCTCACCGTTGCTCGCACGATCAGTCCATGATATCCTTAGCATCTTTCTCCTCGAGTCTTTTCTTCATCTTTGAGGAAATCGTCCAACATTCGCTGCCGTAAAAATGGACAGATATCACGTAACAGTTTAGTATTCTTTTCTTTGTTACCTAAGAAATCCTCCTGTCTCGCAATACTCTACCCAGCTTTTGGAATGCGTCCTTCGCCATTCCAATACATCTACGGATTTCCGTACCGTATTTACCGTCCTCAGTCAGAAAGCTTCCCAGGTATTCAAACTTCCGCATCTACTTGATTCTTGTGTCCCCGACTTGCAAATCGTATTTCGGGCTATAGTGTAAATAAACAAGCTAATAAATAAATAGTGTTTATTATTTTTTTCTCAGGAACAAAGAAAATGTATAAAATTACTTTCAAACGTTTAGGTTTTATTCCAATTCTATTCATCGCTTTAAAAAAAAAAACAACCCAAAAACAATAAACATCGCTGAAGAGTGAAGGTTGTTAAAAAAAAAGCGGTGTCATGGGAAAAACCGTCCTTTTGACACTACGTCTTATTGAGGGCACGTTTATACATGTTTGACATTAATTCTATATTGTTTGATTTTTTTTTAACCAGCGAAAAGTTTATACTGACCTGTCAATCATCTGACTCAAATCATTTAAGAGTCCTTGAAAAATAGCTGTTGGCGCCTCGCTTCCTTCATAGAAGACATCAGGATTAAAGAAGATTGAACTCAAAGGGTACTCTATGTTGCCAATTGTAACGGTAGATCGAATTCCGGAATGGCTGTGAAAGACACCAGCGGCGGCGAAACCGTTACGAGTGTTGGGGTTGACGTTGCGTGAGTACTGGGCAGTTCCATTTTGGAGGGGCTTCAAACTGTAGAGTTCCATATAATCATCACCCAGAACCTTCGGTAGATATTCCCCATAAGTGATATGTTGTATCTCAGCAACAACTATTCGTCTCGCCTCCTGGAAAAGAATCTCATCGGTCCAGTTAGGGTGAGCGGCGCTTAGGGCGTCGGCGATACGATTGTGCTCGCGGAAAAATAGATTGTGAAGCGCCATCGTCATAGGTTCGGAATTTACGCGCCGGTCGCCTGTTTTTTAAAAAATAAATAAATATAAAGAAACAATTTATGCAAAGAATTAAATAGCAATGTTAATGTGATGAATGGTGAAATCACTTCGCTAACAAGACTTAATGAGACATTAACTTACTGTCAATTCCTTGAATAATAAGATCCTTATATTTGAGCTGTTGTTAGATGGAAGACACATACCGAGTACTTTCAACAATTTCAAACTGTCATCGTCAGGGATCATTTTTTTCTATACATAGGCTGGCACTAAGACGAAATATGTGTAGACCGAGGGATGTTATTTTTTTTTTAAATTATGCTATTTATTAACAGTTAAATATATGTTTTAGAGCGTGCGATGCCGCGACACTAGAGTTCTTGTTCAAATCGATCAATTAAGAATTTTGTTTGAAATTCGAAAAGTTATAAATCCACGAAATTGATAGTAAGTTAATGTCTCATTAAATCATGTTAGTGAAGTGATTTCACCATTAATCACATTAACATTGCTATTTTATTCTTTGTATAAATTGTTTCTTTTATGACATAAAATGCACACTCTAATTTATATATATATATATATATATATATATATATATATATATATATATATATATATATATATATATATATATATATATATATATATATATATATATATATATATATATAATTAACGTAGGAAGAGAATGATGGCGGGGCAGTTTGTTGTACATTTACTGTCAGGTGAAAACTGCTCTTGTTCGAGTCGCTTAAATACCATGATTTTGAATCCACATTTACTAAGCACACCAGTTTTCTATTTGAAAAATTAGTCTAGTATGGTCTTTCTAATATTAGTTCTTCTACTCAGCCTTACATACATAGTAACGTCAATACTGAGTTGTCCAAAAAGTTCGTTCGAGTCATTAACAAATTAATTTGCCACCACACCATTTTTAGAATGGTAGACACCAACGCTTTATATTCCTATAATTTATACACGGATTTAATTAATTCTGAAATTTTATTTTAATAAATTCTAATAATTAATACATCATTTTAGAGTGAGTATTATAATGGACGGCCGTTTGTATCCAACTATTTGTGTCAACTAGGGTGGCTAGCCAATCTCTATTGCAGGAACCTGCTCAGGTACATTTGTTTGTATTCAACACCTACAAAGCTACGCCTTTGGTTTATACTACAACCATGCAGAACAGACCTGAATAGAGCCAATACGTTCAAACCGTCGATCACGATGACATGCAATTTCGTGCTAGCCCAACCATCAACAGCTTGCAAATTGCTCCGTCTACCCAATTTCATTCACAAGAGTGAGTCTATGGTTTTTAGGCATTTTCCAAAGGTGCTGCACTCTGATATTGCTTCCTCGAAATCGATGACATTAAGTCACCTTCCTGACTAATCGACCCTGATGAGATTCGAACCCGGGTCTTATGGTCAGAAAGCGAACATTTTAACTACTGTGAGTGTTATTTGGTAAGGAGAAAAGAAAAAACAAATGTTTGTTAAAAAGTTTCTTAAAGTTAAAAATTACGTAATCGTCTAATTATTTATTTTCTTCTAAACTCTGTATTAGAATCAATAAACACCAATATGTCAATCTTTTAAAAACTGAATGCCGACATAACAGAAATAATAATGCAACCAAAAGCGATCTTTTTTAATGATTTTAATTAAAGCTAAACTCTCCTAATGCTATCCAACAATTAACATAGAACGAACTTTCTTGCGGACATAGTACAAAAGCGATATTCCGAAATGAATGTCTCCTATTGATTTCGATGGGATTTACAACGGATAGAAGACGCGCAATAACCCTGCTGGATCAAGCACATTCCAATCTATCAATAATTAAATAAATATTATTTTTCTACATATCACTACCTTTGGCTATGCATTTTGTGGCGTTTTTCATTTCGAGGGTTCGGAGCTGTGCAGTATTAGTTGGAACATGATTTGTCCCGCATTTCGCAGTCATGATCGCTGAAACGCATTACTCACTTCTTTACTGTGCTCACATACACTGTTTGGTCTTCGTGAACGTTCAGAAAGGGTCGATGAATGTCAACGGATATATTTTTTCTGATTCAGTGACACAACTTTGTTTCATGGCAGACATGTTACCAGACTCCTATTTGTAAATAGTGAAAAATAAATAGGTTGTTGTCGGGAAGGTTTAACCTCTATTGACATAAACACCAGCATCCATCTTTGACGTCGTAGGCCAAAGTAATAAAACAGAAAGCTTCATTTATTACTGTCGGGGCGACTTTTCTCTAAGGGGAAATATCCGACAAAGTAACAAAGAAATATGTGAAAGCTAGTTGGATGTTGAAGAATGTTAACTATTTACCGTATATACTTGCGTATCATGCGACTTAAGACCTAATTTTGAAGTTAATTTTTAGGAGGTCGCATAATACACGGGATATAAAATTAGCGGAAGACACGTGGGAAACATTTCATCGCAGTGAAGCCGAGTAAACGTCTGCAGAAAAAGATCAGTCAGCGAGAATTGTATTCTATACATTAGCGAATGTGTTTGCAAAACAAACTTTTTCACCATTAATGTCACCTGGCAATCCTCAATTTAGATCAGAGTTTTTTTTACGACTTGAGATACTTACCACTTAAGAAACATAGATTTCCATCGGTGGTGCAATACGTGGAATTGTCAGTCGGAAGTAAGTCAAATGATTCTGTTTCTTGAGTCTTCAGCCGACCTGAAAAGATGGCATTAAAATGAATGAATTTTGTGTTTAATAAGGAAATATATATGAAAAAATGTTATGATTATGGGTAAACGTGCTCAATATCCGTGATAGAGCGTGTTAAATATGAGAAGAGACACTGTCGTCAACATCGATTGGCGATAATCTGTTTTATGCTTGAACTTATTCTTCGGGCCATAAGACTGAATTTAATTTGACACAGAACCAAAAGTAGAACTTTCAGCGGAAATCAAACTAACTACAAAGCCAATAGTCTGTTAGACAAGCTTATTAACAGTCCATCTCCAGCAGACGCACTTAAACATTATAGTCATGCACCCAGATTAACTGGGTCATATACCCGGCTAGTCTGGGTACTAATAATGCATGGGTTTTGATGAAGATCATACTTTATCAAACCTTGCGGACTGGCGCTACAGAATCACAAAGAACAGTACCAAATAACAGAAACCACATCACTTTAAGACTTCCAACAGCAGCAACAACTAAAATGAATATCACATATAACTCGAAAAGAAAATAATCGCATAATCAAGATGTTGACTTTCCACACGACTACAAATAAAAGCTTAGGAAGGAAACCTCCATTAATACTGGAAAGAGTTATAACATTCACTGGACTTGAGAAGCCGATTTTCTGAAAAATAGTTTTAATAAAAATTTTTTATAGATTTCAATCGACAATAGTACTGGCTTCTCGGCCAGTGAATGCCAAATGTTTCCTTATAAGGAAATGGTTAATATTCCTATTACCATAGTAGCACAATAGCAAGGCTCATTGATTTTGTAGTCTTTCTATTAGAAATAGACTGCAAGATGATCAACCTATGACTCTAGGGCAGACGCACACAACAAATGAAGATTTGATTACCGCCAGACATTGTTCTCAGCTCGGCTTGGGTTTCAGCGTTAGATCCATAAATCTGTGAGGCGTCGATGTAGCTGGTGGCCAGGTTGAGTTGCTGACGAGAGCCTGAAAATGGTTCGCAAAAATAAAAAATAAATGAAAATTAAATAATATACGAAAATGGCACACAAAACAGATCGCTTTCGATCTTATATAATCTTAACAGTCTTAGTACAATTAATGTCAATATTTCGATGAAGGGATTTTTTTTCTTCAGATTGTTTTGCCTGCTTTTCTTTTAGCAGCATCAGTTTTTAAATATAATAAATGATTTTATTAACATTTTTAATCAAAGTTAAGTTCGTTACATTTACTTACGCGTAAAGTTATAAATGCATTTCTCCCCGCCCCCAATATGGGTTGAATAGCAGGACAGAGTGGGTCCTCATGATAAGGGTTTTTCGAAAACGGAGATTCCACTCTATATCTTCAAGATTCTAGACAAAAACAAACTTTTCTCTAAAAAGTCCACTACATAAATTTGTTTTAACAAGAATACTGTCACAATCAGCTACAAATGTACTGAAAACTTCATTAATAACATTAATAAGCGCAATAAAACAATCATGTATAATAAAAATCAGATCCCAGTGTAACTGTAAATATACGCCGAATTTCCCACTTGAAGGACATTGTCAGGCTTAAAGCATGGTGTACAAAGCCACTGTGAAATTCCAAATGATTAAGTATATATAGGTTCGACAGCGGGAAATTTCAAGCAAAGATATAAATTTTTTTCGTGTGTGGGAGTGTACTTAAAGGTACGATAATACTGGTACTAATTTCTCTAGAAGTGTACAGAGGAGAGACTTGAAATTGTCACATACAATCCGGCCGATTAACTATTGAATAGCTGGAAAGAAAATTTGTACTTGTACAAACAAATAAGAATATATATATATATATATATATATATATATATATATATATATATATCGGAAAAAAACATATTTTAAATCAATTAATTTATAATATTAATGCTCTGTAAATTTACATTGAGCACTATTTTGTAAAAAATAAAAAATATCTATAAGAACACCGGATTTTATATCTTACTGTTCTTTCTTTTTATTTATATACATACATACATATATATATATATATATATATATATATATATATATATATATATATATATATGATTTTTTTGTAGAATAATTGTTTTCCTGTATCATAATTCGTTGAACTTGTTAAAACACAATGAAGAATCTTTTAATTCAGATTATTTTTTTAAAATGTCACCGCCATCATAAAATAAGCGTTTGACATATTTTGATATTTCACCTCTATTACGTACTTGGTAAAATCGAATTTTAGGTTTGGGCGTGACTTTTTCAAGAACTTAAAAATTAATGCCTTTTTCATTGCTTTTGGACAACAGTTCATTAATTTATACCACAGAAACATAGGGTTGCAAAAACATCATAATTCTAATATATGAGAGAGAGAGAGAGAGAGAGAGAGAGAGAGAGGCCAACAGCCCTGAAGAGTAAAGGCATTACAGCAATGCGCTCACGGAACTTCGAAGTTGGCATGACCGAACCGAAATAACACACTATTTCGTTAAGTAATAAGTTTCTTAAGTAATAATTAACTATATATATATATATAAGGAAGAGATTATAGTAGTTCCAACGAGAGAAAAGTGTGTGTATGCTTTATTTTCCATAATTTTGAAAAATTATGGAACATAAAGCATAATATTTTTTTTAAATCCACTTTATAACCAAAAACGTTTGCAGTTTCTCTCTTCTTTTTAATCTATATATATATATATATATATATATATATATATATGCGTGCGGGTGTGCATTAAACTTACCGAGCCCGCAGTTGAGTAATGGAGCCGCCAATGAACGAACGTAAGGCATACATCTTTTTTCATATTGCGAGAAGTAAGCATCGTCTTCAGGAATCTCAATTGGGTAACAAATGGCACTGGAGAAGAAAATTGAAAAGAAATCATATCAGAAATCAGCCATCGGTAAAGTAATTTTATTTGTGACTTTTTTTACATATAGCAACTGTTAGCAAGTAATAATACTAATAATGGTAACACATTCAAATAGCGTCGCATGACACTACAGTGTTATTGGGCTGCACACCCGTATAACATGTCTGTCTAATAAACCACTTCAGTTTTGTAAGCCGGTGATGTTCTTTATTTTGTGCAGCGATCAGTCAATAGGGTCAAAATCGAAATTTCAGAGAGCAATAAAGAATTATTTACACTATTTATATTCGGATGATTGTCATTATGAGATTATAAACATAAAGCAAGGTGGAAAATGTTTTTGTCATTATCGTAGACGGTAAATAACATGAAAAAAATGGCCAGCTTTCGTATCTCATTCTTCAGAGGTTGATCGAAAAATGTGCACAGCGAAAATAGCGAAAATATTAATGAAAATATAATATACACCCGCATGGAGTAATGGATAGCGGCATGGATTGAGGAATCGGAGAGCCGAGTTCGAATTCCAGTCGGATCCATTACATTCACTTGCGTGCTAGGTATGAATCCCCCTCTTCTCCCTCCAGCTATGGATAAATAGCAGATTCTATTAGCCTTGGATGGCAACTGGACTAGGAGAAGGACAACTCTGAATTCAAAATTTGCGGAAGGTCGTTTGGGCACCTTGTGGCATGTAGTGCACCAGTTCTCTGTATTCGGCCCTTCAAAAAGTGTGGTCGGTTCTTCACAAAACTTTCACCACTATAATCAAATCTCATGGGTTGGTGTCGGTCTGTCGGTTCCTAGGAACTGATCTGCTTGAACCTCATACGTCGACGGGAGAGTGATATATATATATATATATATATATATATATATATATATATATATATACAAACATGTTTCATTGATTAATATATTGTCTACTTATTTTTATACTGATACTTCCAGTTATCTAATCAGTATATTGATATTAAGAATACATTCATCAAGAAAAACACTGTAGTTATTTTTTTTAACCCAACTACTTTCGATCTTTTCCAAAATCATCTTCAGGTGTAAATTACAAAGACAAACTTATTGCAACTACGATAAAATTTGCATTCCATTGTGATGGTGATTTTTAAAAACACGATCACGAGCAAATTACATTCATACCTAAAATTCACTACTTCCGTTTACAGACTTAATATATAATGTCTCCAACATTTTCAAATGAAAGTCCGAATTTGTTTTTATGGTAGGTCATAGTACACTGGGTACTATCCGATAGGTGTCCAGCTATCGCAGACCCTGGTGTATATAGGCACTTAGCTCACTTATTGAATTGTCCCGTAAAAATACTAGCCGGTATTTGTTGACTTATTCTCATTTTCAACATCTGATTAGTTTTACCTGTATAGTCAGCATCACATTAAAAATGTCTGAAAATGGCTATAATAACTATTTGTACATGCAAGGAAACGACGTGAATTCTTATTTGTCCGCTTTCGCATTTTCTGCTTTTTATACAAATGACAAATCGACAACTTTGTATATTGGGCTTCCAATATTTACCTGGGAGACAGAAGTTATTTTATTTTATTTTAGCCTGGTTTGTTGTTTGCTGAATTATTAATGTGGGAATGTCGGTGAACCTTTCAATTAATCCCGAATGAATGTTTTGATCGAATAAACACACGTGTAAATCACTCACAGAAAGAAGTCATACTAAATAAACATTTCAAAACTTTACTTACGTGTCTTCAGCTGTACAACAGTCAAGGCTTTCCTGAGCATCATCTGTTGAAAAGACAGAAAGTAAGACAATATTTTACACTAGCTGTGTATAGGATGTGGTTTCGATCCCGGCGAAATGTCCTATCATGATGACTCTTTGCCCGATCCAGTCAGCTTAGTAAATACTATTTACATTATTCAGACTATTGTCCTCATCTGTGTCGCCATATTTATTACAACGTATCGTAATCAATATTGTGACAAAGATGAGCACAATAGTCCGAATAATGTAAATAGTGTACATAATACCTCATCTCGGAAATATAGACAGATACTGGCTTAGTGGATGTTTAAAAACACCTTCAGTAGAACAAATCTAAAAAAATCTCACTGATACCAGACAAAGCATTGCATGGGGGAGGCAATCAATACTTTTATAATTCTCTTGACGGCGCCAAGATGCTATGCACATCAAAATAGATCATTATCATCATGATGCCATCTTAGGAAAAGAATAAGACGAAGTAGCCAGCAATTTCGGTCTAGGATAGCGAAATGAGGGCAGCCAAAGATGGCTCCCTAGTGGTACACAGCGAAAGATCAAATAATTGCCAACACCTTGTTCCAAGAGTAGCAGAAAGATACTGAATTCCATGGACGGAACGATTATGTAACAAGAAAATCTTAAAGAAAATGGCAACAAAAAGAACATTTATATTCGAAATCAGGAAAAGATAGCTGAAATTCTTTGAACACGTAACGAGGAAAGAATGCTTGGAAAACTTAACACTCATGGGACATACAGAGGGCAGAGAATCGCGTACCTGACAAGGTTGTGTGAATGGATGGTAGAACGAGGGGAGGGTCTTATCAAAGGGGAAAACTGCTAAGTGTTACACGAAATAAAAAAAAGTTGTGGAGAGTCTTGTCCTGAAGGGACGCGGCATATAGAAGAATATCTAGAGAAATAGATAGGTTATCCTTCATTGCTAGTATGACTCGCAGTTTCATGCACAGGTACTGAATAGGATTGACCATTATGTACTTTGAATTTTTAAAAATATATCTGGTTATCGCAATATTGGTGCTAGGATTACCGTTTTAATTTGAAAGAAATTATTTGACAATTAAAATAAACGGGATTTGTATATGTATGCAAAAAATGAAAACGTTTATTTTGAGTTATGGCTATGCCTTTTTTAATTAAAGGGAGATTACTTATTCTTATTTAAAAAACAAAAAGTAATTTATATTATAAATAAATATTAATTTACATAAAAAATAAACCGTAATTTACATTAAAAATTAATCTGTATAAACATATTTATGCGAATATTTAGTTTTATGTCAACATGTAAACATCAATTTATTTCCCTTGTTTAATAAGGTCGGATTATTTAAGTGTTTTAAGATAACCAATTTTTCAACAAGACATAAGTTACATTTATTTCCTTTTCCGTTATAAGATTTGGCTCTTGCTATAATATCCCAGTTAATAAGAAGGGAACTACCAGGATTTTTTAGTTGTCAGAAATATTTAGAGAGAACAGTGCTGTTTCTGTATTTTATATTACCTAAAATCATTCGATGATGATGATAGATCGATAAAGACTGAGACAGAGACGAAACGTTTGAGCTCCATGGTTCCTAATCTTGTAGGTGTATTGTAGTAATTGTAAAAAAAAAAATGCAGTTTTATGGGATTTAACATTGCACTTGCCCGAACAAAATATGGTACAAAGCTAAATTTAAAGTGGGCATCTTATGCGTACATATGAACAGACGCCGAAAATGGTGAATTTCTCTTGACATTTCCACTTTGGGAACGCCTTATGTGCCAGGGATTTAACTTAGCTTTCCTCAATGACAGAGATATTGCCTGGGAGAATGGCGCCCTTGGATTGAAGTTAATAATAACTGTATGAAAAATACAGTTTGACAATTTTTAGCTACCGTCATATATCGTGGCAAACCTAACGGTTCTTACTTAACAGAGTTGACAATTTTGCATATTCAACTTTAAAAACATCATATTTAAAAAATATATAATTATTTTGACATTCGTTTGTAAACTAGTCTTTAGTCATTTTTATAAATAAACAGTTGTTTTGTTTATGGCTTTTATAACGAAATTCTTTAGTCATTCAAATAAATCTGTCCTGAAAGTGGTACCCCTAACCCCAAGCATTTGTATAACAGCTTCAGAGTAAAGGGGGATAAGCAATGTATAAAGGGAAATAAGAAATACTGACATTTATAATAATTTCACCCCAAGCAAAGAAATAAAGCCACTAAAACGCAAGGGGTTACTGCGTGTTAGAGAATATGAGATAAATATACTATAAAAGATAGCGGGCAATAAAAGAATAGGAATTAAGAAGACAGAAGATAAGGATTGGTATTGCACTTAAATTTTTAGAGATCAAAGTTGAATGGGCAGCAAGAAGCCGAAAGAGAGATCCTCAAGCGAGAAGTGCGATAGAAAAAAAAAACTATTAACATAGACTTAACGGTTACATCTAGCCATTTCAATTGTAAAATGATGAGACCTTGCCGCCAATCTAGTACTGCACTTAAATTCATAAGCGGAAAGTTCATCAGATAAATTATCATGAAATTATTTATAGAAAAGACACAAGGAAACTATTTTACGTTGGTAGGAAAGTGACTGAAGCCAAGATGACAGCTCAGGACCAATGACGTTTCAGATTTTTCTTTGTATTTTATCCAGAATCTCTAAATATATATAGCAGGAACACCAGACCAAATGTAGCAGAAATATTCAAAGCAAGGAGGAAAGGTAGACTTATAAATATGTAAGACTGATTCTGGAGACAAAAATTGTTTGGCACGACACAGTGAATAAACTTTCCCAGCTGTAGACTTAGCAACTGATTCAATATATTCTTTCTAATCTATGACAACGGAAATGTTAGTCCGAGAAGGGGCAATGAGTCACTTTCCTGGAGATTAGCACCAGCCATGCTGATGGAAGGTAAAAAGGGTTCTATTAGACAATTAAAAGAGCATAGTTTCGTTTTGGAGGCGTTAAAATTAACAAGCCACTCCTTGTCCCATTTAACAACAGATTGTAAATAATTTTTTGAGAACATCTGCCAATTTGATCTTACCGAACCGATCTACTAAGACAGGAGTAAATAGTTTTAATAGTTTAATTTGATAATCTAACAAATTTAAATTTTTACTTTTGAAACATTAATTTTTTGTAAAGCTTTTATGTACATTTTTTTTAAATATTACAATTTCGATAATAGCATTTTATGGCATTTGGATATCTCTCCAACAACGAAACAACTGCGTAAGACAGCGGGATAGGTAATAAAGTAGTGTTTGCTCAAGAACCATCGAATATCATTACATCATTACTAATATATATATATATATATATATATATATATATATATATATATATATATATATTATACAGTAAGGTTAACCCTGTACAGAGCGCGGGGCCACACGCGGTAGAGGGTTACGTTAGGAGGCAGTTTGTACAGATATGAGGGGAAGATAACCGTTAACCCTAGACTTGAACAGGTTAAGATTGTAGTGATCAGAGAAGCACCCTCTTGGGAGTCGGTTCCACAGAGCAGTGATTTACGGGAAGAAGATGCTGGTGTGGAACTTACTTCTCATCTATGGAATACTGGGGTGGGAATGTAGCTAGTTTGCTAATATATATGTGGCGTGGCGTCTCCTTGCTGTGAAGCTTAGAAGCTGCGGAATCCAAGGAATGCCGTTCGTCTGAACACTTTCCATGAAGTAGCGACAGAGCAGTGAGAGGCTTGAGACATCCCACATCTCTGTGAGAGAGTGGTTAGACGTTGTGAAATAATTTATCACCCACAAGGATTCGAGAGAGGATTTGGGACTTTATCAAGGCAGGAGAGTTTAGTCTGGGTAGCTCCCGCCCAAATATGACAACAGTACTCCATTTTTTGTCTTGATCTGGCTCTTGTAAAGGTAGACGATAGCAGGAGGAGTCTGGTACTTACTGAGTGGTACAGGGAGCCGACCATTTTACCTGAACTTTTAGCGATGGCTTGTATGTATGTTCCACTTGAGGTCAGGTTTGATTTTAGGGCTCAGTAATATATATATCTTACCAGTTTGTGACTGGAATGGATAATTTCGAAGGGGATATAAATCCAGGGAGAGCTCAATGTAGAATACAGAGCATTATAATGATAAGAAGAAGATTTAATTTATTAATGGATAATTAAATTTTCCGTCTTCTTCTTATCACTATATATATATATATATATATGGGGGGATGTGGTTGTGTATGCGATATATAACAGCAGTTAAATATATTGTTTAAATGCTGAAAGGTGATCCAGAATCAAATTGTAAATGAAGATAAAAGTCCATCGTCCGTTTACTTACTACTGTTTCGACATTCGCTCTGTTGGGCTCTTCAGGTAAAGAAGAAATCTAAAACTAAATCACTGATATCTCAGATCACAATAATCTATATATTTTGGATTCCACTCAATTTGCATAATCAAATATTTAAATACTTATCCTCCTCTTTCTTTCTGCAGGTATTCTTATTCAAAGAATGAAAATGTACCTAGTTTCTCTTCCTGGCATTCTACAAAACACCCCCACCCACTCTTTAGCCACAACTTTTTTTTTTATTAAGATCCATTTAATAATTGGATGGACACACATTTTTCTTGTGTTTCCCTTATATATTGAGACAGAACGTTATTGTTTTTGTGTGTTTCTAACTTGAAGGATTTGTGATTATAAAACTGGTGTTTAAATAGACGCTTCGTAGGACCGATATAGGTTTTGTCTGGTTGCTATCAAATCTTAACACTGCTTTATAGACAATGTTTTTGCGTGGTAATCACAATTGAGTGGGCAGTCTTATAACGTTTTACAATTGCTACTGCCTTGGTTATTGGCTGGTTTATTGTTCAAACCTTTTACGGAACAATAGTATAGGGAATATCTACCTTCTGTTGGGAATGTTGGGAAATTTGCCACATCTGTGCTGAGGAAAAGTCCAAATATAGGAGTCAAGTGAGTAAGCCCGTCATCGCGATCTTCCGGTGTACTGAGGCCATGTAATGTCGTACTGATGAGACGTGCGCCTGGCAGTGGGGTTCCACTAATTCCATTGACACGGGGAAGATCGATGCCTGGATAGGGAATAAAAGCAACAAATCGTTATTAAAACGTTAAAATCGTTAAGACGTTGTTACAAAATTTAAGTTGAAAGTTTCTTTTAGTAGAAATAAATTGTGGATTAATAATTTTTGAAAATTTTTAAATTAATCTTCTGCGATTTTCATTCTCTTAAATAATTTGCTTTGTTAACATTAATGAAGATTTTACAAACATGTAGATTGGTTCCTTTTTCATATTCTTTGGGAAGATGCGTCTCCTCATGTAGACTCTCGTATTTTCTTTTATGACTTAAAACTCAGTCTGGTTCTGTGGGTTATATTCTATTTCTATTCTGCGACGTGCTGTCAGGAGGACCCGACTGGCTCAGTCGCGTCCACCACCCACACTTCTCTGTGACTCCTGCTCACGACTCTTCAGGAGTAGGCTGTGTCTTCACAGCAATCTATGTCACCGCCACCAGAGGCGGAGAAAGGGAACAAGGAGAGAGGATGACGATCCCGATGTTCGGATGCGAGCTGGTGCTGACGACGACTATTATTAGGGAAACCACAAATAGCTTCATTTACATAATTATTAAAGAGAGAGAGAGAGAGAGAGAGAGAGAGAGAGAGAGTGTGAGTGTGTGTGTGTGTGTGTGTGACTACTCACCATCGCTATATTCAGCGGGGAGGTAACGGCCCAGGGGAGTGTTAGAACTTCCGAGTAATGGCGTACGCAGGTTATTACATGTCCCATCGGCCGTACGATAGGGGTAGTTTCGAGTGCATTCTGTGTTGGCAGCCAAAGTACAGTCTTGGATGATTTGACGTGGTCTTTGAATATTGTTGGTCACATTAACCGGGTCCACATTGGCTCCAGACACACTGAAATCATAAGAAGAATAACAGAATTTAAAGCCTAGATATACCTTAAAACCTAATATATGAAGAGTAACACCTACGTTTGGTCAATGAAATATGTTCAAAATAAAGAAGAAATGTTAATTTTTAGAACAATAACTGGTAATGAATAACGTTCAGTGTTATGGGGTCCACCCCTTTTTCATATAAGTGGACTCTACCAGTGTACCTGGACTGCTGCCGTTAAATACCCAGAGTGAGACAGTCAGTGAGGGTAGTCGGAAAGAGAGAGAGAATATATGAACGGAGATAGTGTCAGGTAGTCTCTTGTAGAAGTCAGTTAAAAGCACGTAGACTCTAAGGAAGTCCTACTTCGAGACTGTATATATCTATCTGTATTTGCTACTAACCGTGTTTCTGGATTTACTAACAGTATTACCCTTTGTATGATTGTGTAAATACATTTTATTTCTTATATTTAATTATTGCGTTTGTTCTTCATTGGAGACCGAATTCATCTCGGAATCCACAACATTCAGAATAAAGAATGTTGTGATTTTCGATTGAAGAACAAAATAGAGAAATCCTTTATCTGTTCAATGTCAAGTCAAAGATTGATAAGGGCCTCAGCTGTTTATTAGCATACATTTTAGCTTTACACATTGTTTTCTTTTATTCCGACTTCTGTTCACTTATCATTCCACAGACCAAAGAGAAATAAAAGTAACTTAAACAAAAGAGAAATTTTCAATTTTGAAAGTAGCAGTCATCGAAATATTGGGAATGGTTTGATAATACTTTATGTAAGAAATAAAAACAAACTTACTTTTATTATTTTGCTTTATAAAGTTTAAATCGAAAATTTGCATTTTTTAAAAAAATGTATGTAGAAACATTTTATAAAAAATTAAAATAAAAAATGATCTTGATGTATGTTTTAGTTTAACTTTGGTGCATGAGTTCATAAAATTTGAAATTTAATTAAGCAAATTTACGAATATAATAGATTTCACTTTTTTTTTTCAAATGATTATTTGTTTACTAATTCTAGGAATTACTGTCAATGAACGCGTTAAATGAATGAAAAGCCGCGCGCGTGTAGGCATGCAAGAAGAAAGTAACTATAAACAATTTTTTGTTGTTGCTATCCTCTGCCAACCGCAATGATGAAGAAAGCATTACCTCGCACCATCGCCAGTGAGACACCATGCAAGAGCCACGCCGTTTCGCGAGGCTCGTCCCCTAATTGAATTTCATTTATAAAGTTTGATTTAAAAAAAAGAATTCCGGTAAAAAAAATAAAAAAAAATAATAACGGCTTTTTCTTTTTTTACAAAAGACGCACATTTTCATTCTTTTCTTTCTTCACTTGAAACGCCAGCTTAGCGGAGAAAATACTAATGATTTTATCATTTAACGATAAACACAAATACACAGACACACACACACATTTCTTCCTTATAATTTTCATCTTATCAAGCCTAGTAAGAGTGAAACGCGTAATCTAGTTTCATTGCAACTGTTTTCTATCTCAAATACTATCTATCTATCTATCTATCTATCTATCTATCTAAATGTAAAGGAACGAATAGTAAAATTTCAACGTTCAAAACATTAATTTAAAACAGGGCTCAATACAAAAGTAGAGCCGAAAATATTTATTATGCAGTGTTACATTAAAACATGAACATGTGCACGTTCTAATGTAACACTGCATTAAAAACACAGAATGCTAAAATATCTATTAGGTAAGGTTATAAATTTATTTCGTGGATCCAATGCCCATCTCTTTAGATCAATTCAGTTTATTCAAATACAAGGAAAAGGAAAAAAGAAAAAAGAGAGAAAAGAGAAAAGTGGAGAAGAAAGACAAAAATTTCAATATAAGTTTTTTTTGTTTTTTTTTCGTGGAGAAGAGAAAGAGAGATAGACATATCTCTAACAACACATTCAAACCATTTCATAAAATAAATATATCCCGTTGCCTATCTCTCTTTCTCTCCCCCTAAAAAAACAACAACTTTATAATGAAATTCTTATCTTTCTTCCCCTTTTCTCTTTCTCTCATTTGACATTAAAACTTTCTCCCTTTTCTCTTTTCTCTCTTTCTTCTTTTTTTCTTTTTTCCTTTTCCTTGTGTCTGAATAAACTAAACTTCATTTATTAATGAAAAACTGGTCTTCAGAGATGGACATGAGGTCCACGAAATAAATTTAAATGTATAAAATTTGAATTTAAAATTAAAAACAGACAACCCTTAAGGTTGTCTGTTTTTTGTAATTTAACTAATATTCTGTGTTTTCTGGATTACATCCTCCTTGTGGTTATCCATACGGATTACCAAATATTTCATTATCTTACTAACTAACTAACTAACTATATATATATATATATATATATGTATGTATGTATATTATTATTATTATTATTATTATTATTATAAAGTAACTGATTTAAAATATGGTTTCTTCGCTACAGAGGATTTACAAGTTTCAAAAATCCGAAGCTAAAAACTTCAAATTTAATTATATAATTAAATTAAAAGCATTAGTTCTGTTTCATCTTCAAGCGAATTTTGGAATAACTTATTTTTAATATTACTGTGTTTTAAACGCACATAAATTTCATAATTTTTTTGTTTCCAAGGATACAGAGAAATCCAATCATTTAGTCAGGGGCGGTAGGGTGTTCATTTTTATTAACTATCATTGTATTAATTATGAGTTACATTGAGCACTGTTCTGTAAAAATAAAAAAAATATCAATAAGAACACCGGATTATATATCTTACTGTTCTTTCTTTTTTTTATATATATATATATATATATATATATATATATATATATATATATATATATATATCAAATTCTATCTATCTATCTATCTTTCTATCTATCTATGTTTCATGTAACGCAAAGTGAAACCAGCTTTGTCGAAACTTTATGTCTGTGTTTATTCCCTATGCATATTAATCAATGTTACTCACGCATTTCTAATTATTCTCGTTGTTTCTGCAAGTATCAGACCGTTTTCGGCGACAGCAAGATTATTAAAACTCAGAAGTTGCACGCTTTGTCCGTTCACGGGGGCATTTTTGTCGCCTACGACGATCTGGGTACCGTTCGGGAATGTCAATGTTCCGTTGGCAAAAATCACTGTATCATTTCCAATAACGATTGTCCTGTTTCCAGGGACGAAGGTGCCGTTCCAACGGGGGAAGAAGTCTTCCCATCCATCATCAAAGCCGCGTCGTCTGAAACCTCCTCTACGCCCATGACCTCTTCTTGCACCTCGCCACTGGCTACACCTTCCGCCTGTTAGCGAGAGAAATATTTCAGTACATGATTAACACTGGAAAAGACTTCAGATATGAAACGCATGCATTGTATGCCTTAAATATTTTTTCTCCAGTATAAATAAATAAAAAAATGTTTGTAATAAAAAAAATTAATTATTGATCATTTTTTAATTTCCTCCTAACATTTGGTAAATGGCTGTAAATTTGGAGAGACACACGATGGAGTAAGAAATTTTATTTAGGAAATTACCTAGTAATTCGCTTACAATTGCATTTCTGTGAATCTTAGCTAAATACGAAGTTAGCGTTTGGAAACGCTCTGAATTTGAAAGCGGAAGAAGCTCACAAATTCCATCGGAATCGGTGGCAATTTTCTGTATTAAAAAACTACATTAGAAGAAACATGGTGAAATAAGAATCGGCGTTTGAAAGTTATACCAACCACTTTCTCTGTCATTGGACATTCCAGCTCTTCTCACGAATCTTTTGGCGTCATAGTAGGCCCTTAGGTATTGTTCAGTTGTCACATGGTCTTCCGTTGAGATCAAACACAAAAGAACGGCAAGGACCACAAGGGTCATCAACATATGAATTGCTCGACTGAAAGAAATGGATAGATAGATAATATACTGAAATAGATAGTAGATACATAATGAACATAGATAGAAAGATAATGAAGAGGCCGAGATAGATAGATAGATAGATAGATAGATAGATAGATAGATAGATAATGAAGAGGCCGAAATAGATAGATAGATAGATAGATAATGAAGAGGCCGAAATAGATAGATAGATAGATAATGAAGAGGCCGAAATAGATAGATAGATATGAGTAGATAGATAGATAGATAGATAGATAGATAGATAGATAGATAGATAGATAGATAGATAGATAGATCTGGGAACAGCTAGCAGACGATCGCAGCGGCTGTCGCCATATTGTACAATGAGGAGTTACGGAACCTGGCAAAAGGCGTAACCAAATGTTAGAGACCAGAAGACAATGAAGGAAGCAAAGACAGCAATGTCAGACCTTCATTCCATATTCCAGCTTTGTCTGTTACACATGCAGAAGAGATTGGCATACATACATACATACATACATACATACATACATACATACATACATATATATATGTATATATACATATATATATATATGATACAGATACACCTAACAAAACACGTAGACCAGTAAATTACTGCAGTTCAAAGCATTTAAAAGCAAGCAGATTTTTTTTAAAGAGAATGCTCAACTTTAACAGTAGAACAACAATATTTAATTAAGGGGTTCTCAACTAGGGGTGAATTCCCCACCTAATAGGGGAATTCCTGGGTTTCAGTGGTGGTGGGGGGTAAGCTTTTTTTTCATAGGTTTTCCATTGACTGTAAAGTAAAGAATAAAATCAATTTAAATACTCTGAATTTTTTATTGATCTTTTTGTTTATTGAATTACGATATCCTGGCATTCTATTGAACTTTTTGTTTATTGAAATATGCTTCAGTTTATTTATCTAATAATTAATTATGAATTAAAACAAATTATTGTAAATGGATTCAAGTTTTAAAATCCATAAACATGTTCTATTGATATTAAGTTTGTAAAACACTTCTATAAAAATAATCATCTGAGAGAACTTACTTCTCATTAATGGAATATGAAGAAAATACAGATAAGTAAGTGTACGTTGCATAACTAGTTGTGAAGGCCTGAACTGGTAAAACCACGGAATGTAGTTCGCCAGAACTTCTGCCATGAAAATAGAGACGGAGTAGCAAGATGCCAGGTTACGTCTGTTGGAAAGGGGTTTTAGGGTGAAAAAAATTATCACCCACTAGGCAATGTAAACGTGGTGCTCTCCAGCAGATGATTCCAACAATAGTAACTAATTTTCCAGTGACACTGTTCACAAAATGCGCCCTTTTGCCGCCATAACTTGGGCAGGTAAGATAGAAGGTGGTTTGCTCAGTTATTTACTCTTACACAACACCGACAGTGATGCGATCTTCTCTTTTAAAGATATCTGGCGATAGAACAAAGCACAGGGTGCAGTAGATTCATGCCTTTTACTTCAAAATCAGTTTAACAGCCATCTCGCACCTTTTGAATAACATTGAAAAACACTGAATAAACCTTTACCACATTTAATTGAGCTTACATATATCTATATATATATCATCGGTTCCTTGACTGTTTCAATCGCCGAGAAAAAATACTTGTAACCAATGTGTCGTATTAATTTACTCTGAGTTAGAAGAATATTCAAACTTGTTTATGATGTTTACAAAAATTCAATTTAATACAGGGGACCCATAAAGTCACTTTACAGTTTTAATTTTTTCTTTTTAGAACGAGACGTGCCATTACAGAGTTTACAGTCTTATAATTCAATTGCTCATTATTACTCTGATATACAGGGTGTCCATAAAGTCTGTATAGTTGGCCACATTTTAGAACGAGTTTACAGTCATATCATTCAATTGCCCATTATTACTCTGATAAACAGGGTGTCCATAAAGTCTGTATAGTTGGCCACATTTTAGAACGAGTTTACAGTCATATCATTCAATTGCCCATTATTACTCTGATAAACAGGGCGTCCATAAAGTCTGTATAGTTGGCCACATTTTAGAACGAGTTTACAGTCATATCATTCAATTGCCCATTATTATTCTGATAAACAGGGCGTCCATAAAGTCTGTATAGTTGGCCACATTTTAGAACGAGTTTACAGTCATATCATTCAATTGCCCATTATTACTCTGATAAACAGGGTGTCCATAAAGTCTGTATAGCTGGCCACTCGTATTTGAGGATATCCATCTACTAGGGCGGCTAGCCAATCCTTAGACCTTAGTTAAAGTCTCTAGGAAAAAGCGTGTTATTGACAAGGCCAGCACGTTCAAGCCCTCAGCCACGATGACTTGTGACTTCGTGCTAGCACGGCTATCGACGGCCTCAAAGGGTTCCGTGTACCCAATTTCATTCATAAGGTTTGGGTCAACCTGTCAACACCTGTATTTGGGCACCATTACTTGCACGAAGCACAAAAAGATGGTACCTGATTTCTTGTTATGTTCGCTGTACCATAGTTTCATCAATGGTGGTAATGGCATCAGTGATCTTTTGCCTCAGATCAGTAATGTCCCATATCTTTAGTCGATACACGATATCTTTAACATAACCCCATAGAAAGAAGTCCAGGGGAGTGATATCTGGTGAATGAGGTGGCCATTTAAACCAGGTGGGAATTGGGCCATCCCTTCCTGAGGATTACATGACAGTAACATGACCGTTTTAACGTCCAAATGAAACTTTTGTCATATATATATATATATATATATATATATATATATATATATATATATCTTATGAAATGGACTAAGTCCGACAATTATTTTAAGTAAATGCTCTGTTTATAATAAAGAGTATTAACGACATTTACCGGTTTGAATGTCCGAGAAATTTTCATAGAAAATTTGCGTACTCCGACAGGAATCGAACCTGTATCCTATGAGGAACCATCGTATAGCCTGACGTGCTTTACCGATTTAGCCACAGAGGAGCGTTTCGGTTGGCAAGGTCAATTTTACTGTTTTTAAACTACATATTTTCTATGAAAATTTCTCGGACATTCAGGCAGGTAAATGTCGTTAATACTGTTTATTATAAACAGAGCATTTACCTAAATATTTGTATCTATAAAAAGAGAACGTATAAATATAAAAAATGCCTTATATATATATATATATATATATATATATATATATATATATATATATAGAAAATGAACAAGAGTAAGCCGATATAACTTACCACATGACTTGATTCCTTTGGTTCGGATGAGCTTCAGTGCAAGTGTTTCTGTCCAGTTCTGTTGCTGTATATATAGCCAACCGTAGTGATTAACCTGGGAAAAGGCATGACTTTTGAGAAGTTTTATGCGGTCATCGATTGGAGGTACTTCTTAACGGTTAATTACCACTTAACTAAAACACTTGGAAATGATTGACGTCAATATGACACTTACTTTCCATTTGGTCCGTCACACTTAATAAATTGTACAAATCATAAATAGCCACACACACACACACACACACACACACACACACACACACACACACACACACACATATATATATGTGTGTGTGTGTGTGTGTGTGTGTCTGTAAAACACTTAAAAATTGTTGCACGATTTTTAGCAGAATTCAATAGATTTTAAAGCTATAAAATTGCATTTTCAAATAACTTATTTTCAAAAGTAATAAAATGGGAAATATATATACTTAATTTCTAAGGTTAAAATATCATATTAGAGAAATCTGATAAATGTCTCCGAAGTTTACATATTCAATTGGAATATGCTTTTCAGAGATATTTAAGTAAAACAATTTAGTGATCTAGGGTGAATTTTAACAGAGGACAGAAAGTGAGACATCCAAATCCGAAAGCGCACTGGGATAGCAAAAGTTGCTTTTCAAAAGTTAAGCAAGGTATTAAGAAATAGGAAAAATTCGTTAGAATGGCAATGAAGACTGGACAATTCCTCACAGTTGAAGAAAAGACAGAAAGATGGTTTTATAGATGAATGCCGACGTTGAGAATGCCATTAGCTGGATATGTGAGTGGCAACAAAGTTTTAGGGAAAATGGAGCCAAAAAAGACACTTATACATAACAACAGGAAGTGACAGTTGAAATTTCTAAGACAGTTAATGAGGCAAGAGAGCTTGGAAAAATTGACACTCAAAGGACATATTAAAGGCAAACGGGGAAGAGGAAAACATCGAATAACCTACCTAACGAGCTTGTGTAAATGAATGGCAGATCAGGGTTTAGGAGAGACAGCAAAATATAAAATTTACTAAGAATTACAAAGGATAGGATAGTGTGGAGAGCCATGATCGCAAACCTCCTGAGGGAGCAAGGCACATAGAAGGAGACATCCTCATTTCAACATTTCTTTAGATCCATGCAAGATATCTAATTTCACTTAACTTTTAGAAGGATGAAAATAATTATAATAATCATTATAAAAATAATGATGATTATAATATTAATTATAATATAAATAAGAAGAATGATAATAATACTGAAAATATAGCTTAGGATAAGGGTAATAATACTAATAAATAATAATTAATAATATAATAATAATATATATATATATATATATATATATATATATATATATGTATATATAAATATAAAATTGTAGCCTCTGTCTGTCTGTTTGTTATCGAATACATTACCCAGGGTATTTGGATAAAAAAGAAGATGGAGGTCACTTCGGCAAGATCGTTGAGTAATAATGAAATGCATCATTTTTATTCGAAAATTATAACAATGATTTAAAATCAATCATTTTCTTACAAAAATTTTGTGAGACGCAGCAAGGCGCGGGTAATTCAGCTGATTAGATTATAACAGTGTTATTTTTATATTGTTTTAAAATAAATAATAATATTATATTATTATGAGTGTCATTACAGTAATAAGCATAATAAGTATTATAGAAATGAGAAATAATGACAATGATACTGAGTATAATAGTATTAAACATTATTAATATCAATTAAATTAAATTGGATAATCGAATTTAAAATAGACACCTCATTTTTATTTTTATTTTAGACAGTATGTATTACTTAAACTTGCCTCTCCATTTGCAGGCGAAACCACAGTTTAAACTGACGTGATTTACCACTTGGATACGATCGAATACGCAAGCCGATAGACGTAATACACACTGTTTAAAGCAAAATAGAAATGGGGCGTCTATTTCAAATACGATTATCCGCTATAATAACGTTTGAAGTTATGAAAATGTCGGATTAATTTAAACTCATTAATTCTTATATATTTATATATTTTTATTACTTTAAACATTATTTTTTTTAGATACCCATATTTAAATAGACGCTCCGTTTATCTTAAACAGCATTTTATTTCGTCTAACGACCTGAACATTGGAGAAATCTTATTAAGGAAAAATGCGCCCTCCGGTAGGATTCTAATTTGCGTCTCCCTTTGCAGGAGAAACTGTCGTTTGATTTGACGTGCTTTTGACTACTCAGCTACGAAAAGCTTCATAATCAAGCAACGTTTTATCGGCCTTTAAAGCGCACTTTACTTGTCCAGATTTATTGTTTAAAATAAACGTAGCGTCTACTCAAATATGGGTATCCACTAAAAATAACGTTAGAAGTAATAAAAATATGTCTGATTAATGAATAAAAATACATTAATTTGGGGGATAAATACATGTGTGTGTGAGAGAGAGTGCGTGCGACTGTGTGTAGAGAGAGATAGCGAAAGTAAGAGAGGAGTAGATGGTGTAGACATAGAAATCAACACTGCATAGTAACTATCAGTTTCACGCTTCAAGACCAAGGCGTGAAAATGACAGTCACTATAATGTGTTGATTCCTATGTCCACATTGCCTATATCTATACATGCTCTGTCTCCAATACTGAATACTCTTTCTTCCTGTAAATATGGCAAAATTTAAACAGTGTATATTCATGTACACTATTAACATTGTTCGGACTATTGTCCTCATCTTTGTCGCCATATTTATTACAACGTCTCGGTCGTTGTACGCTTCGGCCTTCTTCAGGTGGTTGGAATGTCGAACTGAACCCTTTATTTCGCTCACTGGGATAGACTGTTCTAGTTCCACGTGCTATGATTTAATGGATGTCACTTATCAGTTATCTCCTGTTCATTCCCCTTTTCAAGTTCTCCACTGCCTTAACCGGGTATTGAACTCACACACTTTGGGCCTTGTCACTGGAACTAACTTTATAATGATAATAATAACCTAACTTTATAATAATATAATAACCTTTATCCACTAAGCCATGTATCCTCAAGGACTTGGAGAGGGGAATTAACAGGTGATAACTGATAACTGACATCCATTAAAACATGGCACATAGAACTAGAACAGTCTACCCCAGTGAGCGAAATAAAGGGTTCTGTTCGACATTCCAACCACCTGAAGAAAGCCGGAACGTACAACGGCCGAAACGTTGTAATAAATATGGCGATAAATATGGCGATAAATATGGCGACAATAGTCCGAATAATGTAAATAGTGTACATAATACCTCATTTCCGAAATATAGACAGTATATTCATGCTTAGTAAAACCCGTAAATCATTAATTAAAACACTCTTTGTATTTTTACTTCCGTCTATGGACATGGATGAGTTCCGCCTCAACTAGACTTTTAGAAAAAATCATTTCAACGTGTAACTAAAATTCATAGAAAAAAAATTGAGGTCATATAAAAAGAAGAGAAAAAGATAATTACTGAAAAGAACTAAACAACATAATTGGACGTAAGAAATATTCCCAACAACGTCGATGAATTCCAAAGAAGACGAAAAAAGAACTTTTATTAATCATTTCATTCCAAGCAAGACAATCAAATCACTCAAGGAATTTTTTAAGCGTTTTACCCCAATCAAAGCGGAAAACCACTAGCACGCAAGGGTTTACAGAGAGTTGGAGCTAGAACAAATAGGAGTGATAGAGGAAAGGATGAAGAGAAGGATAGGGGATAGATTAGGGCGTCTGGAGACGTCGACTGACATTATATTTGAATAGTTGGAGATTATAGCTATCAGGGAAACAGGAAAAGGGGAGGGATTTCCACAGGCGAGAAGTACGAGACATGAAGCTATTGGAGTAGAAGAGACGGCTACATTTAACAGTTTCGACAGTGAGCGGGTATGAGCGAGATGCCAGCCTAGTAGAAAGCTTAAATTCATGAAGTTTGGGAACCAGCGAAAGCAGCTCCTCGGAGCAGTTACCATGAAAGTATTTGTAAAAAAGACAGAGGGAGGCAACGGCACGTCTGTGAGAGAGCGACTGCAGACGAGATGCCAGATCAGGGCCAGTTACGTTGCATATCCGTCTCTGGATCTTATCAAGAACCTTGAGACAAACATAAGGTGCAGCAATACTCCATGCAAGGGCGAATGGTTGATTTGTAGATTTGAAGGATCGACTCCGACGAGAAAATTTTCCTGGCACGACACAGGGAGCCAACTTTCCTTGCGGTGGACGAAGCCATTGACTCAATGTATTTGTTCCATCTCAGGTCAGCAGTCAATTTGAGGCCGAGCAGTCGCAAAGAGGAGCGCTCTCAAACAGACTATGAGAGAATATAAGAAAAAGAAAACATTATTGAGGCGAGAGAACAATAAAGGAACAGGAATTAAGAAGACAGAAAATAACGATTAACATCACATTTAAATTTTCGAAGATCAAAGTTGATTGGAAAGCAAGAGAGTCCACCATCGAGCGAAAGAAGAAATTGTTAACATAAAATTTACTGTTACATCTAGAAAGTGCGCTTTAAAATTATGAGACCTAGCTGTCAATCTGGTACTGCGTTTAAATTCATAAAGTCGAGGTACCAAAAAGGGAAGTTAATCAGAACAATTACCATAAAAATATTTACACAAAAGTCACAGGGAAGCAACTGAAAAGTAACTGAAGCCGAGATACCAGGTCAGGATGGACAGCATTGCATATTCTTCTTTGAGTTCTGACAACAATCTCTAAATATAAAGCACCGAACCAGATGTAATATTCAATGCATTGATGAACGGTAGACGTATAAATATCTAAGATAGATTCTGGCGCGATAGATTGTCTAACAATGAACCAATTTTTCTTGCAGCAGACCTAGCAATTGATTCAATATAATAATGGCACTTCATGTCATTGGAAAACGTTAGCTAGAGAAGGCGCAATGAGTCATTCTCCGGGAGGTTAATATCAGCCATAGTGATGGAAGGTAAAAAGGGTTCCCTCAAACGATTAAAAGAGTTGTTTCCTTATTGGAGGCTTTAAAATTAACAAGTCACGTCTTGTCTTCGTTAACAACAGATTTACTTAACAACGATATCAGTTTTTGCTAATTTGATCTTATCGAACCGACCAGACTTTCCATTAAAGAGTAAATGGTTCTGTCATTGACATAGATAACGAGTTGGGAACCATAATCTTTCAAAACGTGAAGAAAACCAGAATGCCGAAACCTGTAAGAACGCCTTTAAGATATCCATCGCAATATCCCGAGTTTCATTCTTCATATAGTTGACAAAATTTTTCAAGAATAACCACTAACAAATCAGCAGTTGGCATAGAAAACTACATTGTTTGTCTAAAACAGGGTTTCTCAACCTTGCTGGCTCCATGCACCCCTTTCAGAATGCCATTCCTCCCGCCTTGTCAAGGTGACAGACTAAATTGGGCAAATTCTACAAGTGCTCTCTTCCCCCAGCCTAAACTTACTGTGGTCACAATTCAACCCTGAAAATCCAAAATCCACCCCACCCCCTCTTGAGGCTACATTTCACCCCTGTTGATCACCCCTTTTATAAAAAATATTCAACGTGATAGGATACTTAATCAATTCGGAATCGATTAAACCCCCCGGGATTTGCCAAAAAGAGGTAGAAATCTAATAGGTTCATGGAAAGATCAAACAGTTCAGCTGTGTTCTCAAAAAGAGGAACTACAGAAGAAGTTTTCAAAGAAGCTGGAAAGAGAAGAAATTAACTCGAAACTAAGAACAGCGTTCGATCTAAATCCATGAAAAGTGCTGAAGAAGTGTGCATTCATCTAAATCTATTTGACAAAAATAATAGTAAAAACCAAAGAACAATGTAATTCATTTGATTGGATATGTTTTATTTTTTTCAAAAGAACATAACAAAATTATTACAAGAATTAAACTTTAACAATTCTGAGTCCTACAACAATATTCGCATATGTTTACAACAGACAGAAATTTATATATATATATATATATATATATATATATATATATATATATATATATATATATATATATATTTGTTTGAATAAAAACAGACCACTTTAAGGTTCCATGTAATAAATTATTTCACCACCAAATTTTTTTTTTTTTTTTTTTTTCATTTTTCATTTCAACATTTGGAAGTAAAGTCTGATGATCCAAAGCCCTTTAAAAGGGCTGTGGTGACATAATTTATTACATGGAACCTTAAAGTGGTCTGTTTTATTCAAACATATTTTCTCCGAATTTACATTGAGCTCTCCGGATATCATCCTCCTTGGGTCTACCCATACGGATTACCTAGTTTTGCATAAACTATATATATATATATATATATATATATATATATATATATATAAAGGATGAAAGCTGACCTGAGAACGCTACCACGGTTTCGACCTCTACGGTCTCCTCAGATGGTTTGTTCAGCAAATCAACTACACGGAGCTCAACAACTTTATCACTTTCGAAGTGCTTATCTAATATATTGAAAATATCTTCCCTATGTTTTGTTATTACTTTTTTGTTGCTTTCTACAGTAATATTGAATTTCAGGTTTTTGGATATTTTGTGTTGTTTTTTCCTGATTGAATCACTGTTTCTTTTATTTTCCATTACCACCATCAGTCCATCATCTCTCTATAATCCGTGATCATCAATATGGACGATCTTAATTATTTTATTTGATATGAAGTTTCCAACCAGCTCAGCCAATTCTGCTCCATCAAACGATCCTTGTGGAAGATCAAAATTACACGTATCACATTTTAACCCATGCATCACTTCCATGAAATAGGATAGACTTACGGCAATGCAAGATTAATCTAATGTAATCAGGGTTTAAAGTTTTCCAGTTTCTGGATACAGAGTTAAACCTGTCAAACGGAACTATCTTACCTTTTATGAAACCGAATGCGACTCTAAGATGTATCAATATGGCGTCTAACCATCCAAAGAGCATAATTAAACAAATCTCATTAGGAATGCAATGTAGACTGTCGCAAAATTATTCTACTGAAAATATATTTAACGAAAAAAAGATTTACGTATCGGCATTAAGAGAAGAAGGACATAACGCTAACTTGCAATTCAAAGAACAGACGAGCCCGAAAAATGGTAATATTATTAATAATAAAAGAAAGAGAAAAATAATCTGGTTCAACTCCGTTTCAACACTAACGTAATAATAAACACGGGGAAGATGTTTTTCAATATATTAGATAAGCACTACCCTAATACATATGGACTACATAAGTTTTATCACCGATATACGGTCAAATTAAGTTATAGCTGCACAAGCAGTATGGGCAAAATCATAAAAAGAATGAATAGCAGAAATTTAAATGATGTGAAAGGTGAGAATACGACCTTCTGCAATTGCAGGACAAAAAATAACTGTCTTTTAATTGGATTATACCGTATTGAACGGGTTGTATATTGTGCCGAAGTTTAAAGTGAAAATAGTAGCACAGAAAAATATATCGGGTGTAATGAGGGCCAGTTGAAGAGGAGGTGGTACAATCACACATCATCTTTTAGAATTCCGGAGGATAGGTACAGCAAGAAACTAGCAAGCTACTATTGGAAATTTAGGGAGAGACAAAGGAAAAGTCCAAGCATTAAATGTCGCATTTTAAGAAATTTAATGACTAACAAAATAGTCGAGAATACGTGTAGGCTATGCCAAGAATCTATAGGAACATATAAAAACAGCAATGAATTGGTGAACAGGAGGTCAGAGATCATGACCAAATGCAGACATTTTAAGAAGTTCAGTTTGGTGTTATTTGAACCCAGTTAAAATTAGAATTTTTTTCTGTCCCCACCACTTCCGATTTCAGAAAGTGTCTAAGTTGTTGAGATCCGTGATTTGCTGAACAAACCGCCTGAAGAGACCGTAGAGGTCGAAACCGCGGTAGTATGCTTTGGTCAGCTTCCATCCTTTTTAAATATTCAACTGCTCTGCAAGTCTGGTCTTCCGACTTTGTATTGAGCACTTTTAATACGCTCAGTCTTAACAAATATTTTACTATTTGAGTTGCTCTGGCATATATATATATATATATATATATATATATATATATATATATATATATTAAAGTTAATAAATTCCTTGGTATATAATCCAAGTGGATCCTAATAATATAAAATATTAAAACTGATGCACAAAAAAGAGCTCACTGTATTTATTATTACATACCAAATAAATTAGTACACATAATAAAATCGAAAATTACCTAATATGGGAATAGACCTATTTCCACCGCCGAAAACTTCGTCAGTTTTATTCAACACCGTTATATAGACTGAGTCCGTGTCGGAAACATTAAATTCCGACACGAACCCAGTCTATATACCGGGGTTGACTAAGACTGACGATGTTTTCGTCGGTTGAATTAGATCTGTTTCCTATATGAGGTAATTTTGTATTTGATTATGTACTAATTTCCCATGTGATCGCATATTTTTTTTTCTTTTCGGGGGATAAATTATACAAAATTTCTCAATGATATTATTTCCCCATATCTTCCAACTACCTATACCATTAAATCTACCCATGAATTCCTACAAATACTTAAACGCACAAAAGTTAAAACAAACCAAGGCATTCTTGCGTCACTTGACGTAGAGAATTTATTTACAGAAACTATTGATATGTAGACGATATATTTATTTTAGCCGTCCTAAATTTTACTCATGAACTTAGTAAAATAATAAACTCCCTTTCTTAAATGTTCTCGTCGATTTTAGTAATAATACTTTTACAGCTTCTGTTTATAAAAAAACACAACTAGAAAAGACTATTGCCATTTTAATTTCTCTAGTGGATGCTCTCTTAGATATAAAATAGTTGTTATTAAAAATTTCTTCAAGAGAGCGCACAAGAATGCATTCTCTCGTTTTTCTTTAAAGAATTAAACAATGTAAAACAAACGCTCATTAATAACGGATTTCCTAATCAATTGTTGGATTTCCATATTAGGCTTTTTCTGTCTAAGGTAGCTAATAGCAACGACGAGAATAGAAACATAAACAATAATATTAATATTTTTTTTATAAATATCAGAAGAACGAAAATTACAAGGAAGATGAAACTAAAATTAAGAATATAAAAAAATGCACAACACCAGCTGACAAAAAATTAGACTAATTATTTATTACAAAAAAATTAAAATCTTCAACTTTTTGGTTAAAAATAATAATTCACCTCCTAGAACAAAATTAAATAGAACAAATATTATTTACGAATTTAAATGTCCATTGTATTCCTGATCAATCAAAATTCGCAACCAGTTATATAGTCCATACTACATGTTTGTCACGAAGACTTACACTACGCCTTTCTGACCATAGCTCAAGCAGGACTCATTTAAATACTCATGGAGACCTACCGGACCCAATTCGCAACATACTTGTTGACAACACAAATATAATATCATCATCTACATGCAAAAAAAAAAAAAAAAAAAAAGGCTAAAATTAATGGGAGTCTTATTAATAAAAACAAAAAACAACGCTCAGTAATATCGACTATGAACATAGACACAGTATCTTGACCATGTTTTAAAAATGAAAATATTATATAAATACATACATACAGCAAAATAATTTCTAGTTAACAGTTAATATATTTCAACCTTGAAAATGGCTAAATGTATAGACGAAAGTGCTCGGAAAGAAAAAACAGTTAGACAGTTTTTATATAATTTATCCTAGAAAAAGAAAAAAAAATACATGAGACATTGTATAAAAAAACTAAATCAAAGCACCTTTTCTGTTGTATTCAATGAAACGTACATGAAAGAAATTGCTGCCTAAATACGCAAATTATATATATATATATATATATATATATATATATATATATATATATATATATATATATATATATTTGGTTGGATAGATGTGAGTTTGTGACCTGGGTTTTTACGCTTTAGCGATCGTCAGAGTTTGTCTGACGATCGCTAAAAGCGTGAAACCCAGGGTCACAAACTCACATCTATCCAACCAAATATGTTAGCTCTATCTCTGATATTGAGCGCTTTCTAATAAGTACCGCGCATATAATATATAAATAATTATACATATATATATATTTATTTATATTTATATTCACTTTTCACATATATATATATATATATATATATATATATATATATATATATATATTATAATTAATTTTTTGAAATATTATTCCATCGCTACATAGGAATTACCATGTTTCCGAAACAGAAGCTAAAAACTTCCAATTCAATTATAGAAATTAAATTAAATTAACGTACATAGTTCTGTTTCATCCTCAAGCGAATTTTGAAATAACTAATTTTGAAATTTACGGACCTTTATAAGCATATACATTCGTAATAATAGTTTCTATAGATATGGAGAAAACCAATCATTTTAAAAAGGGGGCGGTAGTGTATTCATTTTCACTGACAACTATTGCATCAACATATTAGTTACGTTTCGAAAATTAACTAAAAACTATGTCCTATGTAGCGATTGAATCATATTTAAAAAAAAATAACTATAATATAAGCTCTACATGTGTATCGAGCTCTGTTTTTTAAAAATAAAAACAAAAATACTAAAGAACTTCGAATTATTAACCTAACGGTTCTTTCATATGTTTCAATTTATTTGCACCCCCCCCACATATATATATATATATGTACATTATAATTTTTCATACAGACAAAAACAATTTACTTACTACAAAGATGGTTCTCACCAGTCGAGGTGCAACTAAATGCATCGAAACGAAGTTGCATCTTTGTAGTGAGTAAATTGCTTTTGTCTATATTATTGCTCTACTATCGGTATTGAGCTCTCTTTTGAATTAATGCTGTGAACGTTAGAATTTATATATTACTAGCAGCATAGTCCGGCGTTGACCGTGCTTGATTCAAAAATCGTACGACTCATACAGCAATCGCTATCACTTAACTTAAAATATTTTTACCCTTCCTTGCCTTTAAAGGAGTGCCCTTTGCCGTTACTGATGTTGCTACATGCCTTACTTCTTGCCTATCTCACACTGCGAATTTTTTCTAAGCTCTATACTAAACATTAAATCTGTTACGAAAAAAGAACTAAACAAAATGAACACAAAACGTTCAGCTTTAAAAAAAAAGGACTCATAACTGAAAAAAACAAATGAAAAATGAATTTTAACAACAAATACCTTTTCACACCCAACACAGTTCTGCGGAATCAGAATCAACGTTGAGTTTAAGCAAGCGAATGAGCCAATTGGATTGAAGTGCCATGCAGATTTAAATTTTTCCCACTTGTGACGATTTTTTTGCATGCTAGCATGCTAGTTAACATTCGTGTCAGTCAGCTGTTGGCTCGCATGCTGGCCAGTAGAATCTTCCTATCTATTCGTGGCAGCTAGCTATAGGCTCTCACTCTGGCCAGTAGAAAATGGCCGCAAACTACATGAAAACTGCCGCAGAAGAATGAAAAAATCGATTATTTCCACTATCGATGGGAGTTGGGAAATGCAAAGTGGGTCTTGGCTTTTCCCGCTAACTTGGAGCATGTGCATGTAAATTTTGGTGCAAATCCGTTGAAAATTGCGGCCGTGCATTCGTTACACACACACACACACAAACATACACACACACATCCTGCCTTTTATAGATAGAGATTTTCGTTCTCATTACATTCATCTCTCTCTCTCTCTCTCTATATATATATATATATATATATATATATATATTAGTGGACACTGAGGTCAGCAAAAGGAGTGACAGTCTGTTTTAAGCCTGAACTTCATCCAAGGCTATGGCTCGACTATTTATATATGCTAGTCAATGGTGCATTATGCGTATCAAGGTCCATTGTGTTATCGAGAAGGTTTTTGTGTAGGCGTTAACGGTTATGTTTCAAATTATTCTAGAACTTATTGCGTAGGAATAATTGTAGATTCGAATGCAGTTATTTATAGATATTTTATAGTATTGTTTATTAACTTTTTACTCTTTATTTGTTATTGATTACTTAATTATTTCTTGTTTATTGTTATTACATTTACTTGTGTTTATGAGAGCATTTGTTCATTTATTTATTTTTGTTTTGTTTTTCTTTCTCGTGGCTTAGTTATCTTATTTGGTATTGGATTTGTCTCATGTATCTTAAATTATCCGCATTGTATACAGTGCAAATATTTGCATCTCTCATAGTGGTATTTTACACGGCATTCGCTTTAAGTTTTCGATGTTTAAGTAACTGAGTAAATATTTGTTTTCGTGTTTGCATTTTGAGAGTTCTGATCGTTTATTTAGTAATGTGTTGGCCTGGAAAGGTGATTATAGCTATTTTATCCTCCTTACAAAGTTTACAGTTTTGGGATTTATTTTTTGTAGGCAGAGGATATATTCCTTGTTTTCCATGATATTTTGGGTGTAATTTGGTTTTTCTTTTTAATTTTCCCTTACATTTTTAGAAAGCATTGTGCTGTTCGCATATTTACTATTTGTAAAGGATGTTTTGTGTGCGTAGCTCCTCCGCTTCCATGGTCCTTCAGTTACCTTTATGTATATTTCCCTTCTTTATCTGTTGGTTTTACAGTGGCTTAACATATTACATTGTTTTGCAAGCAGTTGCCATTTAAGGGGCATTCGTTACCGGTTGATTTGGTTTGTGTGGTCATTTTTCTGTTGTGCATTTTTATTATTTTTGTCATGTTCTCAGTGCAACTGTAGCTGATTTTTACTATGTTTCTATTGCATATCTTGTGAAGAGATCTAGATGGAGGGAGTGTTTGTGTGTGCATGAGTGTAATGAATATTTTTTCTAAGTTTGTTTATTTTTTTTGTACGATGAGTTAAACCATACAATGTTTTTTTTCATGTTGACTTTTTTGCTATGTGGTGTGTTACTGAAAATTCACTATCTTTCAGAGCTGTTTCATAATCATTTTTGCATTCATTGAAGATGGTTTTGTTGGATGAATCGTCGGATAATCTGCGGTTAATTGATTGTAGAGTCTACTTGATTATTGTTGGCAAGTGGTTGGAAGATGTGTAAACTGCTTCGTTGTTCGGCTTTTCATATGGTTGATAGGTATCTTTAATTAGCTTGTGTGTGACATCGAAGAAATCTACGTCTATTATTTTTATGTATATTTCGAATGCAATATTTTTGAAAATTTTAATGATTATTTTTCTGGTTTTGTCTGTTTTTGTTTGTTACAGTACCCTAATTATTTTATATTCAATGCGAAAGATAAGGCTCATAAAATATTCCAAATTAGAAACTCGGCCGCACCTGACAAACTCAATGAATCAAAAATATATATTCTCCTACTAACTCCATCACAACTACAGTTAAAAAGAACTCATTTAAACTCAACATAAAAGTTAATACTACATCCAAAACAATAAAAAACAAAACAATAAACGTGAAGGAGGAATTTATTCTATCACCTGTAATAATTGTCACTAACAATACACAGGAAAAACCTCAAGCAATCTAAATAAAAGAAGACAAAAGGGATATTTTACAAGACAATTCATTAAATGCATTAGTTTCTCGCTGTAGCGAGACTGATGACAATTTTGATCTAAGAGATGCTATTCTGAACAAAGGAGAAAAAATTCACTCAGACAAAAGTGTTTCGAGTGTACTTTGATTGCAAGATCATCAACAATAAATTTGTGCCCTAACTCTAACAACATTTCACAATTCCTTCTATTATCAATGTGGGATATCTAATGACAAAACTGATAGAAACTAAGAGAAAAAGAAATCTAAATGAGATCGGTTAGATTATATACAAAAAAAAATGTGAATTTAAAATTCTCAGCATTCCTCGTTCGTGCGCATGTGTCGTTGCACCAACGTAACAAATTTTGTCCAATGAAGTTCTAAAGGATGAAACGCGCCACAAGAAAACTTTTTTTCCATTTTCTCATACATTTTCCCCACAATATTGTTTTTTAATATATAAGGATTTATATATCGTTATCCCATATATATATATATATATATATATATATATATATATATATATATATATATATATATATTTAAAGACATTTGTATGCTTAACATTCTTTTTATAGATACAAGTATTTAAGTAAATGCTCTGTTTATAATAAATAGTATTAAATAACATTTACCGGCCTGAATGTCTGAGATATATATATATATATATATATATATATATATATATATACGCACCTTATCTATCTATCTATCTATCTCTCTCTCTCTCTCTCTCTCTCTATATATATATATATATATATATATATATATATATATATATAGATAGATAGATAGATAGATAGATAGGGCGCGACGGGTAATAGTAGTGCCAGTTGGGCACCGTCTGTGAGAAAAAGTGCACAATGACGCAATTCATGAAATTTGGAAACAGTTTTTTTACTGCTTGTCATTCGCACCGGAAGACCCAATACGAACGTTTCAGAGTGTCTGTGTGTCAATCTGAGGACAGTGTAGAAGATTCGGAAAGAGTTGGATGAGTCTAATGGTGATTACGAAGGTACGGAAGCTCGTAAAACTCACTCTGATCGTTCTGATAAGAAAAGAACTCCTGAATTTGTTGGTGAGGGTCCAAGACTCAAGACGGCGGCCTACATCAAGTGCCTTGAGGAGTTTTGTGCTGCCCTGGAATAAGAGTTTGGCTACTGGAAAACCCTATGTCTGGCAACAGGACTGTGCACCATGCCACACAA
This sequence comes from Acanthosepion pharaonis, assembly GCA_903632075.3. Classification (NCBI taxonomy): domain Eukaryota; kingdom Metazoa; phylum Mollusca; class Cephalopoda; order Sepiida; family Sepiidae; genus Acanthosepion; species Acanthosepion pharaonis. The sequence goes on from CAHIKZ030004549.1 coordinate 2,482,264, forward strand.
GCAGGAGTACAGATTCATGACTGTCAGATAATTTCTGCAACCATATCATTCATCTGTCCATCTAACTCCCCAGACTGCACATCCCCAGTGTGGAGTGGAGTTGTGCGAGAGATAAAAAAAACTCCTTGTTACAATGAACTGAAGCCAAGGATTATGGCATCATTCACCAATTTATCCGTCGTACTCTCTCACTCTCTCTCTCTCTCTATATATATATATATATATATGTGTGTGTGTGTGTGTTATCCACAGACTCATTGTTTCGCTATATCAGAGCTCATCAGTGTGGCTAAACATTCGATTGCCTCAAGCCAAGATCGAAACCTAACCGATTTGGCATCAGTCCGAGATTTTTCCCGTGAGCTATCAGCTTCCGGCAGAGAGGAAGGTGAATTTTTAACGTATTCATTTTAGAATAAACACGCCAGTGACACAGAGGGCTTAATTCATAGAAGAACTTTATGTATACAGGCTGCGATGGATAAATTGTTGTCTAAATTACCTCCTCCCCCACCCAAATGAAAATAACACTGACATCTCATTTTAACAGATATATTTACCAAAATTACACAAAATTAAATACAATAGAGTAAATTTATTCAATAAAATCGACATTAGCTTCAACCACGGTCTCCAGACGACTTCGAGATCTCCTGCAACTCTTGTGGACGGTCTTTGTTTAAGTTGGTGAATGCTGCCATAAGCCTGCCTTCAGTTCATCTTTCGTGTTATAAAGATATTTTTTGGTCTCTCGCTCAACTGTACCTCGCACATAATCATCAAGACGGTTGCATTCTGGGGAGTTAGGTGGCCAGATGTAAGGGGTGATATGGTCAGAAAATTGTCTAATGGCCCTGACTGTGTTCTCCTGCTAGTGTGGCATGGTGCAGAGTCCTGTTGCCAGACATGGGTCTTCCAGCAGCCACCCTCTTGACCCAGGACTGCACTACCTCATCAAGGCACTTGATGTAGACCTCCGCGTTGGGTGTGAGGCCCTGTAGGAAGATAAATGGAAACATAACTTCGCCATCACTAGTGATCACTCCAAACACTTTCGTAATCGCAGAATTTATGACTGGATTCTCCTGCTTTTGTGGCATATGGAAAATTCTGTTGTCAGAAACAGCATTTTTTAGCAGCCACCCTCTTGACCCAGGGAAGTACTACCTCCTCAAGGCATTTGATGTAGGCCTCCGTGTTGAGTATTAGGCCACACGGGAAGATGAATGTAGGCATAACGTTGCCATCACTAGTAATCACTCCAAACACCTTCGTAATCACCATTAAACTCTCCCAGCTCTTTTCGAAAACTCTGCACTCTCCTCAGATTGACACCCAAACACTCTGAAATATTCGTATTGGAGTTTTCGGCGCGAATGTATCGCATGCCGTTTCTGGCGGAGGGAATTGCATGGTGGTCTTTTCCTTACAAACGGCACCCAACTGACTCTGCTATACTGTGCAGTCGATAAAAACAAAAAACAACAACGCGCATGCGTGAAATTAAAAATATAAAATGGCGACAATTTAACCGTCGCACCCTGTATACATATATAATATGAGCTGAAATAGATAGATAGATTGATAGATATGAACTGAAATATATATATATATATATATATATATATATATATATATATATATATATATATATATATATATATATATAGAGAGAGAGAGAGAGAGATAAATAACTATGAACTAAACGAGATGTATAGGTAAATATTTTATGACGAGAATAAAGCTTTCTCTTAACTGGAACAACTTAATAGGTATATCTCCTTCCAAATAAAATTCAAGATGTCCTTATACTCTTCTAAAAGCACCATAAAACAATTGCCCATTTTACAATCTTCTTTAAGTTTTTAATTGTGGCATCGACATTTGAATTTGTGTTGGTAAATACGAGTAAGCAGTAAAACATTATGCTCAGAATCAAATTCATGACTTGTTAAATTTACGCATCATGTCAAGGAAAGCATTGGTCGAAGATGACGGTTGGTGTGGCCTCTGCAGTATTTGCTTTCTTATCCGTACCTCGATTTACCGGACCTATATTATCAGGACTTGAAATGAAAAGAATAATTGAAACCAACCTAACATTTTTCAGCTATTCGAACCAACATGATTACATCTCAGACAAGCGCTTTGAGGATTTAGCGAACCATATTCAACATCTAATAAAAAATGCTGATAAAATTCTTTCAGTTGATTCTTAACAAAATGTCTGCTTCAATGCAGACTGCCTTGGCTATGAACACCCAAGTGAACCTGGATAATTCTGAACTTACGATAACCGCGCTGGAAAATGTTGAAGAGAAGAAAGATGACGATGAGATTTGTCCATGTTGAAGACCAACATCGCCAATGTCCGAGTTTGAAAACTAAAGGAGGTATTATATTAAACAAATGCTTGCGCTTTTATCCAGAAACAGTACTTACAAATACATCGATTTTAATCCAGCTTTGGAAGTCAGTTTCCCAAGGGTATTTGCGCGTAAGTGAATATTACGAACCCAAGTCGAATTGGAAACCGGCTCTCCGATTAACAAGTCAGAGTTATTATTCATTACATCAGTCTCACATCCAGCTTACAGCACATGTTATTCCCAAGCTGTCACTCATTTAGGTACTGACCAGGCTCGACGTTGCTTAACTAAGAAAATGGTTTTGGCAAATAGGAAAACCAACGTTCAAAATTTAAATTTAAAATACCGAAGCAGTAATGATGTTTGGCAAATATATAAGTTGTTTGCACTTTCAATTAGTAGCGACTATTACAAATACATTTACTTCAATCCTGTTTTGGAAGTTAGCTACAGAAAAACGCAAGGTCATCCAGAAACACACAACCTTGGCAAGAATAGAGATTATGGATGAGGCAACTCTCAGATGCGCGTGACACACGAGCAATGATGATTTTTGACAAATATTTAAGTTAGTTGTGATTTCAACCAGAAGCAACCCTTACTAATACGTCTATTTTAATCCAGCCATGGAAGTTAGCGACAGAAAAAAACGCAAGGTCACCAAGAATTTCAGTCGAATCCATTACATTCACTTACGTGCCTTGGGAAAGGTATGAATACTTTTATTCTCCTCCCCACACCTCAGCTATGGGTAAATTGCAAGACAGACTGGGTTCTATAGCCTTGGGTAGCAACTCGTCTAGGAGAAGGAGAACTCTGAATTCAGAATCTGATCCTCCAGTGCAGTATAGAAACCGCAACGATATCTTCTTGCAGCCCAATGTCCCAAAGGAATTTATATATATATATATATATATATATATATATATATATATATATATATATATATATATATATATATATATATATATATATATATATATATATATATATATATATATATATATATATATATATATATATATATATATATATATATATTTAGCAGAGGAGGAGGCACGGTGGAGTAATGGATAGCGGATTGAGGAATTGTAGAGCCGAGTTCGAATTCCAGACGAATCCATTACATTCACTTACATGCTAATACCCTTGGGAAAAGGTATGAATATTCTTCTTTTCTCCCCAAGAGAAATAGCAGAACAGACCGGGCTCTAAAGCTTTGGGTGGCAACTGATCTAGGTGAAGGACAACTCAAAAACTTGATCCTACTCATTAAAAAACTTTCTTGTTATAGAAACCGCAACGATATATTGCGGCCCTATGTTCCTCAAGGAATTTAAAGGCATAATATATATATATACTATTATAGCTAATATAGCGAGACTCTTCGCCTAAGCGAATTGAGTCACTGTCAGTCACTGGGCATGTTTACAAAAATAAATACGCTAAAAATCCACCTCCATTCCTACCGTGCGCCGACGGCTTAGTGGTTAGAAGCTCCGACTGATACTAATTCAGTCTAATTTCGATCCTAGCTAGAGGCAACCGGATGTCTAGCCGCACTAATGAGCTGTAAACAGCGAAACAGTCTGTCCGTGGATGACTATATATATATATATATATATAGAGAGAGAGGGGGAGAGAGATAAGAAATTACTTGATATGAAGTGGAAGTTTTTTATTGACTGATTCGTTTTCTACGACTTATCAAACCTTCTCTGGTTATTTAAAACCATAAAATATTTTGAAATTGTAAAGAGTCATGGTAGGTTCATATCTATCCCAAATTAAATTGTTTTGGCTAGATAATAACGATTTAGTGATAAAAGTTTTACTAGCTGTCTATATCTCTGAGATGAAATATTATGATTACTTGTATTATTTACATTGCTCGGACTGTTATCCTCATCTTCATTGCAATATTCACAACGTTTCAGTCGTTGTACGCTCCGGCCTTCTTTAGGGTACTAGAATTTCGAACCGAACCCTTTATTTCGGGCATGACACGTGGAACTAGAACAATCTACTCTGATGGACGAAATAAAGTACTCGGTTCTAAATTCCAATCACCTAAATACGGTCGGAGCGTACAACGACCGAAACGTTGTGAATATAGCAATGAAGATGAGGATAACAGTCCGAGTAATGTAAAGTAAAAGTTTTACTAATTAACACATATATGGGGAGAGTCATGGTGGATTCATACCTATCCCAAAATTATCTGCGGATAAGTGAATATAACAAACCCAACTGGAATTTGAACTCGGCTCTTCAATTAACAATTTCGAGGTATATTATCATTTATAATAACGGCACATCCAAGCTGTCACCCATATAGGTACTGACCTGGCTCGATGTTGCTTAACTTCGGTTATTTTGCGAGAACCTGCGTTTCAACCTGATGAGGCCGTAGGGGTCGAGCGTAGGTCGTTACATTTCTGCTTTAGTTTCCTCCATTGTTTTAATTTACTACTTATGAGAATATTAGACGTATTTGATTTTTAAATTCTTGAAGAATTAAAAACAAAAACCTCTTCTGTTTATAGTTATTCGTTATCTAACTACACGTATCCTTTTCACGCATCCGGTCGAAAGAGCTTTTGTTCCAAATACGCAAATGGGTTTACGAAAGGCATGGATCACGTCCCTACGTCCTATTTTCGTTTGTCTTCATATGGGTCCTGTTACTAGCATGTCATGGTGATGTACAGAAAAGAGCGCTGTTATCAATGTTTCAATTCTCTTGATCATAAAATCTAATTCAGTACTACCTTGTTTTTTCGAGGAACGGTTTAGCGTTTTCACATAAAGACGCTCGTATATATCTGACCTGTGATTTGAAAAACAGTTTCATCACTGGAAAAATGGTTGACAAAGATTCGATGATTCTTACGTGTTTTGTCAGTTCATTTCCATATTTTATAGTAAATCATTATTTCTTCCCATATATATTATAGCATACCTACGGGCGATAATGGGCATGTCTCCATTCACATAAATACAGAAGTAAATACTGTATGTTGGTCTGCAGTTGGAGATTCGTCTCCACCTGTGCTGGTCAAACTCTCTGCCTCCGGGCAGAGAGGATCCCCAGACGATGCTATGTCGAAGGGTAGAGTCTCGTCTCGGGAAACAGCTACCCAACACCGTTTTATACGGAGTCTACGGGGAAGTTTTGGCCGAGCCTACGGGATCGGATAACTACACATTAAATTCGGCCTTGTGCCATATCTGACCGCGTGGGGCGGTTGGTCGGTATTCTGCAGTTGGAAATTCACTGTGAAATTCACTTGACTCACTTCTAGCAGTTGACTATTTCTACGCGCCGCTGGCGAATCTTATATGTGTTGTTCGTGTCTTAAGTATTATCGTTACCAACCTTTGTATGATTATTCTGTTCAGTCACCTTCCCTAGGTTACAGTAATATATATGTAGTATCCCTTTTTAGAAACAGCGATAAATTGACATCATCAGCATTTTTAACTGACCCAAGACTAGTAGCCTTCAGCCTAGTTTTAAACAAACGAATAATTTTTTTGAATATTTGCTGTTTGCTTTTTTATTATTCAAAACTTATGGCAATCATTAAGAATGAGGTTTTTCTTTGGGAATATTTGAAAAAAAAAAGACATTCTCAATATTTTACTTCATCATCGGACCACGATTCTCGGTAGCATTTTTAATGACACATTGTCATTTGTGAAACATGTCAACATATACTTTTCCAATATTGTTTTTGTTATAGAGTGAACGAATTTTTTTCTTCCTCCGTATGAGTTTCGAATCCCTCGCCGCCAAGTTGTTATAGAGTAGTTTCACAATGGAGGCTTGTATCTCACTAAGTCGGTCTTAAAATAGGTTCGACGTAGAAAACGTTAAGAACTTGATATAATAGTTAATGACGCAGCAATCTAGTTGTGGTGGCTGATACTTTAATATCCGACTAACGGTCGTCCGACATCGACTGACTGACCAACTCCCTGAGCCCCTTAGCGACTGTTACTACTCTTACTTATTATAGGTGGCAGAGTCTATTAACTATAGAATAGGTGTGTTCCAGTATAACAGTTTTATATATTTGCCATTTGACCAGATTCTCATCCAGGCATTACTCAAATTAATGAATGTAAGAACACAAGCAAACCGATAAGTAAGAGAAAACATAGATAGATAGATAGATAGATAGATAGGATACAGGTTCGATTCCTTCCGGAGGACGCATACTTTCTATGAAAATTTCCCGGACATTCAGGCTGGTAAATGTTGTTAATACTGTTTATTAAAAAAACATCATTTACTTAAATCTTTGTATATATAAAAAGAACGTATAAACATAAAAAAATGTCTTTAAAATAGATAGATAGATAGATAGATAGATAGATAGATAGATAGGGAGAGAGAGACAGAGGTAGAAAGAGAGACATAGACACAGATAAGAACAGACGGACAGAGAGGAATTGAATGAGATAGATAGAGAGAAGAGAGAGAGAGAGAGAGAGAGGGATAGAAAGATAAAAACAGCGAAATTGGCTAATTTTTTTTTACGGTTTATCAATCGTTTTGATGATATTTAAAGCTAGGAAATATTTTCAGATTGTAAGATTTTGGGGAGATAATAATGATTTGCCGAAGAAAGTCCAACTATTTAAAAACACAGCTGGTGAGGGGGAGAGAAGAGGTAGGTTCATACCTTTCCGAAGGCTACTTGAAGATAAAGGTATATAAGGAATACGACTGGCATTGGAATTAGAACTCGGCAAGAGTGAGGGAGAATCTGAGACAGAGAGACACATAGGGACTGAAGAAGGGACAGATAAGTACTGATGAGATAGATAGATAGATAGATAGATAGATAGATAGATAGATAGATAGATATGTTAATCAATAGTCTCGCAGACTATTATTTATTTTTAGAGAATTGTATTCTCCTTCTCTGACTTCTTCATTTTGACCTTTGAGGTCAGATACAGGAAAACAAAAGCAAGTCGTTTTTGATTGATTAAAACTAGCGCGGAAATGTTAGAGATAGAAAGGGATTTCAGAGAGTAAAGTTTTACACGTCATATAATGTAGACGTGGTTTTTTCGTGTATCGGAACTTGCTCCTCAGTGGGGGTGATAGAACGACCCCACTGGCTCGTTAAAAATGTACACGTCGGCGTGTTGAATAAGATAGTCAAGTTTTCCCTTTGTTGATGTCTCTTTCATCTCCGAGTACCAAAAACATTTCGACACCCGTCCGGGAGAAGACAATAGAAAGAAGATATACAACAGTGTATTAATTGAGACGTTCGCCCAAGAGAGCCCCAGAAGAGGGTGAGTATGCAATAGATAGATAGATAGATAGATGAGAGAATTATATATATATATATATAGATATGATATATATATATATATATATATATATATATATATATATATAGAGTGAGAGAGAGAGAGAGAGAGAGATAGATGTTCCATTGAATGATTTAGACAAGTTTTGTCTACCTATTTTCAATTGGATCCTTTCATATTCGTGAACAAGCTTTTTGGTGTCAATATTAAAGTAAGAGTAAAAATTACCGTGTTGATACATATTATTTATTCCGAGTACTTTCGACATTAGCCTAATATCATCATCAGACAAATCTTGTAGTGTTCATCGTTTTCAAAGACAAAATTGCGGTGTTCATTTGACAGTAAATTTTTTTTACTAGTCAAGTGAAGAACGCCGTGTTTAGTGTTGTGCGATTAGCTTGAGTAATTAAGTTATAAGTTTGTCGAGAGTTTTTTTTTTAAATAAGTATTAAGAACTACTGGTACAAACCTCGATATTTTAAACTCTATACTGTAAATTTTAAAACATTAGTGCAGTATTCATAATCAATTCCATTAAGGATTGTTTTCAATTTTTTAATATAGATAGCTTCAAGAATTTTTAGTTTATTTTTATTATTTTCATGGAAAAGTATAGATGCATTTTCAACAAGAATTTTTCTGAATTGAGAATGTGGACAGGTATGCTGTTTTAAATGTTTAGAAATGTTGGACACATCATTCAAATGAAAAATCAGCGGCCAAGACAACGTGATCGTAGTGTGGCCAACATAAATATTATTTTTTTTCCGTTGGAGATACAATCTCCTAGATGACATCTAAATTTGTATACAATGTTGGTTTTCTTCAACACGTTAGTTGGTAGGAAAAAATCATTACGAATATTTAAATTGGATATACTGGATTTACTGTAGTATATAATTAATTTTATTTTTTAGTAGGATCTGTGGTGGATACGTTAGAATTTATTTTTTAGGAAATTTTCGTCTTGTTTATAATTAGAATGTATTTGTTTGCGATATAAAAGATTAATATGTTTAGGGTTAGTTGAAGAATATTATATTGTATTTGCTTTGTATTAAAATTTCCGATAGAACATCTTATTTGTTCATCGACAATATAATTAGGGAAGTTATTAATAAGAGTGTGTTTTATATTTTCAGTTCACTGTAGAAAATCTGTTTTGTGGGGGAATTAAATTGTGTACGGTTTATTAGTTTTTTTTATTGCTATTTTATAGTAATTTGGACATTCACACTTACAGTTAAGGATGCATGAATTTATACTACTAAGTATTTATATGGAGAGGTAGTGAATTTATTGTTATTAGTGCTTGTCAATATAGCTAGAAAAGGAATTGCATTGCTATTATTAAGTTCGTATGTAAATTTAAGGACAGAATTATTTTGGATTTGTTTTTGATGTATTTCTTCCGTATTCTTGACTAATATAAGGATATTATCGACGCATCTTAGGTGGAAGGTTTTTAAAATTGTTAAATATATTTTCTAGATTAGACATAGATAAATTGCTAAACAGCGTCTATCTATCTATCTATCTCTCTCTCTCTCTCTCTCTCTCTCTCTCTCTATATATATATATATATATATATATATATATATATATATATGTAGGTTCCAAAATTCGCTTGAAGATGAAACAATTAATTTAAGTATATAATTAAATTTAAAGATTTTAACTTCGGTTTTTGAAATATGGTAATTTCTTTTAAAATCAGTGAATTCATAATATTTATGCTCTGTAAATTTACATTGAGCACTATTTTGTAAAAATAAAAATATGAATAAGAATACCGGATTATATATGTTACTGTTCATTCTTTTTACTATAATATATATATATATATATATATATAGATAGATAGATAGATAGATAGATAGATAGATAGATATGAAGTGAATAAGATGGATAGAAAGATAGATATATATGAAGTGAATAAGATAGATAGATAGATAGATAGATAGATAGATATGAAGTGAATAAGATAAATAGATATATAGATAAATAGATACATAGATACATTGACTGAATTATTAAGAGTTAACGACGATTCTTTTATAATGTCATTCGGTGTAGGTAAGTTGGTGTATGAATATACCATAAAATAGTAGAAAAGAAAAAGTAATACGCAAAAATGAATTTTTTCACCTAATTATTCTTCTTTGAAATAGCATAATTCCTTTGAGGAAACATTTTTTAAGATCACGAAACAATTTTGAACACTATGTTAGAACTAAAAATCAATTATGTTAAATTTTAGTCTTTTTAAATACATTAATAGAATCATTAAAAGTTTTTAATGGATTTTCTGAGTTAAAACGAGTATTAATTTTGCTCCAGTGCCTCCAGTATGACTGGACAAGAAACGAAATGTTGTATTATTTAGAAGATAAAAAAACTGAAGTATTTGAGATGTTTTAGATCTCTTCTTTCTTACTGATCAGCAAAATGACATCACGGAACTCATAAATTGTTACATACGAGAAATTGCGTGATAGAAAACAAACAACGAGGCTTTGGTACCATAAGGGGTTGTAATGTTAGAGAAAATACCGAAATAGGACATCAGAAGACCAACACGAGATGTTCCAATGACAAAGCAGAACAAAAAATATAGTATATGCTCTGCATATTCGAATAAAAAAAAGGACCTGAGTTAATTTCTCATTGATTTACAAACCTCCAAAATAAATAATAAAATTCGTATTCTACAGAGTCTTCCAAATGTCACATTACCATGTGATAATCTTTGTAAATTTTATATTTATTTATCAAATAGAATCATGTTTCTCTATGCGACAATATATTATTAAGAAATTTTATTGGTCGAATTATGGAAGATGATGTCATGAAAAATATCCCTGTTTATGTTTTCTGTAAACTGTCGTGTTACTTTTGGAACACCCTGTATAACTGGCGTCAGTTTGGACTAAGAATTCCTCTGGTTGCAATTTACTATCTAAGATAAATTACAAGTGGTCAGCGAAGAAGTGGATTTTACAAGTGAGTGAATATACAGTGCTGTTCGATAAAAGTGACTCACCTTATCCTTTGAATTTAGCTCAACTTACGTTTCATCGGAGAAGAGAACATTCTTCCAGTCTTCTACGGTGAAATGTTTGTAATAGTGAGCCCATTCAAGTCTCTTGGCTTTAGTTATTAACGTCTTAAACCTTCGTGTACAAGATTTGTAGCCTTGTTCTAACAGTCACCGACGGACTGTTGAAGAGGCAAGACTAACACCTTACTCCTCGCTTAGATTGGCTGCAATTTCTTGGCTAGTTCTAGTCCTATTCTTCGCAACTTCTCCCTTGATTACCCTGCCAGTTCTATCATCAATCTTTTTCTTTCGTCCCCTTGTTTCCTTCCTTGGAGCAGGAGTGGCATCATTATATGCCCTAAGCACTCGAGAGACAGTTGATTGCGAGGTTATAGCAATTTCTGCAATTTCTCTTGTAGACTTGCCTGCTTTTGAGAGGGCAATAATAGATGCCTTAAGGGGTTCTGATGCGTGTTTGTACCCTTTCATCTGGGTAGTGACTTGAGCGGCTAGTTCAAGTTGTTTTTATACTGTATGTGACTTTCTGGTATATTCTGGAACATTCTAGATTTAATTTAAGCTGTTCTAGAATTCTCTAGAATATTGTTCTGAGTGTATTGCAAAATAGTTTTCAATATTTTGTCAAAAGTTCTTTAAATTTACCAGTTTAATAATTAGAATGCGATATCTGAGTCACTTTTTTTTGCACAGAGTTTTTTCCTGAATCGCATTTATATCAAAATTTATAATTATCAATAGAATACCTTAGGGTGTCTATCATACATTTCCTCATAACATGCAACCTTTGCTTTCTCCCTGTATCCTCTCACAACTTCCCCATTTAGTAACAACTCTCCCTTGAGTTTCTCTTAGGCCTTACACTGAATGAACAATAGTAAAAAAACATACACACACACACACACACACACACACACACACACACACACACACAAATAGCCACTGTATAACCACAAATACCATTCGATGTCTGCTTGCAGCGAATAATTTAGAAGATAAGGACTTTAAATAGGGAAAATTATTTTTAAATTTATTTCTTTTGTGGAGAAATGTAAATCGATCTATTTTAGGTATGTGATAAATTTGGAATTAAGATTGGAATTAAATACAGGGTAGTGTTTTTAATTTCATCATTTCTCGCCGTAGTTAAGGTTCAAGTACTTACTGAGGAAACTACATCCGGCAGCAAGTCCTCCGACCGGGAAATTGGCGGTTTTGAGGCACGTGGACCACCTCTTAGTTGCTGTTGTTCCCAGGTCCATCTTGACCCGAGGTAGTAGGCTCCCAGCTATGGGAAAATTTCCAAACTAAAAAAAAAACACTATGAAAGTATAAAAATACAATTTAATAGTAAAAATACCAGCAATACATTTTTATATAAAAATGACCAAAAATAAATTTTATCTGTAGTTGAAAGCATACAACTGCGTTCAAAATATATTTAGCTGAAGCTATAAAATTGTGTTCAAATTATTTAGATTTCGGCATTAAATCACCCTTAGAGGTGATTTAATATATGCCGCTAAACAAAAGCAACCGACATGAAAGAACACTTTCATGACATTATGCCATATGATATCCTACAATTACTTAAATCAAGCTGCATTCCAAAATATAACTTCATCAAAACTACAACATTAAAGACACATATCACTGCCTCTAGTAATTATGTCCACACAAACATGTATATGCACAAAAGGTGAGTATCATCTACCATGTATTCAAATGCGAAAGCAGAACAACATATATCATATTTTATTACTTCGAATCTCCCAAGAAATTTTAATATGCACAAAAGGTGAGTATCATCAACTGCGGAAACAGAATAACATATATTTTTTATTATTTCAAAGCTCCCAAGAAAATTAAATTTCGGTATTAAATGACCCATAAGGAGTTGATATGCCGTTAAACAAATCAATCAACTTAGTGAGGAAATCAACGCTGACGAATATTCCAAAAGGATATCCAATCAATTTTAAGTGCCAGTTCTTGCAGTTCAAAGAATTATCCAGAAATTTCAGAATGTCCACACTTTCAAAAGCCTTAAAGGATTTTATATTAGATAGCTTCGCCTATCGCCCGGTTCACATTCCTCCCCGGTTTTTTTGAACAGGAGTAAACGTTTATCCCTTGATACCTGTTTAGGATCTAGTTTTCGGTTCCTTCTATAGTCTACTGCATCTCTGTATACTTCTAACATATTCGCCTGAATTCCTCAACAGGAGTAGATAGGTTTGCCTATCGCCCGATTCAGACTCCTCCCCGGTGAATTGATTAAAAAATGAGTAAGGAAATACAAGGTATGACTTCATATAACTAGAAAAGTCCTCAGAGATATTAAGAAAGATTTACGGATGATCACCAAGGATATTTTGCTCGGTTTTAATGATTCTGGTATCAAAATATCCCGAGAATTTGGCTTGTTGACGGCCACCATAGATGTTGATCAAGGAAGAGCCCAATGCGCGTAAAAGCTCGTCTTGTTTTTGTTTAAGTGTTTGAACCTTGTGAACTGGTGCTAATAATATATACTTATTCAGGAAATAAACATAAATTATGCCGAAAAACATAGTTGTAACATCAGTACAGTTTCAACCAGTCACAAAAAACATGTGTTAATATTGGCCCTGAAATCATACTTATTATAAAACCCAGGTTGTGTGTGTGTGTGTGTGTGTCTGTACGTTTATATATTAGATCGGATTTCCTACATTTTTCAACCGATTTCAACAAAACTTCACAGGACTACGTAAAATTACCTTGCGGTGGTTCTGACAGCACCAAAAATTGGAAAAACACAATTGTTTTTGCACGAAATCAATTTGAAAACACGATTAAGAGTCATCGCTGTCGCGAGAATGAAAGGGGGGACAACTCATATCGAGTTATACTTATTATAAAACCCAGGTTGTTTGTGTATGTGTGCGTATTCGTTTATATATGGGATCGGATTTCCTACGTTTTCCAACCGATTTCAACAAAACTTCACTTTTTTTTCGCAGGTAGTGTTTCTTATTGTCTTGCACATTTTTTACTTTATTTTTACATTCAGAATGCTTTTAAAATTCCATTTACAAGACAATTGTTTATAATAAAATTCTATTCAATCGGTAGACTCATATGAATTGAAATGACCAATTCGTAAAAAAAAACAAAAAAAACTAATTAAGACATGCGTGTCCGTCAACCTTAAACAATAATCTTTGTCAATTTTATTTTTCAGTCTTTAGAATGGCCGATACTTGATCTATCTCTTACTGTTACATCCCCGGGCAACGCCGGACTCTACTGCTAGTAATTACTAGAAAAATTTTGTTTAAATACGCTAATGAAGTGTTCAGACCTTAATCCAACGGAAAAGATCTGAATTTTCCAGTTTCTTAACACTTTTGGAAGACTTCCAATGTGCCTTCGGATTTTGGTGTCACATATTACGTCGTCTGTTAAAACACTGTGTAGGTATTTAAATTTTTGTACTTGTTTTTATTACGACAGGCACGAGAGTCGGTCAAAAAATAATGCGTATTCTCTTTTTACAAGATAAACGTGCTACTAGGTTGGCATCTCGGTCCCACCCTTTCAATGCCGAAGCGGTTAAATATAGCCGTCTCTTTTACTCCAATAGCTTCATGTCTCTGTCTTCCTTTTACTTGCTTCCCTGAAAGCTGTAATCTCCAACTATTCAAATGCAATGTCAATCGACATCTCCAGATGTCATTCTTTTTGTCTTTTCCTCTTTCACGCCTCTTTACTCTTACTCCCACTCTCTGTAATCCCCTGCATGCTAGTGGCGCCTCCGTCTTGCTTGGGGTGAAAAGCTTAAAATGTAATAGTAGAAACAAGCACAATTCATTAGGTTCTTTATAGAAAACAACTAGAATGCCATATTTATTCTTATAAAGAAAGAACTACTGAAAAAAATATATTCTGTTATGGGAACTTACCCATAATAATAATGGACTATTGCTGACATTATAATACTGCGCCTCTCAAGAGGTATGCGGTAAAATGTTTAATAATAAAAGTAACTATAAAAAATATTATTTTTTATTTTGCTATCATCTGCCAGGATAATTTATTATTTAATTAAATAATTTATGACGTAATTTAATGCCTACTAAACGATGTTGATAAACTAATGACGTAATTTAATAGCTACTAAACGATGACGATAAACTAATGACGTAATTTAATAAACGATATATATACAGTAGCGTCCAAAACTAAGGGACAAAATTTTAAAACCTAATATTTGTTAGAAATAACAACTGTGAAAAGCTGAGATTTTGACAACTGGTAGTCGTTATCATCCATAATAACATACTAAAATTTGAATCATTTGCAAATGATAGAAAAAGAATTATAACAATTATTTATTTATTTTCAAATTTGGAACGTCCAAAAGTAAGGGACAAAATTGAGAAAAACAATGTAAACGGCAAAAAAACAATAAAAATACATGTACAATCAATATTTAGTAAATGAGCCCTTGCTCTCAATGACAGCTGCATATCTTCGACTACAAGAACGAATCAGTTCTTGACAATCCTCGATACTAATTTTAGTCCATTTTTCTTGAAGCTTCACCCACAAATCCTCCGTGTTAGTGTGATTTCATTCCATAACTTTCACTCCTAAGGTCTTCCAAAGATATTCTATTGGATTTAAGTCAGGACTTTGCGATGGCCAATCCATAATTTCCAAATCTTGCTCGCTAAGGTAACTCATTACCACCTTTGCCTTGTGACATGGGGCATTATCTTGCATAAAGGTAGCCCTATCGAAACCTGAATTCTGTATGATTGGCACAACATGATCTTGAACAATGTTTTTATAGATCTGCGCGTTTACACGAGTTTGTAACCGGACAAGAGGCGTTGTACCTTGGCGAGAAAACATTCCAAATACCATGACGCTTCCGCCCCCAAACTTGACAGTTTTCTTAGTACACTTTGCACTTAATCTTTCACCAATACGTCTCTTTACATTGTTTTTTCCATCATTTCCAAATAAATTAAACTTGCTTTCATCACTGAAAAATACTTTTGCCCAATTTTCATATGTCCAAATTACATACCTGTTTGCTAACTCTAATCTCTTCTTATTCTTCGAACTAACAAGTGGTTTCTTCCCTGGGGTTCGATTAAACAGCTCTATTTCTTGCAGTCGTCTACAAACAGTCTGTCTTGACACATTAACACATGAGGTACTATTCATAACCCTTTTAATTTCTGTGCAAGACTTAAAACGGTCCTTTAATGACATACGCTGCATTATTCGATCTTCTCTTACCGAAGTTTTGCGGGGTCTGCCGGTTTTAAAAGCACTAACTATTTTGCCAGTATCATTGTAGGATTTAACAACCCTGCCTACAACACTCTTGGAACGTTTCACTTTCTCTGAAATCTCTCTAATGGTGTGCTTTTCCTTGTGTAGCTTCACAATAGCTTGTCTCAAAGTGTAATCAAGTTTTTGGCGTTTCGCCATGGTGCCGGCTGATGCAACGTTTACAAATGACTAAGTAAGACTTATTCTTTAGAGGAAATCAAAAAATTTAAATATAGCATACTGTTTACATTGTTTTTCTCAATTTTGTCCCTTACTTTTGGACGATCCTATTTTGAAAATAAATAAATAATTGTTATAATTCTTTTTCTATCCTTTGCAAATGATTCAAATTTTAGTATGTTATTATGGATGATAACGACTACCAGTTGTCAAAATTTCAGCTTTTCACAGTTGTTATTTCTAACAAATATTAGGTTTTAAAATTTTGTCCCTTAGTTTTGGAAGCTACTATATATATATATATATATATATATATATATATATAAATATATATATATATACTAGCAGCATCGGCCGGCGTTTGCCCGTACTTGATTAAAAAATCGTACGACTCATACAGCAATCGCTATCACTTGACATAAAATATTTTTGCCCTTCCTTGCCTTTAAAGGAGTGGCCTTTGCCGTACTGATGTTGCTACATGCCTTGCTTCTTGCCTATCTTACACTACGAATTTTTTCTATGCTCTATACTAAACATTAAATTTGTTACGAAAAAAGAACTAAACAAAACGAACACAAAACGATCACCTTTAAAAAAGGACTCGTAACTGGAAAAACCGGATGAAAAAAGAATGTTAACAACAAATACTTTTTCACACCTAACCCAGTCTGCAGAATCAGAATCAACGTTGAGTTTAAGCAAGAGAATGAGCCAATTGGAGAAAAGTGACATGCAGATTTAAATTTTTCCCACTTGTGACGAATGCAGCAATAATTTTTTTTGCATGCTAGTTAGCATTCGTGTCAGTCAGCTGTTGGCTCTCACGCTGGCCAATAGAATCTTCCTGCCTATTCGTTGCAGCCAGCTATAGTCTCTCACTCTGGCCAGTAGAAAATGGCCGAAAACTACATGAAAACTGCCATAGAAGCATGAAAAAATCGATTATTTCCACTATCGATGGGAGTTGGGAAATGCAAAGTGGGTCTTGGCTTTCCCGCTAACTTGGAGCATGTGCATGTAAATTTTGTTGCAAATCCGTCGAAAATTGCGGGCGTGCATTCGTTACACGCACACACACATCCTGCCTTATATCTATATATTTATCTATCTATATATATATATATATAACACACACACACACACACACACACACACACACACACACACACACACACACACACACACACACACACATATATATATAAGCATAAATAAATATGTATAAACAGATTTTATATCTAAACTGGTCAGGTATTTGCTTTTTATGTCTGTGTATATTTTTTTATTTAATTATAGCAAGAAGCCCACTTCTTGGTACAATTAGCTTCTCGCATATAAAAAATAAAAATATGTCATGATTTTAAATAAATTTTAAATGAAAAAACATACACATAAGAAACATATATATATATATATATATTTAAAAGAAAAACAGACCACTTTAAAGTACCATTATAATAATTTATTTCACCAGAGTCCTTTTAAAGGACGCCGGATCATCAGATAGCACTTCCAAAAATGAAATCAAACGAAAAATGAAATTAAAATTGATGGGTAGTGTAAGTTTTGTAATTTAACAGAGAGTGTAAAAGTTATAGTTAAATAGACATGGTATATATATATATATATATATATATATATATATATATATATATATATATATATATATATATATATATATATATATATATATATATATATATATATATAGGGCACTTCGAGGCGATGTAATGGTTAGCAAGTTTGTCTCGCTTGAACAATTACAACTTAGTGAGTTCGCTCTTCACTAGTTGCCCCATACTTTCTCACACCTAAGCTAAAAATGGAAAATCACTATATATATATATATATATATATATATATATATATATATATATATATATATATTTATATATATATATATATAGATTGATTGATTGATTGATTGATTGAGATAGCGAGAAAGAGGATGAGAGTGAGAAAAAGATATTTTCAATAATTACGCTCCTCTATGGTGGGTATTAAGCATAGTTAAAATGTTGATCTAATGTGATAACATCGGGTAGAAAGATTGTGTTTCGTCAGCGTTACAAATGAGAAAGGGAGCTGATGACCGCTTTAGAACTCATGTCTTTTATCAGTCTGGAACGCTGATGATTGCACCGATTGGCAAACAACCACGGCAAATGTCTACATGTACATGTGTAGTCGTGCATCCTCTTGACTTCCGTGTGTGTGCACGCGCATTAATTTCTGTCAGTTATTTTATTATATAGAGATTTAATTATTTTTTTCACTTCCAGATCACCAGCACCTCACACCATGACGCGCGTGCACACACACACACACACACACACACACACACACACACACACACACACACACACACACACACACACACACGAAGATACACGCACATACACGAAAATAAACACGCGTAAATGCAGATCTCTTCCGGTTTTTATAAGTTGTTAATGTACGCATTTTGTAATTTGAGACCATCTTAAGTGGTGAGTCTCTGTAATCGTTTACTTTGGATGAGAAGGTTTTATGACATTTTGTTATTTACTTAACAACTGCTCCGAAAACAGAACATTTAAAAGCCGGAACTGGTGAACAGTTGGACAGTTTGTTTAAAGTCGGAAAGAGAAAACGTACCTGATTGGAAACTGCTTTCGTTTCGGCGCACACGTGACAGGTTTTTAAAACAAAACACTTTCTTATTTTTTCTTGTATTTGAATTTGTAAGATGAGAAATGATTATTTTACTTAGTCTTACTCTTATGTCCATCGTCTTTTCATGTTGACTTGAATATCGTCTAATGTTAATTATGTTTTAATAACTATGTCCTGAAGAAGGTCTACTAGACCGAAACGTCTAACATCGACATTAAATTAACATTAAAACAGCATAATTGCGTATTCGGATTTTTGTTTTTCCATATATTTTTCTTCATATATATATATATATATATATATATATATATATATATATATATAAAGAACAGTAAGATATATAATCCGGTGTTCTTATAGGTATTTTTATTTTTGCAAAATAGTGCTCAATGTAAATTTACAGAGCATTAATATTATAAATTAATTGATTTAAAATATGTTTTTTCGCTACACAGTTCTAACCATGTTTCAAAAATGGAAGCTAAAAGCCACGAATTTAATTTTGCAATTAAATTAAAGACATTAGTTCCATTTCATCCTCAAGCGAATTTTGGAGTAACTTTTTAAAATTACTGGTTAAAATATATAATATATATATATATATATATATATATATATATATATATATATATATATACTGTACCTTTTGTTCTTCTTCAGGAATTTAGTTTTAATCTTCTAAACTAACAAAACCCGACAGTTGTGTGTGTAATTCGTGGGTCACCAGAAAAAAGGATGATATTTTTTTTCTTAAAATGTCTCGAAAATTCGCCGTACGAATGTCAGGGTTATCGTAGGACTATGCTGAGCCCAGAGGAAGGTTACCTATGCTAGACCCTAAACTAAATTTCTATATGTTATGCAAATTTTCGAAACCTATTTCAAGAAAATAAAACTTCATCCTTGACAAATACGGTAACTAAATGGCATAAACAACAGAAAACAAAACACCTATGTGAATTGGATAAACGGTCAGGTTTGGAATATCCAGAAGCTTACCAAGTACGACAGTCTTTTGAAGAAAGGATATAACGTGTCAACATTGTCACTATAACACACAAGATGAAAACAATAGTCAGAATAATTGTGTATAAAGGGTTTATTTAACTTTTACTCTTAGCACTCTTTGAGTATGCATACCAGGAGAAACGAATGAGTTATCAGCTTTCATTAATGCTGCTACACTCCATTATTATTATTATTATTAATTATCATCATTCGATTTCTGCTATGGACACACTTACCAAGTCTGGAAAAGGCAGGTCGTGGTGTGTTGTTACGTTAATTTTTTTTTTTTTTTTTACAGTTGCTTTGATAGACAAAGTTCTCCTTAAAGGATAGACAATTTTCTGTATGTCTCTTAAGCTGGGGTTTCAGGGATTCTTTCAATGTGTTGTTTTGTTCCATTTTTTATAACAGTGCACCTATTACCAGTATTATTCTTGAAAATTTCAATAGGTCTTTTGTATTTTGATATAATTGGTTGCTATGTTACAATCCGCTTTCAATTTAGGCAAGTTTTTTCTTTCTGGTTTTTTAATGTCCGGCCTATTTCTTCAATTTTTCTGTCTGTGTGGATGGTATAATCCCATAGAATGGTGACATCTTCTATTTCTGTAACCGGCGCTGGCCGATGTTCATACATTTTCCAAAGTGTTTGCAAATTGTCCAGTGTAAGTATTGCCCCACTCTATCGTGACGATTTTTATATTCATTTGGGGCAAGTATAGAACATCCTGAGATTAGATGGTCTATTGTTTAATTTGTCACAGAACCTGCATTTTGGATCCACATTCCATGTATTTTGCCTGAAAATTCCTAGTGAAAAGACTTGGTCTTGCGCTGCAAGAATAAAGCCTTCAGTTTATTATTATTATTATTATTATTATTATTATTATTTTATTTCCTTTGATTTCTGATGTGTACTCAGGGACCTGAGGTTAGAAATGGCATCATGACATTTTCCACTGACCAATAAAAAGAAGAAGAAAGAAAGAAAAAAAAACAAACTAAAAACACATATATTTATTGGAATCTTTTCCAAAAAATCCGAGGGCTCCAACTACAACAGAGATTGTTGATGTTCCCATTAATTTCATTATTATTATTATTATTATTATTATTATTATTATTATTATTTTCTTTGATTTCTGGCGTTTACACATTTCTTTCCGGGTCCCGCCCAGGGACCTAAGGTTAGAAATATCATCATGACACTTTCCACTGACAAAAAAAAAACTTACATAGATAAAGCCCTTCGTAAAGTGTGGGCTGTACTTGTCAGAACAATTTTTTGTATCTCCTTAAGGCATGGACTTCCAGGAATCCCTTCAATTAGTCTACTGCAATCTTTTCCAACCAGTCCTAGGGCTCCAATTATTATTATTATTATTATTATTATTATTATTATTATTATCTTCTTTTGCTTTCTCTTTAGTACACAAGATCTTACCAGCTCGTTAACTAGGTTTGCTGCCAAGAAAGTAGGTTCAGTGTAGCGTTCTAGAGAATTTTTTTCTCCAGAATTTAATTTACATTATTTATAATTCTGCCATTCGTCCATTCTTAGAATATTGCTGCTACGTATGGCCTGGTGTTCCTGCTATATATTTAGAAATTCTTGATGAAAATCCAAAGAAGAATCCGCAATGTTATTGGTCCTTACCTGGCATCTCGGCTTCAGTCACTTTCCCAACGCCCTAACGTAGCTTCTCTGTGCCTTTTCTATAAATACTGTCATTGTTATTGTTCTGATAAACTTTCCTCTATGTTACCTAGACTTTATGGATTTAAACGCAGTACTAGATTGGCAACAAATTACAGTTGAAATGGCTCTATTCAACCGTAAGTTCTACGCTAACAGTTTCTTCTCTCGCACTTCTCTCATGTGTAACTTTTTCCCGGTTCCATGCTTTATAGCCAAATTTGATCGTCAAAATTTGAAATGCAATGTCAATCGTAATCTAAAGTCTTCTTGATTCCTCTTCCTTTGGTTGGTTTGTTTTGTTTTACGGCATATCAACCTAAATGGGTTATTTAATGCCACCAACTTTTTTTTCTGGTAATATTTTGTTTTGTCAAAAATCTATTTCTGGTAATATTTTTTCCTCAAAAATGTATAGCTGGTAATATTATTTTAAAACATGTATTGCTGGTAATATTTTTTTTTTCCAAAATATATTGCTGGTAATAGTTCTTTTTCAAAAATACACTGCTGGCAACAGTTTTTCTCCCTCAAAAATATATTGCTGGTAATAGTTTTTTTTTCCTTCAAAAACTTATTTCTGGTAATATTTTTTTACAAAGTATTTCTGGTATTAAAACCCATTTTTACACTTTTATAATGCCTTTTACCTCAGTTTCGGAGTTAACTATTCGCCCATAGCTGGGACCCTAACAGGTGCTACCACCTCGGATCAGGGTGGACCTGGGAACACCAGCAATTAAGAGGTGGTTCCACGCTCGTCAAAACCTCCTGATCAGAGGCCTTGCTGCCGGACGTAGTTTATCGTCATACCTAGGACACCCTCTTCTTTTATTATTCTCACTCCTTAATAACGTTTCTCATTTTCATTATTCTTTCACACTCAGTAACCCCTTACGTCTTACTGCTTTGCTTTAGGGGAAATGATTAAAAAGAATTTCCTAGCGCAATGCAAGATAGTAAATATATGCATTGTTTTTTTTTTTTTTTTTATTTGCACAAATTGTGTTGCTAAGTGATATTTATTCTTTAGAGCAGGGGTCACCAAACTACGGGCCCCGGGCCGGATCCAGCCCCCAACCACAGTTCATCCACCCCACCGCTTCACTGTGCCACAAATGAGCTAAAATATAATTCTTTATATGGCATTATCAACACATTGGAGTTAAACTTACTATGTAGAAAAAATTTAAATAAATGTCAGAAAACTGTCAAAATTTGGCCAAACTGAGTTTTGCATCTGACAGTAATAATTTTAAGTAATTTTAATTTTAATTTTTAATTTTAATTTTTTAATTTTAATTTTTTAATTTTAATTTTAATTTTTAATTTTAATTTTTAATTTTAATTTTAATTTTAATTTTTTAATTTTAATTTTTAATTTTAATTTTATTTTTAATTTTTAATTTTAATTTTAATTTTTTAATTTTAATTTTTTAATTTCAATTTTTAATTTTTTAATTTTAATTTTTAATTTTAATTTTAAGTAATTTTAAGTAATAATTTTAAGTAATTTTAAGTAATAATTTTAGGAAAATCAGTGAAATAAAAAATTCGGCAACTTTTAACAACTTTTGATAAATGAGCACTGCAATGAAATTTCTAAGAATAGCGATGAGGAGCCTGCTGCAGGAATTATGTTTTAACTTACATTGACGTGTTTAAACCGGTTTGAAGAGTGCCGTATATAAAAATGGACTGACTTCAGTGAACTGTCATAATTTTTACCTGAACTTATTATAAAATCTAAAATATAAGTCAGCACACGTAACGAGGTTGACTGATGAACATTAGAAAGCATTTCTCTTGTTTGGATGCAGCAATACCAAAACAAATATTAATTATATCTTAAAAGGTAAACGCCAGTTTCACAAATCTCAATAACCTTTTATGCTGCTTAGATTGTGTGGTTCGGATATGTACGCACTTGGTGTGATATAACTATTTCATTACTATTGTCGCCTTAGATAACTTTTTAGTAAATAAGTATGTTTGTTGTCTTTATTTTTTGTGTATTGTAGTGAACAAAATGGTTATCCGGCCCGCGTTCATCATAAGTTTTATGGCCCTCTGTGAAAATAATTTGGTGACAACCTCCTTTAGAGTGTTTATATTTTCTTTACCTTAATAATCCCCTTCTCTCCCCCACCCAACTATGGGTAAACAACAAGTCAGACTGGGTTCTATAATCTTCGATGGCAACCAGTCTATGAGAAGGAAAACTCAATTTCGAATTCCATTCGAATCCATTACAGTCACTTACGTGCTAATACCCTTGGGAAAGGTGTGAATCCTCTTCTTACTCCCCCCCCCAGCTATGGGTAAATAGCAGGACAGACCGGGTTCTACAGCCTTGGACGGCAACTGATCTACCGCAGAAAGAAATGGCAACCTACTTCGGGAAAAAAATCTGCCTCGTCAGTCATGTATCAAAAGATACATGTATGTATCACGCATGGCACGTAACTGAACTGATGTAACCCTGGAGAAGCACATACTATGCAGTTAAGGAAGAGACCATTCACATTGAGTCGATAATCCTGATTAGGGTCGATAATCCTCTTTAAGGTGACACGTTTTTCAATTTTAATTCTTTAGATCCTTATATTTATTTTGCCATTTTATTCAACAGATATCTTTTTATCTGATAACGCCGCCATAACTATGAAACGGTATTTGTGTTTGTAGTGTTCTTTTTCACGTTTCCAAACCGAAACGGTTGCATTTTAGCCGAGTTAAAGAACAATTTCTGACTTTCATCAGCATAGCTGATGCCAGCCTCCATGAAAACCACTGATTGCGCCTTCTCGATATTCATAAAGTGGAATAATTAGATTGAATCAAATGCTAAGTCTGCTGCAAGAAAACTTGTTTCACAGGTTCATGCCAGACTATTTTCTCAAGAGAATCCATCTTGCATGTTTATAAATATATCATTCGTTCGTATCTTGAATATTGTCGCTATATCTGGTTTGTTGGTCCTGCTATATATCATAGATTCTTGACAAACCCCAAAGAATGGCCTGTAATATTATCGTTTCTAACCTATCACCACTTTCCCACCACCATGACTTGGCTTCTTTAGGTCTTTTCTATAAATATTTTCTATAAATATTCTATAAATATTTTCATGGCAATTGTTCTAACGAGTTCACCACTTTGGTAGCTCGACCTCATGTAGTATTAGTCCATTGGTTTGTTTAGTTTTATGACATATCAACATGTTAATGGGTTATTTGATGCTGACAAGATTTTTAGGATAGGTTTGTATGAACAGAATATGGATTCTTTGTAAGAAATCAGTTTGTATATCAGGTTTCATTGACGTATTTTTGCAAAGAGTGGTTTTGACGAGAGATACATACATTGCTAGTAATATTTTTTTCAAAATTGTATTGCTGGTATTTTTATTATAAAAATCTATTTTATACTTTCCTGGTGTTTCGGCCCCAGTTTAGGGGTTAACTGTTTTCCCATAGCTGGGACCCTAACAGTTGCTACCAACCCGGGTCAGAGTGAACCTGGGGACCACAGCAATTAAGAGGTGTTTCCAGGTTCTTCAAAACCTCTAATCTCCCGATCAGAGGCCTTGCTGTCAGATCTCAGGAAGTAATCGTTGTATTAAATTGGAAACTAGTTCTCTTCGTTTCTCCGGTGAAACTCTCTTCCGGCTTCAATCATGATCTCCAAAAATTTAAACGCAACATTAATCGCCATCTATTTTCTTTCTGAATCCTGTTTCTTTTGATTGTACTTTTTCCTCAGTAATGTTTTCCCTGATTCTTTCATGCTTTATATATCTTCTCCTCTCAGCTATGGGTAAATAGCAGTACAGACTGGGTCATTCAGCCTTGGGTGGCGAAAGATCTAGAAGCAGGACAACTCTGAATTCAAAACTCAAGGACATTTGGAAACCTTGTGGCACACTGTGTACCAGTTCTCTGTATTCAGCTCTTCCTAAAAGTGTGTTTCTTTCTTCATCACTATAATCAAATGATATGTGCAGGTAGTCTGGCTGTTGGTTATATGAACTGAGCTGCTTGACCCTCACAGGTCAAATAATAATTCGTCACCAACAAGGCCGCGGAGCCGATTTTGGCCTCTGTCGAGACCATAAAGTGCACCATTGGGGAGCTCCTGTCTATACATTATAAAAGTGCTCCATTTTTGGGCTGACCTGGTTCTTGTAAAGGTAGAGTATATAAACACGTGCAACAAAATAAATCTTTACATTTGCCTTGATGAAGACCCCTCAGAAGTCGAAACGCGTCGGCTGAGTGTAGTTTTTCTTTTGTTTTTTTTATTCATTTTGTTCTTTAATAGATACACTCAATCTGGAAATAATTCACACACACACACACACACACACACACACACACACACACACACATATATATATATATATATATATATATATATATATATATATATATATATATATATATTACACAACAAAATCTCAAATTATCTCATATGGGGGCGGGTGACTAGGTCTATTTCAACCGACGAAAACTACTTCAGTCTTATTCAATCCCGGGGTTGAATAAGACTGACGTAGTTTTCGTCAGTTGAAATATATTTATTCCCCCCATATGGGGTAATTTTTGGAATTTGTTGTGTAATACTATTTATTGGCTCTGTTATAATAAATACATAAACCTCTTTTTGTGGATCAGCTTTAATATTTTATATTACTAGGATCCAATTGAATTATATACCAACGGATGTATTACTGTAATATATATATATATATATATATATATATATATATATATATATATATATATATACAGGTAATACATACATATATAAATAAATATATTCCCCAAAGGATAGAATCCAGGTAGAACTCAATGTCTAGGACAGAGTAAAATATAATATAAAAGGCTCAAACACTGATATTCCATGGTTATAATTTATTACATTGGAATCGTAATCACAATCAATTCATCAGATCTACAAATTCATAAAGAAATCGGAAATATAACTCCGGGTATATTTTTTTATAATTTTTATACCGGAGTTATATTTTCCGATTTCTTTTTGAATTTGTAAATTTGATGAATTGGATCGTGATTACGATTCCAATGTCATAAATTATAACCATGGAATATTAGTGTTTGAGCTTTTATATTATATCTATCTATATATCTATATATATATATATATATATATATATATATATATATAGATAGATATAGATAGATAGATAGATAGAGATGTAGATAGATAGATAGATAGATAGATAGATAGATAGATAGATAGATAAATTTAAATTTTAAATGTATTTATCGGTGTTTCGAGATCTATGCATAATGTAAATGAAAGGTCTTTTGGAGGAAATACAACTAATAACGATCATCAAACAATTTTGAACATCGAAAAAATGCTGAAGACATATGGACGCTTACCCTAAATTTAAATTTTAAATGTTTTATGATCGGTGTTTCGAGATCTATGAGCTAAGCAACTTTTATTCTTACTTATGTAAATGAAACTCGACAAAAATCTTTTTCTTCTTTTGTCGTGAAATCTATTTCAATTTCTAATGTAACGATCACCTGTGCAAACAATATTTATTGAACACGTGAAAAACCTTTATTTCTATTTCGATGTTTCGTATTGATATTTCGATGTTTATTTACATCCTCTTCAGATCATTGATACTTATGGTTTTCAATCTTCTTTTATCTTATTTTTACACCAGGTTATCATCGCATATGACAGCGGTTACATCAGGCACATGTAAAAATGCGGTAAGTATATTCCATATATCTCCACCACACACACACACACGCACACATCTTTGTCCTAGTTAATAAAGGGTAACTCCAAAAAAAAGTTTTTTTTGCTATTATTACTACTTAAATTGAAACACACACACACACACACACACACATATATATATATATATATATACAGGAAAAAAACTTTATAGATTAAAACAATCGTAAAAAAAAAAAAAAAAATTAAAATCGCTTCAGACACACTGGAGTTGTAGATTAATATTCTTTCATTTTTTTATTATAATTTGTGTGTGTGTAGATTCCTCGACTAGTGTGTTGTGTGTGTACTGGTTCCAATATATATATATATATATATATATGTGTATGTATATATATATATATATATATATATATATATATATATATATATATATATATATATATTTGTGTGTGTGTGTGTGTGTGAAAAATTGCCAACACACAAATGTATATCGAGAAAATGAAATGAAGAAAAAAATAAATAAATAAAAAATATATATATATATATATATATATATATATATATATATATATATATATATATATATATATTTTTTTATAAATATTAAATTTGCACCTCTTCTTTTTATTAGAAAGTTGGCTCAAATATCAGATATATATATAATAATAATAATAACACCAATACATCAGAGATAATAACACATAAACCCAAATTTTAAAAAATTAATCAGTTTGTCTGACGATCGCAAAAGCGTGAAACCCAGAGTCACAAAACTCACAAATCAATCCAATAAATATATATATATATATATATATATATATACAGGTCAAAATTCGTGGTTAAATAATCCAAGTGAATCCAAATAATATAAAATATTAAAACTGCTCCACAAAGAGAGCTCAATGTATTTATTACAGAGCATATATAAATTACATAAAGATGAAATTCAATACCCCATTTGTATGGCCATTTCTCTCCGTAAGAGATTAATCCCCCAACCTTTTTTCTTTCTTTCTTTCTCTTTCCCACCTTTTAAATATATTTTTCTCTTACTTTGTCGTCCTTCCCTCCTTCTTCCTTCGGATTTTTTTAAAGTTTAAAACTTTTAAGCTTTCTTTTCACTATATCTTCAAACCCTTTGGTGCAAACAATTTCTTACGGGGTAAAATGGCCATACAAATGGGGGTATGAATTTCATATATATATATATATATATATATATATTGGGATCAAATATGGATCAGAATCCGACAGAATGATAAGATAAACGTTTATCAATCTAACATGTTTCACCTTTATTAAAGTTTCATCAGAGAATGAGATATGGAGAGGAAAAAAAAGAAATTATTTTGCGCTGTCTGATTTTGATTGGTTAATCAGGCCCACGTGCATTTGACTTGTTAAGCAGCTTTATTATAATTTAAGGTGTTCCGGACCCAAGGAGACACAACGCGTCCTTTCGAAGCTCTAAAACATTTAACCGATTCCAAGCCTAACTGGTGCTTCGAAAGGGCACGACCTTTCTGCATGAGTTCAGAACGCCATAAATTATACTAACACTGCTTTACAAGTCAAATGTACGTGAAAACCGACAAGTTTCGAACTGAATGCCATTACAAATATAAAATTGCTGTTGCCTTAATTCTACTAGTTCAGACCTTCACAGCAAGGACTCGTCAGGGTCGACACATCTTCATTCCCTTCATATTCCATTAATAATGAGGAAGCTCCAAATAGACAGCTTCTTCCCGGGGACTGTTACATTTTGAAACAAACTCCCAAAAGGATGCTTCCCCAAATACGACAAGTCTTCAAGGCTATGTTCAACGACATATCCTCATAATATGCACCTTTTATTCCCCCTTTGTGTGCACTTACTACAAACTCATTTACTTACCTTCTACCTTGAATGGCTCTTGGGCCTTATATTTGGGGAACAGTAATATGTTCGAAACATGAGTAATCGAATAAAGATAATTTCTTCTTCATACAAATTATTTTTATAAGGAAATAAGCAGTATAAAACACACACTTATCCACAGTAATTTCTCTAACCATGTCGTTGGCGAGCGGATTTTAGAATATCAAATCTCAAACAGCCATTATGATATAAAGAACGTAAAGGAAAAAAACAAAAAACAAAAAAATTAACCACCAAAAAAAAAAAAAAAAAAAAAAAAAAAAAAAAAAAAAAAATTAACCACCAAAAAAAAAATTAACCACCAAAAAAAAAAAAAATTAACCACCAAAAAAAAAAAAAATTAACCACCAAAAAAAAAAAAATTAAACACCAAAAAAAAAAAAATTAACCAAAAAAAAAAAAAAAAATTAACCACCAAAAAAAAAAAAAAATTAACCACAAAAAAAAAAAAAAAAATTAACCACCAAAAAAAAAAAAAAATTAAACACCATTAACCTATTGGTTGCCTTAAAAGTAAACAAGATAATAAAGTCATTAAAATCATAATTTACCAATATATAACATTTGATAGTCATAAATGTTTTAAATTGACGTGAGATTTAGATTTGAAGAGGTTGATGTCGATAGACAGAATTGAAGAAACGGAAATAGATAGATAGATAGATGTGAACATACTTAGATGGACAGATGTTAACATAGTGAGATAGATAGATAGATATGAACATACTTAGACAGATATTAACATAGTGGGAAAGATAGTTATATATATATATATATATATATATATATATATATATATAGATAGATAGATAGATAGATAGATAGATAGATGTGAACATACTTAGACAGATGTTAACATAGTGAGATAGATAGATATATAGATAGATAGATATGAACATACTTAGATATTAACACAGTGAGAAAGATAGATATATCGATAGATAGATAGATAGACAGACAGACAGGTAAATGGATAGCTAGATAGACAGACAGACAGACAGACGGATAGATAAATAAACAGATAGATAGATAGACATATATATATATATATATATATATATATATATAAACTTTAATTTTTTCTGTTAAATTTACGTCTGATTAAGCTACCCCACCCAACGCCCTTGCAAAAAATTGATCATGTCATATTTTTCTACAATCACGATACATTTGTCGCTGACATCTTTACCACATAATCGCCAACGATAGCCTGACTATGTTCCGGTTTATCGTGACATGAAAAAATAACTCACCCACTTCCACCCACTGAGCTTATTTTTCTATTTTAGCGTAAATCTGATATTTAATTGGTTAATCAAGACATGGCCATAAGTCAATTTTTAATCCTGACCTTATGTTCTCCACCTTAACTTTCGGAAAAGAGGTAACATTTTGTTTATAAATTTCCTTAAAAATCACTTAATCACTAGTTATTTACCATTGCCTGAAGAAGTACAATCATAGTATTGAAACGTGAAAGCGATTTCAACATGTTTTTATTATAATCTCTTATAATATCTATCTATCTATCTATCTATCTATCTATCTATCTGTGTGTGTGTGTGTTTGTGTGTGTGTGTGTGTGTGTGTGTGTGTGTGTAAAATATATAGAAAATAGGAAAGAACTTGTTAGGTAAATAAACCAAAGTTTTTTAGTATTTTTTGTTATTATTTTTAAAAAATAGTGCTCGATACAAAAGTAGAGCATAAATATAATTATTTATTTAAATACATGATTCCAACGCTACATAAGAGTTCTCATGTTTCAAAACAAGAGCCGAAAACTTCAATATAATTATTTGAATAATGTAGCGTTGGAATCATATTTTTAAATAAATAATTATATATATATATATATATATATATATATATATATAGAGAGAGAGAGAGAGAGAGAGAGAGAGTTGGGGGAAAGAGAGATAGGGTAGAGATAGCTAGACAATAATGAATATATAAAACTGAGGTACGATGAATTGGAAAAACCTTTAGTTATGTAGCGTTCATAGATAGATAGATAGATAAAGAAAGTAATAGTGAACTGCTACGTAATATCTAATCACGTATATTCCATGGAATGTTGAACAACCTCCTCTCAAACGACTTGAAGCAACAGAATGCATTTCTACCGGGCAATTCTGAGAATACCATGGGTAGAACATGTGAGTAACAAGGAAGTTTTAAGGATAAAAGGAACTACAGGAAAAAGTTTAGACACATAATGAGAAAAAGAGGCTTAGTGCATTTAATACACTCAAGACAAGAAATAGCTGGAAATGAAGTGATTTACTGAACTGTTTTGGATTGTACACATGGCCCAGTGGATAAAAACGTTGGTTAGGTCCAGTGACTAGACCCAAAGAGTTATGAGTTCAATACCAGGTTACAGCAGTGGTGAACCCAAAAAATAACTGAGTGATCTGGAACAATCTACCCGGTGGTCGAAAAAAAGGGTTCGGTTCGAAATTCCAATAATCTGAAGAAGGCCAGAGCATACAACGTCTGAAACGTTGTGAATATGACAATGAATATGAAGGTAACAGTCCGAACAATGTAAATAAGGTTTTGGATT
This sequence comes from Acanthosepion pharaonis, assembly GCA_903632075.3. NCBI lineage: Eukaryota > Metazoa > Mollusca > Cephalopoda > Sepiida > Sepiidae > Acanthosepion > Acanthosepion pharaonis. The sequence continues at coordinate 2,514,118 of CAHIKZ030004549.1, forward strand.
AGATAACTAGTAGAACAAGGACTAATAGGGTTAGTAAAGGGGCTAGAGTTATTTCAAGAAACAAAAGAGAGGAAGTTATGTTCGCCAATGTCCCGAGAAGACATTTTATGTAAAAAAAAAAAGAAGAATTTTACCACATTTCATATTGTTAACGAGTCATTTTTCTCTTGCTGTATAGGTATTATAATGGAATCGTTTTTTATCTCTTGGTGATTGTCTGGTTTCCCCAACAATCAGAATGCAAATCCAAGATTTTCTGCCAGGATCTTCTGCTCAAATTCAATGACATCCAAATTCAGAAATTACAGAAAACTCAAGGACTGTTTCAAGGTAGGTAAATTTAGTGCTTATAAACATTTATTATCCTTCGTTTGATCCTGTAACATAGTGGTTCCTAACCGATTTGGAGCCATGCCCCACTTTGGTCTTTCTAAAATTCTGCTGCTTCCTGTAATATTCTTGCATATTCAAACTTTTACTGCAATTCACGTGAAGGAAGCTTAAAAGGCCATTAATTTGGTCTCTAAACAAGCCCCCAAAGACCATGGCGTCCATGAAAGAGAAAAATTAAAAAAAACAAAAAGACAGTTAAATATATATAGTTTCAAAACATATAATAGAGAACTGAAAGGTAGAAATATAAAATATTTGAATGAAATGTTATTCTGTAATATACTTTGATCATTTTAATCATGAAATAATAAGGCAAATTGAAATTTGAGCTCACTAGAAAACAATTCACTGTTAATACCTCATTCTCAAATTGCCCCCTTATTCTGTTGGTATAGTAAGCCAATAGGGTGCACATCCTACGCATGCCCCCAGTAAAATATTACCAAGCGCTCCACGTTGGGAATCATTGCTGTAAAACGGTCTGTTGCAATTTCATCTTCTTTTACAGTGTCTAATCTATTAACTTGTCGAGCATAATTAATATTTAACAACAGAAATGTTCAAAACTGTCCAAAATGGATCTTCTACGACAGCAATGTCCAAACCGCGGCTGACAGGCCCCATGGAGGTCGCTGACATTCAATGTGCGACTGGAGAATTTTTTTAATCGTTTCACTCCAAGCAAGACGTCAATATTGACCGCTGTCTTTTTCTTTTTATTATTATTAAGACTTCTACTATTTTTAATCTTTTTTTCTTTTACATGTGGATGAAGTTATTATGCCTGTACTTTCTACTAGTATGTTTCGGATGGAGTCTGGTAGGTTTTTGTGCATATTTAAATGAGTTCTAAAGAGAGCAGAAGAGAATTCATACTCTCGTCTACTTCTCCTCAAAGAACTCAACGATGCAAAACAGACACTAGTTAATAATGACTTTCCTAACTACCTCATCGACCACCGGATTAGAATATTTCTTTCAAAAGTAATTAATAACGATAGTGAACACACAGACAAAAGCCAAATACACCTCAACTGATGAATCTTCACTTAAAATATCATAAATACACTACCCCAGTCGATCCGAACAAGAAAATTAAATTAATTATCTATTACAAAGAATTTAAAACAGCTAACTTTATCATAAAAAATAACAACACACCTGCAAAATCAAAATTACAAAGACTCAACATTGTGTACGAGTTCAAATGCCCCTTAAGGAACTGTGTTCCTGATCAAATCAAACTCATAAATAATTACATTGATCACACTACCACATGCCTATCCTGACAACTTACGTTACACTTATCCAACAATAGCTCCATTAGAACTCATTTAAATACACAAAGGAATGGGGAGAGATCCATAGAATACTGTATAGTATAATGTAAAAAAGCAACATTTAAGAAAACCGACCTCGATCCGGCCTTAAAAGCGACTGTATACCCGGATCAAATTGTTCCAGTTCACTTTGGCCATCATGTCTACGATGTCGTCTTCCAACGAGCCTGGCTGTTGGTTAGAAAAATCGACAGACAACTGAAGAAGGCTGAAGAGCATAACGGCAGAAACTACTTTGTGATAATAATAACAAAGATGAGGATATTAGTTTGCATGTAAAAAATAGTAATGTAAGTCAGAAGAGCTAGAAATTCACATGTTCAGCCATTTCGTGCTCATACAGGTCACAGGGTACGGATTAGCTTTCTAATTGTTCACGTACAGCCATCATTGATCCAAGGACTGACTTACATATCTATCCACTTGGTGTAGTGGGGACATTAGCTCTGAACGCCTGCTGGAAAAAATGGGCTGGCAAGACGTTGCTCACGAGCAAATTTAGTGAACATCAGCTTGTGTAGCTCTATTATGCAGAGTCATCTGCTGTTACTCTTTCTAATCTGGTAACTTTGAAGTGATTCGCTATCTCCGAGTCGTTATAGTTTGTGACTATTGCTACAAGCTACACCCTTATGTAAATTAATTAAAACAACCGCTTTAGTTTCCTTTCTTTAAACACACGGTCAGTTTTAGACTCACTGGAGTGAGAGGCTGTAATAGATTTCTATTTTTTCTTCAGATTAGGTCAGTTGCAGTAGTGTGCAGTATTATGAATCTATTTTCGGGGTGCATGATGAAATTTGTTTGGCCTTGAAAAATAATGCGTCATCCGTGATTGTGATTGCATCAGATTTTTATCACGCCCAGATACTCTTTTCTTGACTGTGGATTAGTTGTGTTATGGTCCGGTTCCTTGTACCACGGTGATAGTCCAAGTTAGAACCAATAAAGAAGAAGTCGAATACGGATATGGAATAACACAGATATATTACAAACAGGAATAAATACAGAGAAGTAGAAAGTGTTTGTACAAACAATCAGGTTTAGTAGTAATTGTCTGATTCGACTCTGTTTCGGACTGCCTTTGACTCGACTGACTGACGGACTCCTGACGGATTTCTGACGGACCTCACTCCAGACTCCAGACTGAACAGTATTTAGTCACCACCCCACGTGGGCATCATGTGGCACAAGGCCGGTTTAACGTGGGCTCTCCGAGCCCGTGTGCTCGGCCAAAAATATGCCTTTTTGAACCCGTATAAACGGGTTCAGAGTCGGTTTACCTCCCGAAAGAGACTCCGCCTTTCGGCGTAGCCTCGTTCGGCTTCCACACCGCCCGAAGGCAGACAGTTCAACCGATCAGCCGGTCGTCCGACTTCGGACTGAACAATATTTAGTCACCACCCCACGAAGGCATCATGTGGCACAAGGCCGTTTTAACGTGCGATCTCCGAGCCCGTGGGATCTCCGAGCCCGTGGGCTCGGCCAAATATATGCCCTTTGAACCCGTATAAACGGGTTCAGGGTCGGTTTACCTCCCCGAAAGAGAATCCGCCCTTCGGCGTAGCCTCGTCCGGGTTCCTCCCCGCCCGAAGGCAGGGAGTTCAACCAATCAGCCGGTCGCCCGACTTCGGACTGGACTCTTGAGGCGCAGTATTTATTATGTATGGAACAGTCCATTATGTTATTATGGGTAAGGTACCATAAAGTGGTCCTACGGCCATTGTCTGCAATGGACGTTACTCCAAGGAAGCGTACGAAAATTGTAACGCTGCACGAACACACTGGCAGGCATTACCAGTGAGCAAATCAAATTATTATAGACTGACCCGGAAACTCTCCCGATTGAAATCCAACCGAGAATCTGTGGTCAATCTGCAATGAAAGACTTCGGGGAATGGACATACGAAGTACTAATATGTGCACTAGGTCATGCTTCATTGTAAAAATACGAAAAAAGTAAATAATGACGGAATTATTCGTTTTGTTTCAATTAATTTGCGCAAGGGTGTAAGTGTGCCTTTTCATTTCCTGTGCGAGAGGAAAAGTTACCACGTTAAGCCTGTACTTGATGTCGATGAGTCAGTATAATTAATCGCACTCCTAGAGAGAAAAAGGCCGAAAGACGTGATCTTAGTGATAAAATCCGCAGTGTTAATCCAGCTTGGTTCTTTGTACCAAGGTGATAGTCCAAGGTAGAACCAATAAAGAAGAACTCGAATACGGATATGGAATAACACAGATATATTACAAACAGGAATATGTACAAAAAAGTAGAAAGTGTTAGTACGAACAATCAGGTTTAGTAGTAATTGTGTGACGCGGTTCTGTTTCGGACTGCCTCTGACTCGACTGACTGACTCGCTCGCTCTGACTGACTGACAGTCTCCTGACGGACTTCTGACGGACCTCACTCCAGCTTCTGCTATGAATGAGAATAAGGCCGAAACATGTGATGCTTTCTTCTTTAGTAATGACGAGAAATTTGAAATACACGCCCACAGGCTAGAAAGAATTCTACATTTAAAATTATCAAAAGTATCCCAAGAAAGCTAGCACAAAATCAAATCGGATGTTTTTTTGTTTAACGACGTATAAAATTCTGTGGGTTATTTCATACCGAAATCTAAATATATTTACGCGATCCTTTAAAAAGTTTTTGTAGATAATTATATTATCATAATACAGATCTTACTAATTAATCCATACCTGGGGGGGGGAAGAAGTGGAGTCATAGCTTTCCCAAGGGTATATGCGCGTAAGTGAATATAACGAACCCAACTGGAATTTGAACTCGGCTCTCCGATTAAAAATTCCGAGTCATTGTCCATTACACCACCCGTACCCCTAAACTTACAGAACCTGGTATTCCCAAGCGGTCATCTAGATACTGACCAGACTCGACGTTGATTAACTTTGGTGGTCGCACGGGAACCGGTGCTTCAACGTGATGTGGCCGTAACAATAAAGAAAAAGCAATATATTAGCAAAATAATCCCATTTACTTGATAATGAAATATTCCGTTGTTATGATGATAAAAGGTGTTGAGCAATGTCTTGGGTTATTTCATTACTAGTAAGGTAAAAATCATGTTGCAGGACAAGCAAATAAAGTCACGTAGTGCTTTATAGAATAGATTAATGTTTTTTTTATTATAGTTTTTGTTAATGTATCTTTCTTCATTATAGAATCCTTTTTTTATTATAGAATTTATTAATATCTTTCCAAAACGGAATAAACGACCTTTTGTTGTTTGAATGTACATGTACAATGTTTCCATCTACCGGAATATTGCTGAAATTCGCAGTATTTAGTCAACATTAACCTATTATTTCCTTTTAACGCTTGACCAGAACGTTTGCCTGCAGGGTCGAACTCCCACTACCACTCGAACAAGAAATGGACACCGGAGGTGGATAAAATCAGTTACAGTGGTTCGCTATTCGTCGACGCATCAACATTTTGTCTTCGGTGAGTATCAAACCCAGAAGAGTACTGGTCATTAAAATATCTTATTGTAGGATGTGTTACAGTTTTTTTGCGTATATACATATGTGACTAGTGAGTTAGTGAAAATGACTTAACTCCCTTTATAGTCCACCAATAGAAGGTTAACCAATCAGAAGCCGCAGAACATTGTACCGTCGTGTATAAAGGCGGCCATCTTTGTTTATCCTACCGGAATGACCAGTGCTCTGCTACTTTGCTGCGATATCCACTGCGAACCTTAACTACGCTTTCCTACTGTCTCCGAAATATTCACTGCCAACCTCTGGATTCTATACTCGAAAACGACCGTCATGAATTTGTAACAGGTCGAACCGAGAACTTTTCAGCACCGAATCATACTACTACTACTACTACTACTACTGCTGCTACAACTACTACTACTACTAATAATAATAATACATATTATAAACTTCAAGAGACGTTAAAACTAAACTAACTAAATTTCAAAATTCAGTTTTTAATCACCAAATTTTTTCTCTTACTGTCGGAGATATTTAATTCGATACTGAAGAAAATGATTAATCTTAGTAAAGGAGTAAAGGTAAAGACTGTGGGCTGTGATCAAAATTAAAATCTTGCTTAGACATAGTAAATTCAAATGATGATGGTGCGATTATACAAATATTAGTTTTCTTTTCGCTAACATCAAGAATACATGTTTGTTAACTAAAGGTACAGGCCAACATGCAAATTATAAATTGAGGATACCAAAATCAAACAAGTAATTTGAGTGCCTGAGAAGTGTTTTAACAAAGGGCGAAGAATGTGACATCGAAATCTGAAGGGATAGCGAAAGATGCTTTCCAAAAGTTAAGCAAAGTATTAAGATACAGAAAAAATATCATTTTACTCTCAATGAAGTAAATGCTCCTCACAATAACGAACAGTTTTGAAGCAACAGAAATGTGGTTCTACAGAAGGATGCTGAGAATACCATAGATCAAAAATGTGAACAACGGGGAAGTTTTATAGTAAATTTTAAACAAACAACACATACTCAACACTAGGAAGAGACAGTTGAAATTTTGGGGTCACATGAAGAAATTTGATCCTTACAGGATAAATTAAAGGCAAGAATGATACAGGAAAACAAAGTTTTAGATGGAAATTGCACAGGAAAAAAAGCAAACTAGTTCAGGTAGATGGAAAGGATGCTACAGGAAAACAAAGCAAAATACCATGGATCAAAATGCAAACTAACCTCGGGGGAAGAAAACAAAGCAAACTTTACCTCAGGTAGATGGAATATTTTACAGGAAAACAAAAGCAAACAACCTCGGTAGATACAGGAAAACAAAGCAAACTAGTTACCTCAGGTAGATGGAACAGGAAAACAAAAGCAAACTAGTTACCTCAGGTAGATGGAATATTGTACAGGAAAAAAAAGCAAACTAGTTACCTCAGGTAGATGGAAATTTTACAGGAAAACAAAGCAAACTAGGTTACCTCAGGTAGATGGAATATTGTACAGGAAAACAAAGAAGTTACCTCGGGTAGATGGAATATTTACAGGAAAACAAAGCAAACTAGTTACCTCAGGTAGATGGAAATTTACAGGAAAACAAAGCAAACTAGTTACCTCAGGTAGATGGAATATTGTACAGGAAAACAAAGCAAACTAGTTACCTCGGGTAGATGGAATATTGAAGGAAAACAAAGCAAACTAGTTACCTCAGGTAGATGGAATATTGTACAGGAAAACAAACAAAAAAACCAAACAGGTAGATGGAATATTGTACAGGAAAACAAAGCAAACTAGTTACCTCGGGTAGATGGAATATTGTACAGGAAAACAAAGCAAACTAGTTACCTCGGGTAGATGGAATATTGTACAGGAAAACAAAGCAAACTAGTTACCTCGGGTAGATGGAATATTAACAGGTTTTTTTGAGTTTCTGGAATATTGTACAGGAAAACAATGCAAACTAGTTTTGGAATATTGTACAGGAAAACAAAGCAAACTAGTTACCAGGTAGATGGTAGATGGAATATTGTACAGGAAAACAAAGCAAACTAGTTACCTCGGGTAGATGGATGGCGAAACAACGCTTAGGAATGATAACAAAAAGATTTTTTTTTCTTTCTCTTGTTCTTTTTGTTATTGCTTCGTTTTTTTTCTTTCTTTTTTTCTCGTTTTCTTTTTCTATATTATTATTTCTTTCTTTTTGTTTTCTTTTTCTGTGGTATTGCTGCTTGTTTTTTTCTTTTTTTCTCTTTTTTTCGTTTTCTGTTTCCATAGTATTTCTTCTTTTATCACTTTTTGTTAGTATGTTATTTCTTTTTCTCTTTTTCGTTTTATTTTTATAGTTTAATTCTTCTGTGTCGTTTTCTTCTTTTATATCATTCAGTTCTTTTAGGGTTTTTTCTATATTATTTCGTCTTTTTCTTTGTCATTTTCTTTCTATATTATTAATATTTATTCTTTTTCCTTTTCTTTATCATTATTATTATTGCATCTTTCTCATTTTCTTTTTGGTCTCCTCATTCACTTTTTTTCTTTTTGCTCTATTATTTCTTCTTCTTCTTCTTCTTCTTCTTCTTCTTCTTCTTCTTTACTCATTTTTTCTTCTTTTTCTCTTTCTTTATATTCATTCACCTTACGTCCTGGGTACGACGATAAACTACGTCCGACAGCAAGGCTTCCGATCAGGAGGTTTTAAGGAGCCTGGAACCACCTCTTAATTGCTGGTGTTCCCAGGTCCACCCGGACCCGGGGTGGTAGCACCTGTTAGGGTCTCAGCTATGAGTAAATGGCTGACACCCAAACTGAGGTCAAAACACTATGAAAATGTAAAAATAGGTTTTAGTGCCAGCAATACATTTTTGTAAAAAATTATTACCAGAAATATATTTTTAAAAACAAATATTTCCAGCAATACATTTTTAAAGAAAAAAAAATATTAGCAGCAATACGTTTTTAAAGAAAAAAAAAATATTACCAGCAATACATTTTTGAGGAAAAAAAATATTACCAGTTATGAAAATCTTGCCGGCTTGAAATAACCTATTGAGGTTGATATGCTGTAAAACAACCAAAACAAAACCTACAACCCCCACCCCCGGGGGAACTTTTGATAAAGAAGTAAATATAACTGATTTCTTTTCTGTATTTATTTGCATTGTCTTTCTGTATTTCATTTACAATCATATTTTTCAGCGATGAATGTGTTATGACGGCAAATGGGAAGAGGCTGCGAGCCACTTGTCCATTCTTAAAGACGATTCCCTGTAATCGGAGCGCAATTTATCGAACTATTGATGGATCCTGCAACAACTTGGATCAACCATATTGGGGAAAGGCAAATACGCCATATCGTCGTCTTCAGGATCCAGATTACGCAGATGGTAATTTTGAAACTCTCCTTTATTTACAGAGTAAATACAAAGGACCCCAAATATAACTGCTGGGTTTTAATATTGAATGTGTATGTTATTTTCTATTAAGTTTGATAAATACATATAAACAAACATTTTTCTTTAAATAATTTCACTCAAACAATTGGATAAAGCCACTGCAACATAAGAGATTACTGAAAGTGAAATTGAATAATAAAGACAATAAAAAAACATGATTTAAAAAAACAGAGCATGACAATTGCATTTAAATTCTTGGGGATTATAGTTCACAGGAAAGCAGGAGAATTCCACAGGCGAAAAGTACGAGATAAGAAACTATTAGGATAAAACCTATTGTTATATCTAGCAATTTCAACAGTATAATGAAACGTAGCTGCCAAACTAGTGTCACGTTTAAATTTATGCAGTCGGGGTACCAAAGAGGAAAGCTCATCAAAAGAATTGGCATAGAGATATTTACAAAATGGCATGGGGAAATTATGTTACAGCGAGCAAAAACAATTGAAGTGACGATGCCAGGTCTGGACTAAATATTACAAATACTTTTTTAGATTTTGTTTAGAATTTCTAGATATATATCAGAAGCAACAGAACAGACATGACAACAATATTCAATGTACGGCCGAATATATATATATATATATATATATATATATATATATATATATATATATATATATATATATATATATATTGAGACATGTTTCATTGAATAATTTAGACATGGTTTTTGGTATCATTATTAAAGGAAGAGAGAAAATTACCGTGTTGATACATATTATTTATTCTGAGTACTTTCTACATTAGCACAATGTCATCATCAACGTGTTGTTTGTTTTTTTGTTGTTTTGTTTTTTTACTAGTGAAGTGAAGAAGGCATTATTTTTGTTCGCTTCAAATAAATTTATAACCTAGCCGGATATCTTCCGTTTGTCAAGGTCTTTAAATCTTGTCACCATATTTGTTTTTTCTGTTTTTAAAAATTGAAAAAAATATTATGTTGACCAAAAGTCAGTTTTGTCGGCATTAAACTTCGAGCAATCGAATAAGTAGCTAACTTCAGTTTTTCACTTGCGCGTGCGCACTCATTTGATACTTAACATTTTCGATGCTAACTTGCAACGAGGCAGGGTGTATTTTGTATTTTGACACCCTGAAAATGGAAAACCAAAACGAACATTATCGACACATCTTCTTTTTTTATTATTAAAAAAAAAGGGACAAGAAACTTGCGGAAATTTCCAGGAAGAAGTGTGCTGTGCAGGCAGAAGATGGCATTACGGAACGTGTATGCCACAAGTGGGTTTCAAAATTTCGATCGGGAATTTTTTTGGTTCAAGATGCACCTTGTTCTTACCGGACAATTGAGATTAATTATGACAATTAGTCGACACCAAACCCCGTTATACGACCAGGATGATGGCAGAAATATCTAAATCGAGTGTTGAAAACTACGTGCATCAACTCTGGTGTTTGGCTACCACATTAAATGAATGCGACTAACAATGGATTTTCATTTGCAATTCGTTGCAGAAACGTAAGGAAAAGGGTCCTTTTTCGAAGAAAATGATGATGAGACGAAAAAGGGATCACCCACATCAGATGAATGAGAATAACAATGGATTTTCATTTGCGAATCGTTGCAGAAACGTGAGGAAAAGGGACCATTTTTGAAAAAAAAGTGATGACGGGACGAAAAAGGGATCACCCACATCAGATGAATGCGACAAAGAAGTTCCACGAGCGAGAAGTGCGATAGAAGAAACTAACAAAATCGAATTTACGGTTACATCGAGCTATTTCAACAGTAAAACGATGAGACCTCTAGTAGTAAGCTTAAATTCATATGGCCGAGCTACCATGGAGGAAAGTTCATTAGAACAATTGCCATGAAAATATTTATAGAAAAAAACACAGGGAAGCCACGTCACGGCGTGAGAAAGTGTCTGAAGCCGAGGTGCCAGGACAGGAACGATAATATTACAGACCCTTGTTTGAATTTTATCGCGAATCTCTTATTGAGCAATCTCTTGTAAAATTATGTCACCCCGTAAATATCTGTCGTCTTCCTGAGAATTCCCAGCGCTCCTAGAAGGTCATTACCGACCACGCTGAGAGTCACTGCTCTTGAATTTGCTTCCTAGAATCTTTTGGAGTTTACCATCCCAAAAGGATTTTTAAAATGAATAATTTCTTAAATTTCTGGACTTCAATCATACGTCTCTCATAGTCACATAATGTTTTCATAAAAAAAAATTCTGTAAGTATTTACTAAGATTATCTTAGTAAAATACAAGGCTACAAGTGTGGAGTACTCAGTATTATTGATATGCTAGACTTGCTCGGTAGCCATTACGACAAGAGGATCTGCCCAGATATATTATTTCATTTTATTTTTCTCCAGATTCAAGGCTACAGAAATTGGACAATCAGTAAAAATTGAACTCGTTATGCAGCAATAATAGTCTGCTATATGAGCACGCTAATATTTACTCTACATTGAGGCTCCGTAAGTTTAGTATTACAAAAGACCAGACAGAGTAAGAAGATTGTGTTACGCCAATCTTCCAAAGTAGGAGAGCCACTAGATCTAGAAAATCGGCATTCCAAATCAATCCTGGCTTTGACCTGGTTTCGAACACTGACTTCTAACACCAGTGTGATATAGACAGTTGAAGTGATGCTTTTATCTCGCGAGGGGTTTTCGGTACCCCTCGATGTCTTTTCAATAAAAGAAAGGAAGAGAAATTCAAGTTTGACATTCTAGACAGCATTTATTCAATGGGAATGAAATAATAAAAGGTTTGACTGTAGAAAGGTACGCCTTTCATTGAACAGAGAGTCTACATGTCTAAAACTTAAACAAAAAAAAAAAAAGAAAGAAAGAAAATGACTTACATTGCTATGCTGCAGGAAAAAATAATCTATAGTATCTCTATATATCTATATCTGGCCACCCGTATTCGAGGATACTAATAGGGCGTCTATCCAATCCCTATTGCAGACGCTTGCTCAGGCACGTTTGTGTTTATTCAATACTGCGACTATGCTGAGTAGACCTCAGTTAGTTTCTGCTATCTAGCGTGATCAACAATTTGAACAACACCAGCACACTCAAACCCTCGGTCACGATGACTTGTGACTTCGTGCTAGAACGGCTATCGACGGCTCCCATGGTTACCGTCTACCCACTTTTACTCATAAGGCTTGGGTCAGACACTTTCCAAAGATGCCGCACACTGGGATCGCCTCCTTCAGACTAATAACATCAGGACGTCTCTTTTCTGACAAATTGACCATGGTGGGATTCGAACTAGGGTCTCATGGTCAGAAAGCTAGCTCGGTCACGTGCCCATGATCTATAGTATAGGGAAACACAAAAGAGAGTGTTTCTATTGCCAGCTTGAATTTATATAGACGTCGGTTGGTTGCTGCTATTGCTAGGTGATACTGTTGTCATAAATATGTCTTTTCTGCAGCTAATTATGGAAGCAGATGTTTTAGTTTCTATTTTAGCTTCAATTGTGATTCATTTTCTTAACACTTTTGTCGAACTTATTGAAAATATAAATTGCTGAAACTATTAAAAGTACAAATAATTAATTTTGTTATTTCAGGTATTTCACTTCCTCGATGTGAAAGCGTCGCTGGTGGACCTTTACCTGGACCAAGATTTATCAGCGTAGGTTTCCATAGGAATAGTGACATTGGAGATCTTAATAATGAATTAAGCCATTTAATAATGAGCTTTGGACAATTCCTAAATCATGAATTGGGAAGCACAGTATTGCATAAAAACGGTAAGTGGATTTTTCTTTTGTTACTTTTATTTTATTAGATAAAAATATATATATATATATATATATATATATATATAGATACAGATATAAATAATACTACACACACACACACACACACACACACACACACATACATATATATATATATATATATATGTATATAAATAAAAAGAAAGAACAGCAAGATATATATTTCGGTGTTCTTATAGATATTTTTATTTTTACAAAATAGTGCTCAATGTAAATTTACAGAGCATTAATATTATAAATTAATTGATTTAAAATATGGTTTTTTAACTCCAAAATTCACTTGAGGATGAAATGGAACTAATGTCTTTGATTTAATCACAAAAATTAAATTCGTGGCTTTTAGCTTCCATTTTTGAAACATGGTTAGAACTGTGTAGCGAAAAAAACCATATTTTAAAAATTAATTAATTATATATATATATATATATATATATATATATATATATATATATATATATATTTTAATTATGAAAAACTTGGTAATCCGTATGGGTAATCCCAAGGAGGATGAAATCCTGAGAGCTCAATGTAAATCCAGAGCTAATATCTTAAAGTGGTCTGTTTTTCTTTATATATATATATATATATATATATATATATATATATATATATATTGATTGATTGATTGATAAGAAATATGAATGATTGATTTTTTACGGCTTACCAACCGTTTACAGGTTATTTAAAGTTAGAAAATATATTTCGATTGCAAAAGTTTTTGGCAAATACTACAGATTTGCTGATACAAGTGCTACGAATTAACCTACAGCTAGTGGGAGAAGATGTGGATTAATACTTTCCCCAAGGGTGTTTGTGCATAAAGGAATATAACGAATCTTACTGGAACTGAAACCCGACTCCCTGATTTCCAATTAATTATCTATTACACCACCTGCACATCCAAGCTTGTAGCGACTAGTATTCCCAAGCAATCACCAGACTCGACGTTGCTTAACTTCGGTGATCCTACGAAGCCGATTGATGAAGAGTCGATCAAAAAGTAGTAACTGTTTTAATAATATAGTGTATTTAATTACAATTAAATTAATACAATAATTAATTAATAAATTAATTACAATTAATATCAATATAATTAATTATATTAATATTAGAAGCATACAAAGCATACCAAAATAATATAAAATGTCTTAGAATTAGAACACTAATTCTCAACACAGTCTTCTTTTGTCTTAAATTCTGCAATGGGGAGTTATCATTATTTTCATTTGTACGCAGACCATTGTCTCCATCTTTAAGGCTGTAATTTCTCCACTCAAAATTGTCCCACATAGCCTAGTGGATCAAAGCGTTGCTTCATGAAGTTGATGTCATAATAATTGCGATTTCAATCCCTGACCCAGGTAGTGTGTACTTGGACTCGGTTGGAACAGTGTAAGCAAGAAGCGAAAAGTCCTAAATAAGAACTAGCCAAGATATCGTTGGATATTGAAACGAAAAAAATTCTAACCGGCGTAGATTAGATAAAGGCTTACTTCGAAATTCCTTGGAAGTTATCTGGATTTACAGGCCAAAGAGGACATCGGCTGAAACGTTGTGATAACAACAACAAACAGAGGGGCAATGGTCAGCGTGTAAAGTCCGTAAATAATAGCCTCCTTCCTTCTCTGTTATGATATTTGTTTTTTTTATTTTTTTAATCGGGTTTAGGCAAAGGTTACTCCATTAAGACAAAAGAGTTTACAGAAAAAACAGAAAAATTACTAAGGACTAAGAACAATAGAAGAATTATCAGGAAGACATTAAATAACGATTGACATTGCATTTCAATTTTTGAAGATCAAAGTTAATTGGGAACAATGGAGCCGGGGGAGAGTTCCATAAGTAAGAACAGAAACTGTTAGCATAGAACTTGCGTTTACATTTAGCCAATTCAATGTGAAGTGATGGGACCTACCTGCCAATCTAGTACTGCGCTTAAATTCCTAAAGTTCAGGCACCATAGAAAGGAGTTCCTCCTAAAAATTACCATTAAATTATTCATAGAAAAGGCACAAGGAAACAACTTTACGGCGGTAGAAAAGTAACTGAAGCTCAGACCTCAAATCTGGACCAATAATATTGCTGATTCGTCTTTGGATTTTATCAAGAATCACCGGACCATATATGACAGCAAAATTCTAAGCATGAGCGAATGGTAGACTTATTTAGGGGTATCTTATCGCTGGTTTCTTAAAACCTGTACGAGTTGTCTCTTTCACGTGATCCAAAATTGTAAAAGTTTTCTGAATGCTGCTTTCATGTTTACAAATATTTCTGTTTATACCATTTACATTATTTTGACTATTCCCCTCATCTTTGTCGCCATATTTATTAGAACCTTTCGGCCGTTGTACGCTCCGGCCTTCTTCAGGTGGTTGGAATGTCGAACTGAACCCTTTATTTCGCTCACTGGGGTAGACTGTTCTAGTTCCACGTGCCATGTTTAATGGATGTCAGTTATCAGTTATCTCCTGTTAATTCCCCTCTCCAAGTTCTCCACTGCCTTAACCGGGTATTAAACTCACACTCTTTGGGTACTATCACTCGATCTAACCAATGCCTTTATCCACTGTGCCATGTGTCCTTGAGTGAAATAAAAGGTTCAGTTCGACATTCCAGCCACCTGAAGAAGGCCGGAGCGTACAACGGCCGAAACGTTGTAATAACAAGATAATAACGACAAAGATGAGGGCAATAGTCTGAATAATGTAAATAGTGTACATAATACCTCATCTCAGAGATATAGACAGATACTGAAGGGTGATAAATATGGTGACAAAGATAAGGACAATAGTCCGAATAATGTAAATATTGTACATAATACCTCATCTTACAAATATAGACAGATACTAAAGGGTGATAAATATGGCGACAAAGATGAGGACAATAGTCCGAATAATGTAAATAGTGTGCATAATACCTCATCTCAGAAATATAGACAGATACTGAAGGGTGATAAATATGGCGACATAGATGAGGACAAATGTCCGAATAATGTAAATAGTGTACATAATACCTCATCTCAGAAATATAGACAGATTTCCGTTTATGCAAATAAAAAATCCCATGTGACATTTCAATTTATGGTAATAACATAATACCATATGATATTCCTTTTTACGCTAATAAAATATACCATATATATTCAGTTTATCTTAATACCAGGGTACATTTCAATATGCGAACTTGAGATCTCAGTAGATTAATATTTATCCAGAAACCAAAAGTTTATATGCGCATTATATTGAAGTTTCTGATCGTTAAATATTTACTCCGATATCCTAGACCTTCATTACATTTAACAAGCTTGACTCCAAAATAAGATGGTTTCATATCTGCTAAACAATATGGTAGCTAGCAAGAATTTTGAATTTGTTCCTTCTCTTATTGTTGCAGAAAAAATTGACTGTTGTCGAATAAATCAAATTGCCTCCTGTCCCAATATAACGTGCAAAGCATGCTTCAGGAAAATTTTCTTGTAAGTTTTGTTTTATATTTACTTTTTTTTTCTTTATTAATGTGACGGCGTAGTCTGTACGTCGTTTACCGCACAACTTGGGTGTATCTACACATACATCCGACTCGTTATTTTCACAGGTTGGTCTCCTTGACCGTGATCTAATTCACAAAGAATAACGACAAATGACTTTCAAGACTGGTTGGGAAATAGCAATAATAAGATATCTCACTAAACCACCAATCTTTCTCTTCGGCTTCGATGGTTAACTGCTATCTCCCTAATTGCTCACTGGTCCTTTCCTCACTGGCCGCTGAGTACTTACTCAACTCTGACTTCCCGCCTCTCTCTGCTTATATGGATACTTGCTGGGGTCCCACACCCTTATCTGCCCACTTGTGTTCCAGAAAAGTAGACCAACCAAAAAGCAGGAAGGATGGTGAGTTTCTTCACAGGGCACTACTTTTACGATTACCTAAAATCATTGACAAAATTTTATGTCTGCTACTTAAAAGGCGGGCTGAAGGCAGGAATCCTGAAAACTCTGGCAATTAAATTGACTCAAAGATGGACTGGAGACGAACTTCCTAAGAAAATCAAACAATTAAGTGGACTTAAGAGGAAAAGGAATTTATCTTCTAATGATGTCTGAGAAATCGTATTGTTACATTAACATTTCAATCACGAGCACTGTCATTGCCTGTGCGCTTCTAAAACCCGTTCTATTATCTATTAAATAGCTGGCAAATTAAGATATATATATATATATATATATATATCATCCATGAAGTTCAACTTGTTCAGAAACGTCTAAAGCTGAAATATCAGCTATATGCAGCCTATTTCTCAGATCAATAATTAAAAATGACTTGAAGCGAATGAAATCTATTGATCTTGAAGAGGACTGTACTTCGTATGATCTCATAGACTGGCGCTACAGAATCACAAACAAATTACCAAATAACAGAAATCACATTACTTGAGGATTTTCCTCTGCAGCAACAACTAAAATGGATATCACATATAAATAGAAGGGAAAACAATGATGTAATCAAGATGTTGACTTTTCACATGATCTTAAACAAGAGGTTACGCCCATAAACAGAAAATATGTAAAAACGCATTTTCCTGAAAAACTGTTCTAAGAGAAAAGATCTTTTAAATTTCCGTTTACAATAACTCCAACCAGTTGGTCAATGAAAGCCAAATGTTTCTTCTAAGGAAATGGCTGATCTCCCCTTTACAATTTACCATTCTGGGTTAAGCAGATCATTTCTTGGAGTAATGGCGCTGTTTAGCTACAATTAATAACCAAAAGTCTGCATAGAATTACAGTAACAGGAATTAATCTTTAATATAATCTCTCGAGATTTGTGAATTCCCACATTATGTTTCGTGAAATGATCATGACAATTCACAATTTATTTTAATAAATGGCGGGCAAATGGTTCTCTGCTGCTTTCACGTTATTTTTAGGGGTTACTCTTCTAGATTAGTTTCCTTAACAAGGCTACAGAAAATAGTCTATCCTACTGTTTTACTCATATCAGCAGGAAATTGTATTCATACCTTTCCCAAGGGCAATGTAAATGCGAACACTTAGGCAAGAATTTGAACTCGACTTGTCGATTCAATTTTCAAAGCTGGTAAAAATTATACAATTGACGCCTCAAGGATATTTAATAAAAAAAATCACAGATTGGATTTTTTATTTTTAATCCAATATTAATAAACGTATTATACACTTTAAATGAATAGCAGCCATATCAATTTTTCATGATAATAGTTGCTTCATTGTAATTTTTTATGAAAGTTCAAAATCCCGCTTTTTTTTTTACGACACTATCTGTATTCATTTTTAATAAATACTTAATAAGATCCGGAGTGGTAACACCTGTCAGGGTCCCAACTATTGGCAAATAGTTAACCCCCCCCCAAAGGAGGTCAAAACACTATGAAAGAATAAAAATAGGTTTTAATACCAGCAATACATTTTTGAAAAAACTATTACCAGTAATACACTTTAAAAAAAAATATTACCAGCAATAAAAATAATGTCGGCATTAAATAATCCATTGAGGTTGATATGCCGTAAAACAAACCGAACCAAAGGACATAAATGTAAAATGAATGTACGGTTCGAATTGTTTTTCAAAGATATCTCAGATTACTCCATTTCTAAAATGTTGAAAAATTAATATTATTTCGATTTTCTGATTTGCAGTGAACGTTGTCTACCCATTGAAGTTCCACCAAATGATCCTTATTTTTCGCAGTATCGAAGAAATTGCTTACCATTTACACGGGCTCTGCCAACTCCAAATCTCAAATGCAGTTGCGGTGAGTTCTGTTAGATTCTTTAACTGCGTTAGTTTAAAAGGTATCCAAAGAAAATTCGGAATTTTGAGCAAATTTTCCTTTTTTTTTTCTTTTTTTTTTTGACAAAAGGATTCTGCACAATGCCTCGTACTCCACTGATTATGAGTACAATTAGCATGCTCATATTCTACGATGTTGATTGGTCTTGACTGATGATTTGGCATCCATTGATATATATATATATATATATATATATATATATATATATATTAAAAATTGGATGAATTGTTCCCTCTCGCTTTACCTACTTACAAGGAGATTCATCACAAATCAAAAACAAAGCAAGAGACAATGCCCCTTTGCTTTCCTAGAAGCCAGGCTGGCAGTGACGTTAATTCAAATCACAAAAAGTAGCCGTTGTAAAAAAAAAAAACAATTTGATGATGACCAATGATCTGCTTAGCGGTTAAGAGTATAAAGGTATTGTGCTGGTAAAAAGAACCAGAATAGCCTACGACACCAGCCTTACTCACTTGAACGTTCACCTTCGGATTGCATGTTTTTTTTTTCGAACCCTACAATATTCCCTTAATGGGAATAACTTGAAACAAAATGACACACATTAAGTTGAATAAACCTAGGTACAAATACCGAATATTTTCTTTGAAATTCACTTAAAAACGCTACGAATTTTTGTTTCGACCCAATAATACAAAGTTTTTTATTCTGCATCTGAGAACTTCCGCTTTATTTGAACAAGAATGCAAACAGAAACAGAGGTCGAACAGAGACAATTTTTTTTCTCATTTCAAATTATTTGTATTGAAAAGGCTGTCTTGTTTCAAATCATTTGATTATTTCCAATAATGTTGTCTGAAGTAGATTAGCGCTGAAGTACCGAATGCTTAAAATGTTTTGTGCAATATCTAATTTTCTTCCCAGGAATGATTGTTGCATTATACGTACATTACAGAACCAAAGCCACATCAGCATGACGTGAACTTAATTGGTCAAAACATGTTGATGAATAAATTGGTCTATACAGATTATTGACTGCGTAATATTTTTTTTTATGATTAGGTCCCAAAGAACACCTGAATGCTCAAACAAGTTACATTGACAGCTCTCAGGTCTACGGAGCCAGCTTGCAAGAATCAAACAGTTTACGGACAATGACTGGAGGTTTGTATAAATTCCGCATTATATATATATATATATATATATATATATATATATATATATATATATATATATATATATATATGTGTGTGTGTGTGTGTGTGTGTGTGTGTGTGTGTGTGTGTGTGTGTGTGTGTGTATTTGAGAATTCTGGAAGCCGGAAATGCTTATCTCTCGTATATAACTATTTCTTGACAAGTCTTTATTCTGTTTCTTTCTTTATTTTTTCCCTACGTTTTTTTTAAACGATTTAAACTTAAATACATATCTCAAATATATTCTATTTTCAGGACTTTTAAAAATTACACCGACAGAAGACTTGGATATCCTGCTGCACGACAACATGACGTTTTGTAAAACACCAACAAATTATTGCTTCATCGCTGGTAAGTTTGTTTTTCTCTGTTATTTGTAATAATAATAATAATAATAATAATAATAATAATAATAATAATAAGAAGAAGAAGAAGAAGAAGAAGAAGAAGACATTTTTTCAGCGTAAATGCTCAGGATATTTATACGTTCAACAGCATAATCTGAATGTCCGTTTGATATCAAGTTCGCTCCAGACTTCAAGTGAAACTTCTCTATACAACCATTGATAAAGATTCTGGAAAAATGGTCAGTTCATTCTATCAGAAGTACCTGAATCTTTCTGCAATATTTTATCTTTACAAAAGTCATATTAGACCAAAAACGGAGTATCATTGCTATATATGGGCAATGAGCTTTTGAATCCTCGCTTACCAGACTTGATAAAGTCGAAAATCGTTTATGTCGTCTTATGAAGGGAAAACTAATTCTTTCTGCGGCCTCGTTCGCAAAGATTTAATGTTGTAGGCCTGTCGCTACACTATCGCTATTTCTATGGCAAATGTTCAGATGAACGCTCCATTCTTTGGTTCTACCAGTTCGGACATTTATAGTTAGGACTCTCCCTTCTGCTTCCATGGGGTCGAATCACTCTATTTTCCCCCGTATCCCAAATGTAAGAAGAAAGTTTCGATTAGTTTTTTTTTTCCAAGAACTTCCACTTTGTCGAATAAATTCCCGTGTGGCTGCTTTCCGGGACACTACAATTTTGCCCTCTTCAAACCAATGTTCAATTGTTACCTGTCCTCTTTATCCAAATAATCGAAACTTCATACCACACACATCATTCGCTATTACCATTGTAACAGTATCTCTCTATCTTGAATGACTCTTGAGCCATGTATTGGATGAATTTTAGTATAAAATAACGTTAGTATGTGAAGTACTGTGTATCTGTGAAATTACTAGAATCATGTCTTGGAGAAGGCATTTTTTAGAGAATCTTTTAAAATATTAGCAGGAATTGGTGGTGTCTTTGACTTCCGTTTTTTTTCCAACTCATATGTTGTTAATAACCGAGCCAGAAGCGTTAAGATTACGGCTATATCACGTTGATACCGGTTCTCGTACGATCACCGAAGTTAAGCAACGTCGAGCCTGGACAGTACTTAAATGGGTGAACACTTGAGAAGTGCTGTAAGCTTGGATGTACAGGTGGTTCAATGGATAAAGGCACGGAATTGAAAATGGGAGAGCCGTGTTCCAATTCCAGTCGGGTTTGTTATATTCACTTACACGCAAATACCCTCGAGAAAGGTATGAATTCACCACTACCTCCACTTATGGGTTGATTAGTGGGACGTATATTGATTATTATCTCCAATATATTCTTACTATCTAAAAGTATTTTCTGGTTGTGAATGACCTACAGAGGGTTGATGATATGTAAAAGGGAATATTAATGAATCAAAACAGAGCGTTGAGACAAATATCTAAAATGTAAAGAGAATGAGGCTATGGAACTTAAAGATTTGCGTGTTGGGTGTATCTTAAGTGTGTGCGTGTTCACATGTAAAAATTTAATGAAGAAACATACACAGAACCGTGGATTTCTATCAGGATCCGCTTATTATATAAACGGTAGAGTAAGTAAGGATAAGTATCATTATAATAGTCGAGTTTAAGTCAGCTTTGTGCTGAGTTGGAACGACTAAGGTAAAACTTATTTTAATTCATCGATGGATTTTCGGTAAAACACGCGTGAACGGTATGCGTTGGAAAATAGAAAAGAGTTTATTTTTCTGGTCCAGAAGTTCGGGCATTCTTGAATAAGTATTGTTATAATGGTCGAACTCAGACCAACTTTGCGCCGAGATGAAACGACTAAACAAAAAGGTTGATTTACTTTCATAGGTGAAAGCTCTTAGAAGACATGTGTGAACACCATACGTTGGAAAGTGATAAAGAGAGTTCAGTCGTCACTAGACCGCTGAAAAGAACGTGCTCCAGTCGCGCCGTGATTTTTTTTAGCAAAAGGAAGAGGAAGGGTATTTTTGTATTTTTATAGCCTTAATCAGCGCCGCCTAATAGACATTTGACGAAACCAAGTGGAGTAATAAAATTACCGTTTCCTTCATTACTAGCATCGTTGGAATATGTGTTTCTTTTCTCCACAGGCGATGAAATCTTAGTCGAAGATGTTTTTTATTAAATACTAAGTATTTAAATTTGATTTTAAATGTCTTATTTTATATGAGAACTTGATATTAAGTATTTCCAATCAGGCATGAGCAGTTGAACAATTTTAAGTTTCATTTGTATTTTTCTTTATATAAGAGAACGGTAATGAGCATGACAAACATGGAAGTTTTGTATAGTATAATCATTTTTTTTTATTTATTAAAGATGATCATTATACTGATCTTAACTGTCTTTTCTATGCCAGGTGATACTCAGCATCACCAACGAGGCGCTAGCGACGAAAACTCTAACTTTTAACTAAAAAGTGACTATTTAACCCTGATTTTAGAATTAATTTTCTTTCATATAGAGAGTAATAATGAGTATGACGAACCAGGTACTTACAATATAGAGAGTGTTGATTTATTTTGTCTTATTTGAAATCTGCTTTAATACTTTCATATCAAATCGTGATAACGAGCATCACCCACTAAGCATTAAATATTTCCTTTATTTATATTAGGTGACTTCCGTGTGAACCAGAACTACATGCTCATAACGCTCCACACTCTGTTTGTTCGCGAGCACAATCGTATTGCTGAACTCCTAGCTCTAGCCGATCCTTCCCTGGACGACGAGACCCTCTTCCAAAAGGCCCGCCAAATCCTAATTGCTCAAACGCAGCACATTGTCTACAACGAATACCTGCCTCACGTTCTCGGCGAATCTCGAATGAGGATGGTAGGTTTGAATCCATTGGTCGAAGGTTACACACAATATGAACCTCGAACGCAGGCCAGCATTACTAACGCACACATAGGTGCAGCGTTCCGTTTCGGCCATTCAATGATTCGCCGGACTTTCTCAAACGGTAGAGGAGATCAGATTCTTTTGAGCCCATCTTTCGGACTGACAGACCCGTTTTACCAACCTGGCGACGCTGCGAGCGGTTTTACTACTGGTTTACTCATCGACCTTTCACAGGAAGTAGATAGGTTTGTTTTGAAAACTTTCGTTGTTAATTAAGACATTTACCTGTGCAAACCACCATTCATTCCGACAATTAATATTATAATAAATTAATATTATAATAAATTATAATAAATTAATATTATAATAAATTATAATAAATTAATATTATAATAAATTCCAAATGAAGATAAACTAGGTCGGGTATATTTGAATTTCACTATCGATGCCCACATTTTGGCAAGTAATGCATTTCTTTTTATGGGGGAACTTTTGAAGAGTGTGTAGCAAAGCAACACGTGATCTTGCGAAATGTCAGGACATATTTAACTGAATTTCTGGTATGAAGAGTTATCATTATTTATCTTATTTGCAGTCGGACTAATGTCCTCATCTTTGTCGTTATTATCATATCATTTTAACTGCTGTATCATCTGACCATCATTAAGGCATGGAGGCATGTAATGGATTGAGGCTCGGATTGAAGAATCAGAGAACTGAGTTCGAATTACAGTCGAGTTCACTGCATTCACTTACGTGCTAATGCCCTTAGGAAAACTATGAATCCAATTCTTCTCCCTACCCCCAGCTAAGGGTAAATAGCAGGACAGACTGAGTTCTATAGCCTTGCGTGGCAACCAGTATGGGAGAAGGAAAACTCTGAATTTGAAACTGTACGTAGCCCTGGCGAAGTACCTATTACTACAGTAATGGAAAGGATCGTTCGCATTGAATCGATGATCCCGACGAGGGTCGACTCCTTAACACACTGCGTTCTATAGCCTTGGTTGGTAACTGGTCTAGGTGAAGAAAAATTCTAAATTCAAGACTGTATGTAGCCCTGGCGAAGCACATACTATGCAGCTAAAGAAAGGATCATTCGCATTGACTCGATGATCCCGACGAGGGTCGACTCCTTAAAACACTGGGTTCTATAGCCTTGGTTGGTAACTGGTCTAGGTGAAGAAAAACTCTGAATTCAAGACTGTATGTAGCCCTGGCGAAGCACATACTATGCAGCTAAGGAAAGGATCGTTCGCATTGACTCGATGATCCCGACTACGGTCGACTGATTAATTCACTTAAGTTAACTAATACTTGGTTCTTTCATGAAATCACCAATGGCTTCCTATTCATGTACTTGGATTGGGTTTTAAAAATTTTTATATAAAATAAACGGTATTTATATTGTATATTTAAAATAAACGCAGATAATGTTTTACTTTATATTTCATATATAGAATAAAAAAATTGATCCCTGTTTATTTTAAGTTTAAAATATGACTCTCTCTTATTTTATATACAATTTCTTTTTCCAGTCCAGTCATCCCCGTATAATATATGGTTCAGTCCATATATTAAAATTTAAATTACGTAACAGTCAGACTCTACTTAGCACCTGCAGGCTGGATTGTGCATGAAACGCCAAGTCATGCTACAAGTGAAGAAAAATGTATACGTATTAATATATACTTAATAGCGCTGTTATATTATATAGTACACTATTTTATTAACACCAGCACTCAATGTACGATATCATATATATATATATATATATATATATATATATATATATATATATATATATATATATATATATATATTGAGTCGGTGGATAATTATCAGGCGTCTTTGTAGGCGAGTTATTTGCTAATAAAATTGCTGTTTGTTTAATTTTTTTAATTAAAAAAAAATTATTTTCAGGTTATAAAAATGCGTGTCGATATTCATAAGCTCCGGAATAATTATTTAAAAACGTTATTGTTGAATTGATCTGTTTCTTTTCTCATAATTATTAATCTTTAAAAAACACCTGATAATTATGCACCAACCCTCCCCCTCTCTCTCTATATATATAAACTTACTTTAATTTATTACAAAGCACCTGTGAGAACTGAACTCATTACCTTAGCAAATTGATTTGTGAGACAAGTTTTCTAACCACCGCTCCATGTTACGTGTTGTTCTTACAAGAATCCGTTCAACTTCTGATGAAAGCAAAGATTTCACATGAAGATTTGGGATGCAGACACCCATGCCACTGATACTATACAATATTCCGGTAGATAATTTCAATTTATCTACAATTTGGCCATTTTTACTAACGCTTTCAGTTTTGTTTCTTTTTTTATTTTCAATTTCTAACTTGATTTCACTGACTTCAGCTAGAGCAATGTAATTTTTAATTCAATCTTTTCAGGTTACTCACCGATCAAGTTACTGATAAACTTTTTGAATCCAGTCCTGGGCAAGGAAATGATTTGGCTTCTCTGAATATCCAGAGGGGACGTGACATCGGTCTGAGTGCTTACACTAAATGGCGCCAATGGTGCGGTTTAGACGTGCCAGGCGATTTTAGTGATCTCACTGATCACACAGAAGAGAATCGGATACGATTGAGGATGATATATCAGTAAGTAAATGACAATTGCAAATCGTGTGCGTTTTTCCTTTCTAAAACGGTAACATTTTGTTCTCGAATAGTGTTTTTTTTTTAATGCAAAAAAAATAAATGTTTTAAATTAAATCACCGTATTTAACGGTATGTCAGGTACACTTCATGTAAGCCTCCGTCTGTCATAGTTTACCATGGGTAGCATCCTAGCTGACCTACGAAAAAAAAGAAAAATGCTTAAAAAATCACCCTGCGTCTTATATGTGAAGTCCAGGCTTCCTATAGGCTAATTGTAGCCTTAACTATAAATTTACCTCAGGCCGGTACTTCTATCTAGATTGACTCTAATATTATTTAGTTAAAAGGCATTATTATTATTATTATTATTATTATTATTATTATTTTATTTGATTTCTGGTGTGTACACATTTCTTTCCGGGTTCTGCTCAGAGACCTAAGGTTAGAAATGGCATCATGACATTTTCCACAAACCAATTAAAAAAAAGAAAACAGACATTATTTTATATAGATGAAGCCCTTCGTAATGTGTGGGCTGAACTCGTGAGAACAATATTTTTTTTGTATTTCTTTAAGGCATGGTCTTCCAGGAATCCCTTCAATGAGTCTAATGGAATCTTTTCCAAAAAATCCGAGGATTCCAACTACAACAGGGATTGTTGATGTTCCCATGTGCCACATTTTTAAGATTTCCATTTCAAGGTCCTTGTATTTTGATAGCTTTTTGAATATCTTCAAAGATACATTGCAGTCTGCAGGGACTGCCATATCAATAAATAGGCAATTTTTTGTTTGTTTTCGGTCTCTAATAACAACGTCTAGGCGGTTAGCTTTGATTGTTCTGTCAGTGTGTATTGTGTAGTTCCATAAAATTGTAACAGGTCCTATCTCCGTAACCGGGTCTGTGTAGTGTTCATACCAATTTCTTTCGGTTTCCTTCCCGTAGAAGTTGTAGATTTTCCAGTGCAGATATTGGCCAAATCTGTCATGCCGGGTTTTATATTCAGTGCGTGCCAATACCGTGCAACCTAATACAAGATGATCAATTGTTTCTGGATATTTATCACAGAACCTGAATTTTGAGTTAACGCAATATTAATACGTGTGCTTGTTAATTTCTTGTTAACAAGCATTGGTCCATTGCAGCAAGGATAAAACCTTCACTTTCATCTTTTAACCCTGCACTACGTAACCACTCATGGGTACGGGATTTGTCTACATTAGCTTGTTTGGTACGGGCTGAGTTCTGGCCATGAAGCGGTTTATCTTGCCATTTTTTTTCTGTATCTGGCTGGTTGCATTTGTCTTTGCTTTCTTTTTTATGTATTTTGCAGCTTCACTCGGTGTATTGTGCTTTACTTGTATTTCTGCACCCATTTGAAACTCCATTTTGAACTTGTTTTATTATTATTGTGTTTTGTCTTTATTTGTGTAGTACAAGTTGACCCCAAATCTCAACCAGAGGCTTCATGAGATATTTTTTTTTGTATCAGAAGATGCAAACTGATAAGGTGCCATGCAAAGAAAAATGTTGTCATTGCATGGAGTGAGATCGACGCAAGATCTGAGAACTACTCATGAGAACTACTCATGAGAACTATTTATGAGAACTACTTATGATTTTTTTTTTTGCAATTCACATATTTTGGGGCTACCAGGAACGATCCATATATTTGTTTTCTCCTTTTTATATAATTCCTGGAACCCCAATAACAAAAGGTATTATTACTGTCTTCAGATGCCACATTCTACTGATTTCTCTCTTGAGGTCATTATATTTACTTAGTTCCCCAAATGCTTTCAAAGATGTGGTTTTGTCAGCCGGGGCTACAACAGTGCAATATATATCAAAAGATATGTTACCAACATTTTTTACAATTAGGTCTGACTATTTTACCGGTCAAAAAGATCTCGGGTATTAACAATTACATAGTATGCTTTTGACCCACTAATTATATATATACTTCATATTTAAAGTATCAGAGTTATTAGAAAGTTAAATTAAACAAATATTAAATTTGAATTAAGTGATGAAATAACAAAGCAACAGAAATGGAAGTTT
This sequence comes from Acanthosepion pharaonis, assembly GCA_903632075.3. Lineage (NCBI taxonomy): Eukaryota > Metazoa > Mollusca > Cephalopoda > Sepiida > Sepiidae > Acanthosepion > Acanthosepion pharaonis. The sequence continues at coordinate 2,541,441 of CAHIKZ030004549.1, forward strand.
TCGCTAATAGTGTGTCCGGATTAAAAGAGGTGAACATTTACATTGCCGAAAAACCGATGGTGTTTCTGTATTATGAATGCCATTGATGAATGCTATTTATGGATGCTCTAATTTTATGACATACCAGGAATGTTCATGATATTGACCTGTGGACAGGTGGGCTTTCTGAAATACATCTTGATGGAGCCAGCGTCGGACCAACGTTTGCGTGTATTTTGGCCGAGCAGTTTAGAGCAATCAAATATGGCGACAGGTTTTGGTACGAACACTCGGGTCCAACTCAACTCTCTCCAAGTAAGTTGCTTATTATTATTATTATTATTATTATTACTGCGTCATCAAAGAAATTTCGCTTTTTATCCTTTGCATATTCATATAGGGTGTTTATTCGGGCATGGAGATCTTGTTTTGATGCCGCAGAGCTTGGCCTTGTCCTGTTTTTGTAATACGTAGTAGCCGTCGCAGTGAGCAAGGAAGTTCGTTTCCGCTTACACACGTTTGATTTCTCTCGACATCAGTTGACGGCTGGTGTTAGAACCTGAAAGCGAAGGTTGGCAATAATAGAGACACGTTTGCTAAATGGAGTGAAGATGTTTTTAGAGCCTCTCTAGCTAAGAATAAAAATGAACTTAGTTTTATTCATCTCCCTAAAGGTGTATATGAAGCATTAGCCCGTTTCACTAACGTGTGCCACCGTTTCTTTCTTTATTGTATGCGTACATCGGCCCTTTTCCTTATTATGAACGTACATCGGACCTTTCCCAGTCTTTGTGCACATCGACGCAAAGAAGAATAAGAATCGAAACAATATGGGAGGATGAAAGAATGAGATGGTGCTCCCGGGTATATCTCTAAAATAGAGAGCCAGTCTTTTGTTTATTCTCCCACTTTTCAAAAGTCGGGGTAACATTTTGGCGGTTTGTTTTTATGGCTAATACTAAGATCTGCTTTTTTTCCTCGTATCTCTTCTATGTCTTCTCACTGACGACTCAGATGAACTCTGTAAAATGCGTCTCGCACTAGCATCCCCGCTGAAATAAACCTTGTTTTTATTTTTAATCAAATTCACACGAAGCGAGGTAGAAATGTCACTAGGACGCAAGAGGTTATTGAGTGTGAAAGAATTAGAAAACAGAAACGTTATTAAGGAGTGAGAATAATAGAATTGTACGCAGGAAGACGTAGATAACGATCAGCATTGCACTTCGATTTTTGAAGATCAATGTTAGCTGGAAAGCATGATGTCGGTAGAGTGTTCCACAAGCGAGAAGTGCGAGAAAAGGAACCTATAGCATAGAACTTATGGTTGCATCTAACCAATTCAACTGTGCATCGATGAGATCTTGTTTCTAATCTAATACTGTACTTAAATTCATAAAATCTAGGTACCATAGCAAAGAACAGTATTTAGTCACCCCCCCCACGAGGGCATCATGTGGCACAAGGCCGGTTTAACGTGGGATCTCCGAGCCTGTGGGATCGGCCAAAAGTATGCCCTTTGAACCCGTATAAACTGGTTCAGGGTCAATTTACCTTCTCGAAAGAGACTCCGCCCTTCGGAGTAACCTCGTTCGGGTTCCGCCCCGCCCGAAGGCAGAAAGTTCAACCGATCAGTCGGTCAGCCGGTCGCCCGACTTCAGGCTGAACTCCATAGTGAAGAACTCATCCGGACAATTACCATGAAAGTATTTATAGAAAAGGCACAAAGAATTAACTTTACGGCGGTAGGTAAGTAACTGGAGCCGAGAAGCCAGGATATAATCAATATCATTGCTGATTATTCTTTGGATTTTAAAAAGAATCTCTAAATATAAACAGGAGCACCGAACCAAATATGACAGCAATATTCAAAACATGGACTCTTGATAGACTTATAGTTATCTAAGAGAGATTGTAGAGAGAAAAATTGTCTAGTACGAAACAGTGAACCTACTTTTCTTAGCGGCAAATCTAGCAATGGATTCAATATAGACTTTTCACTTCATGCCAGGTGAGTTAAGATTTTGAGGATAAGGAGGATAGAAAAGATTGATCCTTAACGTGAAGAGGTTAGTAGTGAAGTGTTTAGAGAAACATTCATGAGAGTTTGTTCCACAGAGTTACCGTATATTAGAACTTTCTCCTTACAATTGGAATACGGAGGAAAGGAGACTGATTCGACTCCGTGGAAGCGGTATGGTTTGGTTTTGTTTATTTTACAGCATATCAATCTCAATGAGTTATTTCATGACGACAAGGTTTTTATTGCTGGTATTTTTTTTTTCAGAAATATATTGTTGGTAGTATTTTTTTCAGAAATGTATTGCTAGTAATATATATATATGCATATATATTTAAAAATGTATTGCTGGTAACAATGTATTGCTGATAAGATTTTCTTCAAAACTTTATTGCCGGTAATAATTTTTACACAGTGTTTCTGGTATTAAAACCTATATTTTTACTTTTTCATAGTGTTTTGACTCCAGTTTGGGGTTAATTATTTACTCATAGCTGGGACCCTAACAGGTGCTACAACCCGGGGTCAGGGTGGACCTTGGAACACCGGCAATTAAGAGGTGGTTTCATGCTCCTCAAATCCTCCTGATCAGAGGCCTTGCTGTCGGACATAGTTTATCATCTTACCCAGACGGAGAAGCGGTATGATGTGACCTAATGATCTTAATTGACATTGCGCCTCTAGGAAAGAAGTTGAATAGCAGAAAATATCTTTTCTTGCAAGACCGTGTAAAAAAAAAAAATCAAGTGTGGTTAGAGCAGCCTTAGTCCGGATAGGACAACAATAATCCATTTTTGTTTTAATCTGACGCCTGTGAATTCAGAAGCAGGAGTCTCCAGTCACTGGTTAGACATTATATTACTGACATTCTCGACGGCACATTCGATTTATTACAAAAAATGTGGAATATGGATCCAATTATGCTTAGAGAGTTATAGTACCTGTAGACTATTCAACAAAAAATTGTGAAACATCTTGAAACTCTCTATTAGGTATCACGATGGCGAATTGACTAAGAAAGAATTAAAATTGTAGTTCGAAAAAATCCTTCGTCCATGCAACCTTTTTATTATACATTGATTCTTCGCTTATTCGCGTTTCAGCATTCGCGGCTTCACACATTCGCAGGTTTTTCCGAAAGACATATGTACAAATTATTCACTGAGAACTCCCTCGATTCACGTATTTTTCCGATATTTAAAATATTCTTGTATTATTTTCCTGTTATTTAAGTGCCTTAAAACATGTAACAGTCCATTTCTATGATAAAAATTGGCAGAATTGTATATCTTCATTGTAAAAAAACAAAGGCAAAAACATGCGTAGTTCTTGGGCTTTGTTCTTTATTAGGGGCTGCAGCTGAGGTCTTAAACGTGACTTATGTTAAGTCTGGCGGCATCATCACAGTTCTTTTTTTAGAAAATGTTTTGAACTTTATATTTTATGTTTTGTTACACATATTTTATACAGTATTTTCAATGGTTGTATCGATCTTTGCGTAATTAAAAACGGTTATTGTACTTATGAAAGAAAATTTACACTAAGTGTAGGTCAGCAATACTATTTTTCAAAAATGTTTTAAAAAGGGTCTGAAATGTTTCTAAAGTGTTTAGGATGAAAGTTTAAGGCATACGGGGTTTTAACAATCAAAATAGGTACTTATAAGCACTTTTAGGGGGGTTACAAGTATCCGCAGATTCTAACTATTTCGCGGCTGGTTTTGGTCCCTAACCGCCGCGAATACGGAGAATCACTGTATTTCAGAATGGCATTTCTCATTTCCAAGATTATCTAAGACTGGTTCTGAATTATTTTTTTTTAATCTATGCTCATTTTTTCCTTATTTCTTATGAAAAATCTACCATTAAAGATGCTGGGAAAAACAATACTTCCTTTTTTTTAATCTAATCTGATATAAATATAAAGCATCTGAAAAGGAGCCGGGTACTTCTGCAAGCCATGGAAGGGGCCTACAATATTCTAGTATCTTTAGCAACTGGCTATTTGCGCTGTGGAGACTGTTAAATTTTGAAGGGAATAAACTCCAATACAGCAGCTGCTCATCTTAAGAAATTCTTCTTCACGCTGGATAGCGATTCAGAGCCCCTCCAAATTCAACAAGGTATTTAGACAGTGATGGACTGGACGTTTGACGTCAAGCCCGAATTTGATGGCTCAGTGACCGGACAAGCAGTTACTGAGTTGATAGAAAAAGCGGATCCTGTCGCAGACGTTCATGTGAATGGAAACTAGAGATTGGATCTGCGTGAAGGAGAATTTCCTTACATCCTCAAGATTCTGCAGAGACCTAAAAGACATTCAAAGCAAGGATCCTTATTTACCCTGCAAAATTCAGTAATTATTTTCCTATATTTCAGGTCAAATAGACAGTATTAGACAGACAAGTCTATCAAGAATATTTTGCGATAACACTCATATCAACATGATACAAACGGATCCCTTTCTCATTACTAGGTAAGTTTTTAAATATTTTCTTGTTCCTTTTCATAAATCTTAGGTGTTGTACTCTTGAAATGAATTTATTACGAACTCGAAGTTTTTGTGAGCGAGGGATATGGAATCATTCTTGTTCAAGAAAAGAATAAATTGAAAAAGAAAAAATGCGACTTCGGAAAATTCTAGGACTATACGTGCTGCGATTGTATCCTTCAACAGAAATTATTGGTACCCGTCTACCGAAACAGTCTGCCCTTAAACTTCTTGCTATCGTGTTATTATGCCTGATTATGTAACATTGTATTGTAACGGCTCTGAGATCTTTACGGCGACTAGAAAATCAAAGTAACGTGTCTGCAACAAATTTTGTGTGAATCTCGGAAAATATTCTACCGAGACCCACAAAATATTTCATCAGGCATTTAGCGAGTCTCAAATGTATGAGCTGTATATTGGAGATTTCAAAATCAAGCGGGGGAAAAAAATTCAACTATCTAATGTTGTACACATATCCGAAATAACACAGGAATAGCGAAAGATACCTTCCAGAAACTAAGTAAAGATATAGGGAAAATTTAGTTACAAACAAAGAAAAGAGTGTCAAATTGCTACGTAATTTTCTAGATGGCAGTGAATGCGGAACAATCTTCTCAGAAATGAGGAATCAACTTGAAACAACAGATTTGATGCGACCGACGATTGCAAAAGAATATTATGGATAGAGCATGCGATCAATGAAGAAGTTTTAAGGGGAGCAGGAACTACAAAGAAACTTGTACATTCGTCAAAAGACAGATGAACTTTCTGGAATTCATAACGAAGAAAGAGAACCTGGAGAATTTAGCACCCAAAGGAAATACTGAAGGCGAGAGAGACAGGGGAAAGCAGTGAGTAAACTACTTAAGGTGTTAAGTGAATGAAAAGCAGAATGCATCCATATAGCGATTGTAAAGAGTAAAAAGTTATTCAGAGGAACAGAAAACGGAAAACTGAGGAGAGCCATGACCAACCATACCCGAAAAGCACACGATGCAAAAAACTGACCAGTTGAGTGTTGGTTCAAGACGGTGAGCGTTCCAGGACGAATAATCAGCAGTAAAACGCCAGATAATAAAACACACACACACACACACACACACACAGACACACACACACACACACACACATATATATATATATATATATATAGATAGATAGATAGATAGATAGATAGATAGATAGATAGATAGATAGATAGATAGATAGATAACTCGACTCGTTTCGAAAAACCCTCGAATTTTTGATTTGCTAATAATCAAATCAATCTCGAGGGAAAAAAAGGTTTTAAAAAAAGAAAGAGCTACAAACATGAACTTCTGCCGACAAAAAAATCGCACAGTTACAGGTCTGAAGCCCAAAGAAAAAACCCCGATACGAGTAAACAACTAACTAACAAAAGCGCTCAATACAACCGTAGAGCAGACCTAGATACACCTAGTGAGCCAGGCAAACCTACCTAGGTTTCACCTAAACGGATCGTCAGGGAAAGTAAGGCTCACTAGGTGTATCTATCTATCTATCTATCTATCTATATATATATATATATATATATATATATATATATATAGGTTGAGGTATGAAATTGATAATCACCCTGCAGCGTTGTGCACATAATCTGTATCTAGAAACGCTCTATCTCCTATAGTGATCGGTTTTTCATATATATATATATATATATATATATATATATATATATATATATATATATATATATAGGATTAATACAAATATAAAAATTTCGGCTCAGCTGATTGATGTTACCTTCAGCATCCCGACACTAGAGTTTCATAGACGGACCCTCCAGCAATTGCTTCGTGCACGATATCAGATCGTAGGAGGTTGCTTATGGTGTTCCTAAGTGGGCTCCCATTTAATACTGGCCGGACTCTGTACTGTTTGCCGATGTATTCACTGTGTGTGTGTGGGGGGGTTCGTGTGCGTGTACGCACTCGTGCGCCCGCCTGTGCGTATGTGCGTACAATGTAGAATGTCGTGATTACTTCTCGTCGTCGTTTTTATTTTATTTTTTTCTTGTCACTTTATACACTCTTTATATTTTCTCATTATTGGTTTAATACTTTTTTCTCTTTCTTTCACTTGTAGCAATATTGACTTTCAGTTTTTCAGACATTCAATGTTCTTGTTATATATATATATATATGAAATGGACAACGTCCGACAATTATTTTAAGAATAAAAAAAAAGAATGTATAAAAAGAATGTATAAAAATAAAAATATCTTTATATATATATATATATATATATATATATATATATATTGTGTAAGTGCGTGTGCAGCAATATGAGTCAGCTGAGGTCTTATTAATGTGAAAACAGCAGGACATGTTGCAAAGATGGATACAGATCATTTACTTTTGACTGATGGTTATCTGTAAGTGACGTCAAATTCAAAGTACAGAACAAGAGGCTCAGACAGAGAGAAAGTCACTTGAGGAGGATAAATTGCTTTTTTAGACGAAGATGAAAAATATTATCTCTGAAACTGACCATCCCACAAAGCAGGCCTGAGAGAACGGACAGGGTGAACAGTCACTGGGCTGTGCATCTCCCCCTCCTCATCTACGCTTCAGCTCTACTGCGTTCGCTTATAAACAATAAAACCCAAGAATAAAATCTGGTTTACTGCTAGAAATTGTTTTGTTTTTCACTCGTGGGTAACGATCTGGCCGAACGGTAATTTTTAAGCCACAAACGTTTGAGTGAAAGAAACTGTATCCTGTCAATGAACGTGGTGTCCGGTCTTAGCTGCAACGCAGCATGTGCTTGTTTATATATATGCATTACTAAATACGATACGTATTTCTCCTTTTTTATCTTTGTTACTTAGAAATAATCTGGTGAATTGTGATTCCTTGATGGCTTTGAATATTTGTCCGTTTGTTCAACGATGGAGTGACTGGAGCAATTGGTCGGAATGCATTGACAACTTCCGGAACCGTACAAGAAATTGCGTCGGCCCAGTTGAAGGTCCATGCGCCTGCGCACCAGACCAGTCGGAAATAAGCAGATCTTCTTGCGACTGATGAAGTTTTAATAACCTTAAATAAAAGAAATATTTTTTGTTAGTATATGTAATATTTTTTCTTTTATTCTTTTTAACTTCATTACATTTTAACTGTAGCAACAATTCATTTCAAGGAATAAATTCTTTCAACAGAATCTTCTTTTACGCGTTTATAATGGTACTCTTAATTAATGTACCTTCCGATAAAAAAATGTATTACTACATTACTGTATATATTTATATACATTATATATATATATATATAGAGAGAGAGAGACTCTTCCGTCGAATCCGACGTACGAGGGTCAAACAGATCAGTTCCCAGGAAGCCGACAGCCCGACAACAGCACATGAGAATTGATTATAGTGGTGAAGGTTTCGTGCAGAACCATACACACTTTTTGAAGGGCCGAATACAGAGACTTGGTGCACTACGTGCCACATGGTCCCCAAACGACCCTCCGCAGGTTTTGAATTCAGAGTTGTCCTCCTAGACCAGTTGCCATCCAAGGCTATAGAACCCAGTCTGTCCTGCTATTTACCCATAGCTGGAGGGAGAAGAAGAGGATTCATACCTTTCCCAAGGGTATTAGCACGTAAGTAAATGTAATGGATTCGACTGGAATTCGAACTCGGCTCTCCGATTCCTCAATCCAAGCCGATATCCATTACTCCATATGTATAGCCTTAAACAAAACGGACGTGATATCTAAGGTACCTTTCGGCCAACACCTTTTCAAAGGTACTCATTGGCAATATTAAATATAAATGAATACAAAGACACACTTAATAAATGAGGAGGCAAAGGTGGAACTTGACTTAAAGACAAATTTTAATTATACAAAATTAAAATTTAAACTTTAACGAGGGGGGTGTAAATAAATAGTTCCACAAGAGTATAAAATGGAAAAAGGAACTCACAATCCCTCCAACAGACGCAAGGAACGTAACAAGTGTTCCTTTTGTCTGTACAGGCTAGGTTGTTGACACTTAATATAAATGGCTTCAGAAACTCGAAGATGGCGTGTTGAGTGAGGACTGTGTAGAACTGAAAATCAAGTGTCTTCGTATTCAGAGGCACAAGCATGATTGTCAAGCAAATGTTGACCGATTGCGGACTCATGGACTGATTAAGTAGTTCTTCTTATAAGCTGACTAAGACTGCCTGAACGCACAAAAGCAGGAACATGCTGCGCAAGCCGCGTTTCCAACCTTAGATTGGTTTGTCCTATGTATACCGCGTCACAACGGCATTTGAATTTATAAACAACTAAAATTTTATGAAAATAGGACAACCTCTCTTTAGTAAAGGATGAAAGTAGAGGTTTAGTATGAAAAACTAGTTAAATTTTAAATTTTAATTTTGTATAATTAAAATTTGTCTTTTAGTCGAGTTCCACCTTTCCCTCTGGCCAACGAATACCTTTGAAAAAGTGTTGGCCAAAATGTACCTTAGGTATGACGTCCGTTTTGTTTAAGGCTATATATCAGTTCTCTGGGTACAACTCTCTTTTTGTATATATATATATATATATATATATATATATATATATATGTGTGTGTGTGTGTGTGTGTGTGTGTGTGTGTGTGTATATATATATATATATATATATATATATATATATATATATATGTATCAAAAATACTTTTACAAACACTAGGGGCGGGTCCTCACACCAAAACAAAGGACTATAGTCCATACAAACATATGTCAGCAAATCCTTCGTTTTTGAGCTGTTAAGCTTAAAGTTTATGATAGACGCTGTTAAATGTACAATCCAAGATACAATCCAAAAATACTTTACAAACTTTGAGGTCGGTTTCTGACACCCAAAACAAGAAAAATGTCCATATGCACATGTGTCCAAAAGGCCATCGTTGTATTTCAACACCGCAACTGATAACAAATGCTCAAAATGTCCTCCGCTTTCTTCTACACACGCATGCGCCCATCGTATCATTGAATGGTGGACCCTTTTAGATACTTCTACACGGTGTCGAATGGTTTTGTAGAACTCCCTGGACAGGTTGCTGAAGCGTCTATGCATTATTAACGTCTGCTGCATGAACCAATTATTTTAGGTGACCCCACAGGAAAAAAAAAGATCCAAAGGATTGAGGTCGAGGAACTTGCAGGCTATGGAACAGGTCCTCCCTTACCTATCCATCTTTCATGGTAGATGTCAGCCAGTGCATCGTGAACAATGTGACTAAAATATGCTGGAGCCCCATCATGTATGAAGCACATGCGTCTTCATATTAGCAGGAGTATGGACCTATCAGACAGTCACCTACAATTCCAACCCACACATTTATCTTAAACTGATGCTGGTGTCTAGACTGTATTGTACTATGGAGATTCCGATCCACCCACAAATGTTGGTTGTGTAAATTTGTTATTCCATCTCTTTCAAATGTTGCCTTATCCATAAACAAGGCTGAGGAGACAAACAACGGATCGGTAGTTTGTGCAATAAGCCATCGGCAAAAGTTCTCTCGTGGTGAATGAACAGAGGGATAAAGATTACGTACGCATTGCAAATGAGTCTGTCTATAGTTCTGAGATGAGGTATTATGTACAGTATTTACATTAGTCGGACTATTGTCCTCATCTTTGTCGTCATATTTGTCACAACGTTTCGGCCGTTGTACGCTCCGGCATTCTTCAGGTGGTTGGAATTTCGAACTGAACCCTTTATTTCGATCACTGGGGTAGACTGTTCTAGTTCCACGTGCCATGTTTGATGGATGTCAGTTATCAGTTATCTCCTGCTAATTTTCCCTCTGAAAGTTCTCCACTGCCTTAACCAGGAATTGAACTCACCTTCTTTGGGTCTGTCACATGGCACGTGGAACTAGAACAGTCTACCCCAGTGATCGAAATAAAGGGTTCAGTTCGAAATTCCAACCACCTGAAGAATGCCGGAGCGTACAACGGCCGAAACGTTGTGACAAATATGACGACAAAGATGAGGACAATAGTCCGACTAATGTAAATACTGTGCATTGCAAATGATACGAATACAGAAGCTGCTCTTAAAGTACCCTACATGTGGTACTATGAGATGTACAACATGCTAGGGTCACTTGACGCGTGTTGATACCTGCATCATCTCCGACAGCCTGTAGAATGTGTTCTTCGTGGTCAGACGTACGGGCTGATCTCGATCTTCCTCGATCCACAGATTGTGGTGCCGCGGATCCTGTCTTAGCAACGCGACGATAAACAGCAGTAAAGGTTAGACGACTCGGCTGTCTTCGGTCTGGAAACGCCATCTGATACAGCCGTGCAGCCACACGTCCATTACCATTCCCGCCTCCGTATGTAAAAATCATATCCGCCTGGTCATGATATGAATATCCTGCCACAGTGGATAAAGGCGTTGGTTAAATGTGTGATAAAGGCGTTGGTTAGATCCAGTGACAGACCCAAAGAAGGTGAGTTCAATTCCTGGTTAAGGCAGTGGAGAACTTTCAGAGGGAAAATTAGCAGGAGATAACTGATAACTGACATCCATCAAACATGGCACGTGGAACTAGAACAGTCTACCCCAGCGAGCCAAATAAAGGGTTCAGTTCGACATTCCAACCACCTGAAGAAGGCCGGAGCGTACAACGGTCGAAACGTTGTGATAAATATGGCAACAAAGATGAGGATGATAGTCCGAGCATAATACCTCATCTCAGAAATATAGACAAATAAAAAATATTTCCACGAAGTTTTGGAAAATATTTTATTAACCTATTCAAGATACAATTCATTCATGAATGAATAAGTACTAAAAATTTCATTTAAAACGGATAATTTTCTGATTTTTGTTATGTTTTTTTTAAACTTTTTTTTTTTTTTTTTTTTTACAGTATTGAAAGTGCCTAAGATGTTAAAAAATAGAAAAAAAATTACTATATAATATTATAATTTTTATTTTATTTTAAATCGTATAAATTAATTAGACAAGCTAAACACAAACTTGATATTTAATTTAACAGAAATATGTCTTTCAATTTGAACCTATGGTATGTGACCAACAAGGCGATTCTTATACAAGTCAGCTAACAAAGAAACAAGCAAAAATCATGCGAAAAAACTGTTCACTTCATTTCACATTCTGTTTCATTAAACTGATGCTTTCTTATTTTCCAAAAAGTGAATAAATCCATATTTCTTCACTGAATGCATAATCTATATATAAATAAAACGCAGAGTACGTGTGTCCGTCCGTTTTTCGATCTCGGCGAATCATAAACAATCTGAATTAACAGGTAATTAACTACTGTAGTTACACACGTTAAAATTAAATACATAACTCATTTAAATTTAAATATGTAACAGAGTAAAAGGTAAAAAAAAAAAAAATCCTATATTTAATTAAAGGTTTAACTTTAAGTTTGCTTTTCGTCGCAAATGCAATTGATATCGCTTAAAATTAAACCGTAATTAAAGTTTAAGCGGGGCAGGGTACGTTGTTCATTTGTTTTCTTTTTCTTTTTCTATCACGCGTACTGTAACGTATTCGTAGTCTTTCAAGTGTGACTTTAAGGGGAGGGATCATAAAGAATGTTGATTTTATTTTAAAAGAAACTAAAAGTTGCGCGCAAAATTAATGTAAACAAACTACGGAGATTCGTTGCGTATACGAAGAAAGATTATGCCGAATTAAGGTGTCGAATAAATATAAAATAATTTTATTATTTCTAAATATTTGTAAGCTTTACGTACATAGGAGGTTGAAGGTAAAAGACCAAAGGTCCAAAAAAGCCCCCTACAGGAGCTATCTTAAAGTCAACCTAAGGGGCAGCTTCTCTAGACTTATTAATTTTTTTTTAATAAAATGTTGATAAATGCTGTTTTTTTTTTTTTCACTCTTAAGCTCTCTATTTTTATCAGCGTTCGAGCCTAAAAGTCATGTTTTTTAAAATGTTGATTTTTAAGAAAAACAGGCTCTCTCTATATATGCAGACCGGTGCATCGTTCTTGCATCGTTCTAACCATATTTCAACTCCTTCATCATTTGGCCTTGTGAAATACTAATAAACCAAGTTTCAAAATTAAAAAAAGAAAATGAAAACTGTCCATAACGACTTTAAAGTAATCAGCACTTGCTCACCTTTTTTCACGAGGAACTCTTTTTGTAATTACACCGTGTGCGTCCTTTGCGTCTCTTTCCACGAATCAACAGAAGCCAGCATGTTTATTAAGAAGTGTAATATCGTTAATTTAAATCTATTTTTATGTTTATTTAACCCCGATTGTCTCTTGTGTAACAAAAAAATTACAACGAGGGATTTTTGCTGAAAAACTGTCTAGTTTTAAAAAATGTTGCTTTACTTTTATTCACATCGATAACCAGACAAAAAGCGGCCCAAACAATTCAATAAAAAAAGGTAACTTTTTTTTTTTTAAATTTTTTATTAAAGAATTAATTTATTCTTTGAATATTTTATTAATTTCATACAGATAAGAATAGTCAAACATTAAGTTTGGTAACAAAGGTAGAAATCTCAAGTAAAATGTTATATAGCCTAAGAAAGAATTTTTATTGTATTTTCTTGTCTTGTACTAAAAAAAAAGTAGTAATATTTTAAATCCTAAAAAGTCTGTCTTAGTCCGTTGAACAAAAAAACCGTTCTAAAGGAGATTGATCGCATAAACTTCAATAATAAATATTTTTTTGTAATATGAAAGTCATCAAATTAATTATTTCAACTAAGAACAGTAATTTTGACATCTTAAAAAAAAAAAAAATCTTTTAAACTTCGCATAGAGGTGTGAAAATGTTTAAAACCTTTGCGCTCAGCAAATAACCTACAGGATGGTCCGAAAGTATTGTCACCGGCTGCCAAAAATGAAAACAATATAGAAGAATTGATACAATAATAACAAAGCATATGTACTGGATTCAGCTTATTCACTTTTATTGACACTGTCACACATCGAGAAGGTCTATACGAACATCATCATTTTCGTATCAGCTACCTGAAATAAAAAATAAATATGTTGTAGGGATGACACGATTTCGAACCACCATGTACTTTGAATTCGAAAGTCATAAATACGCACTTGAGTTTTCCAACGTCTTTTCATGTCTGGCACAAACTTTTTTTTTTTGAAAAATCCAATATTTTATTACTTATTCTTTAAAAAAAAAACAAGTTTTGTTTTCATAAATCTTTCCAAACTACTGTTACATTATTTTGAGAAGCTGTATGTTTGGGACTTTTCTTTCTTTATTTTTATTTTATTTTTCAAAAATGTTTTGAAGTTATTTATTACAATTACATTTTATTTTATGCATTGTCCTCGGTATTTGGGCTGAAACGAAACAATGACACATTTTTATTTCAATTACGATGTTGACAGACTTTCCATGGTTGACCACTTGAGATCACCGTATCTTCTAAAGCAGCTTCTTAAAACTTGTGTAACTAAATTTTACTAATTTAGCATTCATTCGTTTGTTGTACGATAGTTTTTCAATGTTGGGTATTTTTGTCATTTTTAGTTATCCATACTTTTTTGTTATCCGTTTGTAACCCGTGACGGGCTTTCATCACATATAGGTAAGAAAAGCTCTAAAAATGTATCGTGTGTCATATTTCATGCATTTTACTTTTATGCCACGTCTTTTCAAGACATAGGCGATCATGTCTCTCCACAATTTCTTATCCCTTGTGGCTTTTAGCAGTTTTCTCCGTTTGCTAAGGCTTGTGTTTTTTTTTTTTTTTTGGCTCATGTTTTGGGGTGAAAAGACAAAAATGTTTATCAGCAGGTAGCTAAAGCTGTTAAACTTCATAGAATTGTCAGTGCAACAATATTTTAGACTCTTTTTTATGTGCTGCCTCCCTTAAGGACATGATTGATCATGGCTCTCCACAACCACCTCTCCAGTAGCTGTTTTTAGCAATCTGTCTTTTTACTATTACTCTCTGTTCTGCCATCCACTTATACAAAATCATTAGGTAGGTTACTCTTTTCCTCTATCCTTCATGTCCTATGAATGATAAATTCTCTCCTGTTTGTATCCTAGAAATGTCAACTCTCTCTCTCTCTCTATGATTCTAAATATAAATGTCCTTTTTGCTTCCATTTTTACCTAAAACTTCTTCATTGCTCACATGTTCTGTCTATGGAATTCTTAGCATCCTTCTGTAGAACCATTTTTCTTTTGCTTCAAGTATCCACTTCATCTGTGAGGAAATTGTCTAGCTTTCACTGCCATATATGAGAATTTATTTTACATAGATTTCTTTCTCATGACGTCTTCCTGTTTTGACCTGAAGAGTTCCTGAGCATCAGATTACAATATAATGTGATAAGACAGCTGTTTGTTATGCCAAAAAAAAAAGAACCCAGGAATGCTTCCATCAATGGAAGTAATGTAGGATAAAAAGTGTGCAATTTCAGAAAGGAACCGATTATGAAGGGTGCTTAAATGTCTAATTGATATGTGGTGTTGTTTATTTTCATAGTACCAGTGTCAATACTTTTTGATCAATCTTTGTATGTCCTTCTGAATTTGTATTGGTCACTCTGATCATAAATATTGCTCTATTATTTTTAATGTAACCACACTGTTCTTGTCCTATTTCTAGTCTAATTCTGCTATGCACACTATTCATCAGAATCTGGATGCTAAGTTTTGTTTTTGTGGCTCATTAAGCTGATTGCTTGATACAGCTTGCATTTATTTGCACTTGGTTTCTTAGGCAGCACTGTAAAGACAGATTTACTAATGTCTTCTGGTATCTCGCTTCTGTTGTATATTTCATATATTATTTCTGTAATCTTATTCCAAAATTGACTAAATCTAATAGCATCACCATTACAACCCCAACTGGTCTTGCAAATTTTTCCAATTCATTTTGTCCAGTGCCAATTATACCGATAATGCTCATTCTTTCCATCTCTGTACACTTTTTCTTGAGCAATTCTTTTTGCCCCTCTGCATTTGTTTTTACTGTATGTTCTGTACCATTACTTGGCATTGTTTATTATCACTTTTTCTTCATCTCAAAGATGTGAACGTAACATAATGGATAGTGGCTGGGAATGAGACATTAGAAAGCCAAGTTCGAATTTAAGTCAGGTTCCTTACATTCACTTATGCACAAATACCCTCGTGAAAAGTATGAATCCATCTCCTGTGCTATGAGTTAAATAATAAATATTAAGACTTGTATCTGGAAAAATCATTGTTATTCCCAAAAGATACTTAATGCAATATCCACCTGAAAAAAGAATTATTCTTACAATCCAAAAAATGCTTTGGCTTTAAATAACACCCCAAATGGTTTACTAAGTTGTAAAGTCAAATCAATTGATCATCAACTTAAGAATTTCATCTGTCATCCACTTCTTTTTATTTTTTGTCTCACTTTTGAGATATTCTCATTTGCTGAATTCACTAGAACTTCTCTTAATGTATTCCACTCCAGTTCCATTTATTTGCTTTTAATTCTGTCAGCATATATCACTTTGCAAGTTGGATCATTCAGGAGTCTGTTGTGTTGTAGTTTAAGCATTGCTTTTGTTTTTCTTTAATTTTAATCTGAGTATGCATATGACTAGAAGGTGGTTGGCCTAAACATGAAGGGATTCCAAAAAATATTCTAATTGATCACCGAGTCAAATTCTGATGGTAGAGGGAAAACAATGAAGAAGGCAATAAAATCAGGCTTATATTCTATATATTTGAATATAATTTTATCTTATCAGTTCCCACAGACTTTACAGGTTTACAGCCACATCACATTGAAATACCAGTTCTCATACAATCATCGAAGTTAAGCAATGTCAAGCCTGGTCAATACCTAAATGGGTGACTGCTTTGTATAATAATAGGCTATAAGTCTAGATGTGCAGGTGGTATAATGGATGATGGCTCAGAACCAGAAGAACTGAGTTCTGATTCCAGTTGTTGACTCTCTCCAGAAATATTGTGGTGGATTGGATAATGGCTTGGAAATTGGAGAGCTGAATTTGAATTCCAGTTGGGTTCATTACATTTACTTATGGACAAATACCCTTGAAAAAGATATGTAGCCACTTCTCTCCTCAGCTATGGGTTAATTAGTAGAATATCGGTGAATAATTATCTCCCGAAAATTCTTACGATTTAAATTCTTTTTTTATTTCAAGCCAGGTGGTAATGCCACTAAGATACAAGGGGTTACTTGGAGTGAAAGAATATGCAAAGACTTTACTAGAAGGAACTGGAAGCCCAATCCTAAACAGAAAACAAGAGATAAACTTCTGTTCAATAAATAGGGAAGGAGGGTGAACTGGGTGGTAGGCAAATTTGCTGGCTTTAAATAACCTGCAGAATGTTGATAAGCCATAAAACAAAAAAAAAAACAAATCAATAAAACTTGAATAGGGTCCGGTAGGTCTCCATGAGTATTTAAATGAGACCTAATTGAGCTATGGTCAGAAAGATGTAGTGTCAGTTTTTTTAAACGTGTGGTGTGGCCAATATAATTATTTGCAAATGTTGATTAATCAGGAACACAATTCCATAATGGACATTTAAATTCATAAATAATATTTGTTCTATTTAATTTTGATCTAAGGTGAATTATTATTTTTAACTATAAGATTAGCAGTTTTAAATTTTTTTGTAATAAATAATTAGTCTAATTTTTTTGCTCTTGTCTACTGGTGTTGTGCATTTTTTATAGTTTTCTCAAGTCTAGTTTCATCTTGTTTGTAATTATCATTTATGTGATTTTTATAAAATATATTAATGCTATTGTTTATGTTTGTATTCTCATCATTGCTATTAGCTACCCTAGATAGAAAAAAGCCTAATATGGAAATCCAACAATTGATTTAGAAATCCATTATTGATAAGCGTTTGTTTAACATTACTTAATTCTTTAAAAAAAGCGTGTGAGAGGATGAATTTTCATGCACTCTCTTGAGGAAATGTCTAATAAGACTTATTTTATACCTAAGAGAGAATTTACTAGAGAAATTAAGATGGTTGGAGTCTTTTTTTTTACTAGTGTTTTTTTTTTTTATAAACTGAAACTGTAAATGTATTATTACTAAACTCAACAAGAACATCTAAAAATGGGAGTAAATAAATTCTCAACATTAAGCGATGCAAGAATGCCTTGGTTTTATTTTACTTTTGTACTTTTAATTATTTAGAGGAATTCATGAGTAGATTTAATGCTATAGTTAGTAAGGAGATATTGGGTAATAATATCATTGAGAAATTTTGATTGTTGGTATATACATGTTGGAATCTGAGAAATGATAGGTTTTAATGGCTATCCTGGTTTGTGTATTTTAATATTACTGTATAATTATCCAGGTTGGTAATCTCCAATAATTTTGTTTATTTTTAGGGGTCGTGCAACAGCATTGTTGGATGTTATGAGTTTAACATATTTCTTTAGAGATTCGGTGATGTTCTTATTCAATTTAGTAAATTTAAAACGATCATCAATAAGGTGCTGAAGTTTTTTTGTGATAATCCACTTTATCCAAAATTACATAAGTATTTGATTTATCAGCTTTTCTGATGACTATATTAGGATTGTTTTTTTAATTCTTTAGCAGCAATTTGGGGTTTTGTTGGAATGTTCTTATTGCTTTTATGTGGAGTACAATCTTTTAGACCTTCTACCTTGAGAAAATCTCTGAGGTGTGAATGGAGTATTACTAATTTGACCTTTTCCAGTTGGCATAATGGCTGGTGTAAGATTTCAATTTCCATCTTCTTTGTAAGGAGGTCAAATTTAGGCTGGAAATGGCAATTTTGTCCTAGATTTAGGAATTCCTTCTGATCATCCAGTTAACAGTAAATGTAATTCATCCTTGATAATGGCGAAAGGTATCGCCAAAAGTGCTTGAAAAAATAAAACATTTGGACAATTTTTGTCTAATTTATCTACGGAAAAGAAAAAATAAGATCATGTGAGAAATTATATAAAAAAAACTTAAAGTACCCTTGTCTGTCATATTTAATGAAGCATGCATGAAAGAAGGATTGCTGCCTAAATACACAAATATATATATATATATATATATATATATATATATATATATATATATATATATCCCATGTAGAGCTAATTGGCCTACAGCCTAAAACTAAAGGGCCTTCTGGTTCAGAAAACAGCAATGATAATTTTGAAGAAATAAGTTGGAATTCCTTAATTCACTCCATGGAACTTCAAGACCTCACATTAAGTCCAATTCTGGTCAAAAGATTGGATGTTCAAGCACCAGATCAAGGGCAGAATTTTCAATCCTGGGATCATCCTGATTCCAAAAAGGCATGATATGTGTCTGTATAGCAAGGATGGTTTCAGACACATGGACAAGCAGACAGAATTTGCCATTTATTTATTTAGATAGATAGATATGCATTGCTAATGATTTAATGATAGAAATTTATAAAAAATCTGGAAAAAAAGATTAAATGCAACTGTTACTATTTAAATTCTGGCAAAGGGAAAAATTACTGAGAATTAACATTTTTAACGTAAGATTTTCTTCATTGTTTTGTCAATTATAAATTTGTTTCAATTGGGAAATTTAAAGCAGTGTCATGACATTGTCTCAATAAAATGAGGAAATGATTTTAAATAAGTGTTTGTGAGGATTAGGTATTATTTTGCAGCAAATTATGTAGCACTTATTTTGATTAACCATGTAGATTCTTATGTAAAGTAAAAACTGTCTTAGTTGGCAATAATATAAGTGACAGGTGATAGGAAAACATTGTTGATTATTTATGGCTAATTTGTTTAAATAATCTACTGTCTTGCATGACATGGTAATAATTATAAAATAACCAAGTAATCATTTTAAGTTCAATATCGGTACCTTATTTTTGTTTTTGACATTGTTTGCCATTATTAAATTGTTTTTTTTTATACTGTTATTATTGTTCCTTAATGTTGTGTTCATATATTTATATATTTTTATTTATTTAATAGTGTTGGTAATGATACTGGAGTAAAGACTGGATAGGTTTATAGAATTAGCATCAAGTACAAATTATAGTTTCAATTCCTTCTGAGGTGTCAAGAGGAAAACTGCTTCATCAGCTTTCTTTTTAAAAATAATTATAATTGAAGATGAGTTTTTTTTAAAATTTGACAACAGTTACTTTTTCAATCTATGAATTCTGAAAATTTCTTATTCCAGTTCCGACAATATTTTAACCCTTCATTCTGGGATTAGGTATGGGCCAGTTTGGATTTCAAAGCAGCTTTGATTTCTTATAAAAGAAACAATTGGAAAATAATGCCACGTCCCAAATATGAAATAGCCTATTCTTGATTGATTTGTATTTTTACGGCTTCACAACCTTTTGTAGGTTATTTAAAGCCAAAATATATTTGCGGATTTCAAAAATGATTAGTTTTTTTATTTTTTCACGAGTATTAACAATTTGATGATGATAATGATTTTCAGATACAAGTCTTACTATTTTAAGCCAGAGATGGTGGGGGGAGAAAAGGTAGATTCATACCTTTCTCAAGGGTATTTGTGTGTAAGTGAATGTAGTGAACATGAATGAAATTTGGACTCGACTTTCTCATTCTGAGCCCTTATCTATTACACCATTCACATAACCAAGCTTACAGCACCTGGTATCCCATCTAGATACTGAACAGGCTCGATGTTGCTTAACTTCGGTGATTGAATGGGAATCAGTGTTTCAAGGAGATATGTCCGCAAGCTGGAATTTCCTGTGTTGCATGTGTTGCTGTAAATGGGTTGGTCACAGCAATATATTTCCCATCATTTTCTTTTTCTGGTTTGCAACTGCCAAAAAACATGGAAACAAAAGAGGCCCTTTCTAACTCTACCCATATATATTGCAGACCTAGAAAAAGCCTTTAAATAGATTTGGATAGATAACAAAACAACAACAAAAAAGTTCTGTGGAGACAACTCTTTGAAGCTGTTGTGTGTCATGGTGAAATTATTTCCAAAGGTTAGCTTAATTTTGGTGCCACTCCACCAGAATGGAGTTCCCACTGATGATCAGGCTTGCTGTTCTGTTGTAATAGATTATTAACCATTACACCATGACAGTGAATTTTTGTGTGTAATGGTTCATGTAATCTGATGTTTTTTCAGTCAATCATTGCTTGGTAGATACCCCTGATGTATAGGGCCAAAAACATGAATCTGTTTAAAATCAAACCTCTCAGCTATAGAGGATTATCAAATTGGCACCAGCAACATGATGGCTTACATATTGTGGTGGTACACTTTGAAATTAGCAATTTGCAACTTTACTGTCCTGGTCATGATGATAAACTACATCTGGCAGCAAGGTCTCTGATTGGAAAGTTTTGAGGAGCAAGGAACCAGCTTTTTAATTGCTGATGTTCATTGGTCCTCCCTGACCCGGGTTGGTAGCACCTGTTAGGATCCCAGCTATGGGCAAATAGTTACCCCTCCAAACTGGGGTTAAAACACTATGAAAGTATAACAAAATTTTATAGTAAAAACATTACCTGCAATACATTTTAGTAAAAAAATAAAAATTACCAGCAATACATTTTTGAAAAAACAATATTATCAGTAATACATTTTTGTAAAAGAAATTACATAAGTAAATTTACAAAAATGTATTACTGATAATATTCTTTTTTTTTTTTTCTCCCAAGAAAATTAAATTCCAATATCAGATTACCCATAAGAAGTTGGCATGCCGCTAAACAAATTTATAACTTTACGGTGAAAGTTGATCAAAATTCTTTTTTTTCCATGACTAAAAATGTCTATATCTTAATGAACATATTAGCCATTTCCCTACAAAGAAACATTAAAACAGATGAAATTTATAAAATCTTTCACTTAAAATGCTTTATTAGGACAACAGGTTTATCAAGTCCAGTAGCTGTTATTGACCTTTCTGGTATTAATGGGGTGGGGGAATCATTCTGAACCTTCTATTTGAAATGGTGTGGAATGTTAACATCTTGATTGTCATTATTTTTTCTTTGAATTACAGGTGCTATCCATTTTAGTTGTTGCTGCTCTTGGTAGTCCTCAAGTGATGTGGTTTCTGTTATTTGGTACAGTTCTTTGTGATTCTGTAGTGTCAGTTCACAATATTCAAAGGAAGATGACCTTTGCCAAACTCGTTAGGCTTTACTTGCTCAAAGCCTTTAACCTAGGCATAATTCTATCAGAATATGATATAACAGATTTGATTTGTGCTTATAGTTTACAAATAAATTTCAACTTAGATTTATAATCTGTTATAATCTAGAAATAAGTTCAGTCTTAAAAGGGATTAAGAAAAAAAAAATGATACTCTCAAATTTAAATTAACTGATGAAATTTTTTTTTTTTGTCTACCTTAATAGCTGATCACTTGGTTTTTCTGTGTTAAGTGCAGCCAATCTTGGCAGCTAATTCAAATTGCAGCCCTTGATAAACATTGGCACTTTGCCTATTGCAACCTTACAATGCCTTGCTTCAGGTGCCCACTTCAATCACTGAACATGCTACTTGGCTGGAATAGTTGCATATTGTTCACTGATGTTAATTGTTGGTGTTTAAATGAAAGTTATAATTTTGAATACTAATTTTCAAGACTGGAAGACCCATACCATTTGGTTGGTGCAACACAATCTTCCCATCACAGTTCTCCCACTATTGCCATTTAGTCTTTTACCTGGATTATACTCAACTTATGTATCTAAATACACTTTTATATCTACCTGCCTATTTTCTGAGTATGTTATTCTCTGTATGCTTCCATTCTTACACCATATCTATCTTCTTACTCGTGTATCGATGAATGATTCTGTTGGTATGGAATTACTCTAAGCCATTCAATGACTATAAAGTCTACTGTATTGCATACTGTATTGCATAGCTAAATACTCAAACCTGTATATAGCCACAGACATTTTGAATTTCTCTAAGCTTAGACATAGTCAAGTAAAGAAGAATAGTACAGAAAGAGTATTTTCTTTATTTAATATAGATCTTAAAAATTGAAGATACTTTTTTTTTTATCAATTATTCATAAATTAAAAATAAAACACAATTTGAATGATATTTCTTTTTCTATGACATTAATTATTTTTTTTACTATTCTTCTTCCAATACAAGAGGGTTACTGAATGAGGTTGTAAGGGCATACAATAAAGGAGTAAGAGGTGTATATTATAAAAATATATAGGATAGATAATGGTTGACCCTAGACTTGAAGAGGTTCAGATTGTCATGATCAGGGAAGTATTAGTTTGTGAGTTTGTTTCACAATGCACCAGTTCTGAGGAAAAAGCCATCTGAGTGGCCGCCCTGGGTATGACGATAAACTATGTCCAGCAGCAAGACTTCTGATCAGGAGGTTTTGAGGAGCGTGGAACCACCTCTTACTTGCTGCTGTTCCCAGGTCTATCCTGACCTGGGATGGTAGCACCTGTTAGGGTCCCAGCTATGGGCAAATAGTTGACTCCACAACCTGACTCAAAACACTATGAAAGTGTAAAAATAGATTTTATCACCAGAAATACTTTTTTAAAAAAATTAGTATCAGCAATAAATATATGAAAAAAGAAAATTTGCCAGAAATAAAAAATCTTGTCAGCATTAAATAACTCATTGAGGTTAATATGCCACAAAACAAAACAAACTATACATTTAAAAAAAAAATACCTGCTATACATTTTTATAAAAAAAAAAAAAAAGGAAATTTTGTCAGCATTAAATAACCCATTGTGGTTGATATGCTGTAAAACAAACCAAACCATCTGAGTGGAACATCCTCCTTACTAATGGAATATGAAGAGGATGAGTTGAGCCTGTGGCATGCCAGTTTCTAGCTGTGAATTTCTGAACTGGTGGAGCTAAGGAATGTATCTTGTCTTAACTTAACATCTATCATGAAAATAACAATAGAGTAGCTAGCAACATTTTCTCAGTGAGAAAAGGGGTTGTAGGATGAAAAATAATTCATTACCCTCAAGGCCATTTAAATGCATTTGAACTCTGAAGGCTGGAAAATGATGATTGGGCAGCTCCAGCTCAGACATGGCAGCAATACTCCATTTTTGATTTGAGCTGACATTTTTAAAGATAGAGCATGACAAAAATTAACTTTCTGGAGTGCCACAAGGACCTGACCATTTTTCCAGCATTTTCAGTGATGTATATAACAGTTCCACTTGAGGATTGGAGTGATCTTGAGTCCCAATAGACCTTCAGGGCAAGGAGCCTTATTGAGAGTACATCTGTTCATCACGAGTAAAGAAAACTCAGGGTTTACTCTGAAATTATGTTCTAATATAATATAATTTTTCTGCGATTAATGTTCATTGCTTATTTTTAACTCCTAACCTTTCTCTTGCTTTTTCTCATAACTTCCAAAGTCAATTTAATTTTCAAATTGTTGAAATTTAGAACCAGTGTCAAATATACATCAGCTGCAGGAAAAAGAATAAAGTAGCTTTGAATATGATTTGAACTCTCATCTCAGTAGCTTGCCTTCCATAGACAATAATGTCCATTATTTTACTAGAACATTCAAATTGAAGCAGCATTCCTATATGCTGGCTATCTTCTAACTGGTTTGTGTCATATATATTATTTAGTAATGAAAAACTGAATAAAGTATATTTAAGCAGCAAGTATTCATCCAGACATATTTGATTAAAAAGAACCAACAAAGTTTGCCTGTTACATTTTTATTGTATTTTTCCAATTTTTAAATAACATGTTGAGTATTGTGCTTGAAATTGTGGATAAAATGCCCAAAGTTCATGTTGTGTTATTGTTTTGTTTTATTACTTTTAACCATCTCAGTCATTTTCAAGAACCTATGTGGTGTCAGTGTGGTAGGTAGAATTTCTTTGTCTACATCCTGGTATTGTTTGGAAAGCACATGAACAAACCAAATATAACTGTCAACATAAGCACAAATATTAGTAGATAATACAAAAATACTCTACAGCATCCAATGCAAGGAAAGATAAAAGCTATTGTAATAGACAGCAAACAGCCCACATAAATAAAATATCATTCACCACAGGAGATACTATCTTGAAGTGCATATGATAAATTTAATGTGTACATATATATTAATATAAAAAAAAAACTTTATTTTTTAAAATTGCATTCTTTTGGTATGACCTTGTTCCCAATAACTGTTACATGATGTCACCGTAAACTTTTTCAAACTGCCAGCTAAAGAATACCAGGATGTAGACAAAGAAATTTTGCCTACTATACAAACACATTGCTTCTGGTTAATGACTGAAATGGTTGAAAGTAATTGAACAAAATAACACAATATGAACTTTGGACAGTTTATCCACAGTTTCAAGCACAATGCTCAACACCTTATTTGAAAATTAGAAAAATACAATAAAAAAAAATGAAACAGACAGACCTTGTTGCTTCTTTTTAATTAAATTTTAATAGAAACTTTGTATATTGTCTTCAGAAGAGGAAGCTGACCAACTTAAAATAGGCAAAATTATCAAACAAGAATCTCTTGCTTGCCTGTCAAATTCTTAGCTACAGACTGACTTATATATGACATAACAGAAAACCTTACTCTGTAATACAGTAACATTTTATACTTTTACAGTACTCTCCTATACTAATACAATATAGTAATATTCTATACCTGCTGCCTTTCAATACTAACAGACTTGAATAAATACAAGAATGGAAATGAAATGTTTTTATTGAATCTATACTAATACAATATGTTAGAATTATATTTTCTCCTAATACATTACAATCAGTGAGTTAAGTGCCATGCATGATACATGCTTAGGCAATCATACATCTTTCAATACATGACTGATAAAGCAGATTTTTCTCAGTAGGTTACCATTTTTTTCTGCAGTAGACCAGTTGCCATCCGAGGCTATAGACCTGGTTTGTCCTACTATTTACCCATAGCTGGGTAAATAGTAGGACAGAGGATTCATACCTTTCCCAAGGGTATTATTAGCACATAAGTGAAAGTAATGGATTCGACTGGAATTTGTACTTGGCTTTCTGACCCCTCAATCCGGACCACTATCCATTATTCCACTATGCCTCAATACTATTCCAAATAAACTTAAATACACAAATGAGAAGGAAAGGTTTTTACTGAATTTTTGTTAAGTTAATTTTCTAAGTGTAACTTAGATATGGCACAAGGCCGAAGGTATGGGCCACCCAGTGCCGATCAAACTCACTATTCAGTTATAATTGATCTTGCGAGACAAGATTGCTAAGTATTGCACCACATCAAAATACTGAATTTGTGTTAAATATTGATATTGTTGGGTATCTTGTCTGCTTCAAAAATCAGCATTTCAAATTCATAGGCTTGAATACTGGTGCTAGTTGGGAATATGCAGCTATTTCAACCAGGAGGCAAAATTTTATTTACATTGTCTAAGCATTATTTTGATACTTTTGCACAACTGTCATTAATCTTCCAAACTACTTTATAAAAAAAATTTCCTTTGTTTTCTTTTCAGAAAAAAAATTTGGTCTGCAGAATTTCCATTGAAAGCCTCAAGCTGTTTGAAAACGTAATATGGATTCTTATTCAATGAAGAGCAAATATTGCTGTAAGGATTGCACTGAATCATTTTCTGACCATTCGCTCTTTTTAGTCCATCTCATAAAACATGGAACTGAAAATGTCACTGAGGCTGAATTCTCAACAAATGATTTCTGTTCTGAAAACAGTTTCAGCTCACAAATGGAACTGCTGCCTCCAAAAGACACTGTGCCTGAAAGTGCATTTGGCCAAACTGCAGAAATTCAAACGAGGACTGGGCAATCAAGTTTTCACTGTGAAGTCTGCAAAAAAAATTTATCTGGGAAGACAGCCTTAAAGAGACACATGAGAATACATACAGGAGAAAAACCTTTCAACTGTGAAGAGTGTGGGAAAAGCTTCTCCCAGAAGTTTGTCTTACAAACACACTTGAGAACGCATACTGGGGAAACACCATTTCATTGTGAAGAATGTGGAAAATCTTTTTCACAAATGTCTGGCTTAAAATGCCACATGCGAATCCACACAGGAGAAAAACCTTTTGGTTGTGATGTCTGTGGAAAAGCTTTTGCTCAAATAGCTAACTTAAAAATGCATTTGAAAATACATACGGGAGAGAAACCCTTTAACTGTAAAGAGTGTGGGAAAGCTTTTTCTCATAAGTCCATCCTAAAAAACCACATGAGAACACATACAGGAGAGAGACCATTTCAGTGTCAAGTCTGTGAAAAAGCATTTGGTACAGTTTCTCTGTTAAAAATACATATTAGAACTCATAGTGAAGAGACTGCTTTTCATTGTGAAGTTTGTAAGAAAGCTTTTTCATGTAAATCTGCTGTAACAAGGCATATGAAAATACATACAGGAGAAAAACCTTTTAGTTGTGAAGTGTGTGGAAAAGCCTTCTCTCGCAAAAGTGTCTTGAAAATTCATATGGGAACACATTCAGAAGACAAGCCATTTTACTGTAAAGTATGTGGTATGTCATTCTCTTTAAATGCTAATTTTTTAGATCATTTGAATATACATACAAAAGAGAGGCCTTTTCAGTGTGAAGAGTGTGGTAAATCATTCACTCGCAAAATGCATTTACAAATGCATGTGCGAATCCATACTAAAGAGAAACCTTTTCAGTGTGAATTATGTGGGAAGACTTTCTCTCGTAAGTCAACTTTAAAAGTTCATATGCGAACACATACAAAGGAAAAACCATATCGCTGCGAAGTTTGTGGAAAAGCTTTCTCTCAGAAGCCTGCCTTAAATATCCACATGAGAACACACACTGGGCAAACCCGTTTTACATGTGAAAAATGTGGTGAAATATTCCCTTTAAATTCCAGCCTGAAAATGCACATGAAAATACATGCAAGAAAGAAGGTATTTCAGTGTGAAGTGTGTAGAAAGGTTTTCTCTCAAAATAAAACTTTAAAGACACACATGAAGATGCACAGAGAGAAACTCTTACAATGTGACGTGTGTAAAAAGTCTTTTCCTTACAAATCCACCTTAAAAAATCACATGAGATCACATAAAAAAGAAGCATCTTTTCAGTGTCAATTATGTGAGAAAAGTTTCAGGACATATCCTCGGTTAAAAAGACATGTTAGTGCACATACTGAAGAACAATCTTTTCAGTGTGATGTGTGTGGGAAAGTGTTCTCGTGCAGTTCAATTCTAAAAAGTCATTCAAAAATACATACTGGAGAAAAATCTTTCTGCTGTGAAATATGTGGAAAAGCCTTTTCTCGTAAATGTGTTTTGAAGTTTCATATGAGAACGCATGCCGAATAAGACTTTACTGTTTTGAAAAATACAAATTATTAAAACATTAAAAACTTCAGAATGTGTGTCAGCATAAATTTTGTAGAAAATGCTGTGATAAGGCAAAAAAAAAAATGTTCTGATTGGTATGAATAGGAAATTCCCAAAACTATCTCATTCACAAAGCATGTCCTAATAAATGTATATAAAACAAAGTGCAGTTGCTGTTGGATGACAAAGATTCTAGTTCTGTACACAATTCTTCAACTGTTTCATATCTAATGGGAAAGACACAAATCTAAAAGTGATTAGGTAAAGTAAAATTGAAGGAGCACAAATCTAATGTAGTAAAAACAATTTTAGAAAATCAAATTCATTTCACTCTTAAATTGGTCTCCAAATAGACTGACCAGATCTGGCTGATATGATTTAGCTATTGTGTTTGCTTTGCCTGATAATGACCTAAATCAGTGGCCTTTGCCTGCAAATAATCCAGCTAGAATACCTTTGAAGCATGGTGGAGTAATAGCAGCTCAGATTAAAAGAACTGAGGTCAAATTCCAGTAGTGTTCATATTATGTGCAAATACCCTTGGGATAGGCATGAATCCATCTCTTCTTCCCCTCCCCCAGCTATGTGTAAATAGCAAGACAGACTGGATCCTATGGCCTCAGGTGACAACTGGTCTCAGAGATGGGCAACTCTGAATTGAAAACCTCCAACTATGGGTTAATAGCCTCACCAACATGCAATTGGCCAAGTGTGGTGAGTAATGGCTATACCCCTAAAAACATGGTCAATCAGGGAGGGGTTCCTCCAAAGAGTCAGAAAGGTCTGGATATGTATAATGAACTTTCATCTTTTGTACCTTATATATATCAAAACTAACATTATTTTTAGTAGATGCTTTATTAAATGATATATTTATTTTCTGTTTAATAAATAAATGGAGTACTTACTCAAATATGAATATCCACGAAAAATAAGATTTAAATGATAAAATCAGGCCAATTAAAAAATAAAAAATCCATTACTTCTTTAGAAATACACACACACATATATATATGAAGAAATATAGTTTTAAGGTGTGCTATATTTATGGGATAAAGTGCTCAATATCAGAGATAGTGTATGTAAATATAAATATAAAAATGAACATTGAAGTCATGGTGCAATTGTCAGGCTGTGAATCATGGCCTGACGATTGCACCTGTCATCTCTGAGTGCAGACTTTAATGTTCACTTTTTTATATATATATATATATATATATATATATATATATATATATATATATATGGCATAAATAGCTACCAAATTGAATTTAAATTCAATCTATCTTAAAATTGATAATTAGAAATAAATTTAATATTCATCTAGCATAGTAAAACCATTTCAGAAATCAAATTCACTCCCCTTGTGAATTGCCCCACCCCCAACGTGAATTTTACCCTTGACAAACAGACATTCAACATTACCCTTTCCTCACAAAGCAAGTCACTAAAGCCAAGAGGCAAGGGTTTACTGATTGTGAAAGAATATGAGAAAAAGAAAAACATTAATGAGAGAAAACAACAAAAGAACAGCAATTAAGAAACCAAAGATAGCAATTGATATTGCATTTTTAAATTTTTGAAGATCAAAGTTGACTAGAAAGCAAGAGGCTGGAAGAAATTTCACAAGTGAAAAGTGTGATAGAAGAACCTGTTACTTACATTATTCAGACTGTTATCCTCATCTTCATTGCCATATTCACAACATTTTGCCCATTGTATGCTCCAGCCTTCTTCAGATGATCATAATTTTGAACCAAACCCTTTATTTCATCCACCAGAGTAGATTGTTCTAGTTCCACATAGCATGCCTCTTCCAGATGTCTCAGTTATTTCCCTTTAACTCAACTCTCCAAGTTTGGTTCACCATTGCTATGACCTGGTACTAAACTCACAACTCTTTGGATCTAGTCACCAGTGACATCAGCCAAGTCAGAGATAGAGATAGATATTGATGAAACTGTTAGCATACAACTTATACAACATTTAGCCATTTCATCTGTAAAATGATGAAACCTACCTGTCAGTCTTGTGCTGTATTTAAATTCATAAAGTCAAGGTACCAAAGAGAAAAGCTTATCAGAATAATTACCATGAAAATCTTTTATAGAAAAGACATCAGAAAGCTACATTATGTTGGTGGGAAAGTGACTGAAGCTGAGATGCCAGGTCAGGACTGATATCATTGTAGATTCTTCTTTGGATTTTTTTTTTTTAAAGAAACTCTAAATACATAGCAGAAACACCAAACTAGATTTGACAGCAATATTCAATGCATGGTACGAATGGTAGATTTATGAATGTGACAGAGTGATTCTGGCAAGAGAAATTGTCTAGCATGATACTGTAAACTAACTTTCCTAGCAGTAGATCAAGCAATGATTTGGATATTTTGAATTTAATTTACATGAACAGAACTAATCTGCTACAGTCTGTGGACTATCCAATGAGAATATATATATATATATGTTATGGTGGGCTTAACTGTTGTAGATAATTATCAAACTGAATTTAAAAGTCCTCTTAAAACTGGTAAAATTTAAAAATCAACTTGATCTGAAATGGGTTAATGATTTAACAAGTTTCAATCTAAAAGAAAACTAATTAAGCTTCATCCAAATCCGACATAGGGAAGCCCCCCCCCAATCACTCCACTTATGGATGTGTGGGTGGTGTAACGAATTGCGTCTCAGAATGAGAAATTGGAGCACCAAGTTTGAATTCCAGTCAGGTTCATTATGTTCACTTATGTGCAAATACCCTTGGGAAAGGTATACATTTATCTCTTTCCCCCAGCTATAGGTTAAATAGTAGGACTGGTATCTGGAAAAATCATTGTTACTATTTTTAACTTTCGTAGTTTTCCTATTTTAGTATTCTGATGAAAGTTAATTCTTAAGTTAATGATTGATTAAGCTCATGGCGAGTTCTACAACAATAAAATATCTGTAGAAATTCCCTTGTCACATCATTAATATCTGATCTTAACAACTTTAACAAAATATTGCAATAACAAGCATAAATATGAATGCTGGTCATTATTTTAAGAAGTGGGTACAAATGAAAAATTTGAAAATGTCAATTTTTTCCTTTTTACTGAAACAGCCGTGAGACTCTTCTATCTTTATTTCTGCTGTTTTCTCACTGAAACCAAGTAGTGTCTTTTCCTTTCTTTCATCTGATCAAAATGGAATAGTCCATTATTTATGAGGTACTGGAAGGATATAATGGTCGTGCAAATTAACAATGAGAAGGACAAGCACAATTATAATAAGATACTCCAAAAAAAAAAGGATTATTCTTACATGACAGTATATGTTTTGGCTTTAAATAATCCACAAAAGGTTGATAAGCTGTTAAAAAAAAAAAAAAAACAAATCAACCACTCCTGAAACAATGTGAATTGAATGATTCGAAAATGTTTGACTTGAGTCTTCATGAAATTGCTCTTAAAGGCAGATGTCTGATTCTCCATATTTGGATGAAGATAGAAATGAAATAAATCATTCACCATAATTTCTGTACAGTGTCTTTGAGTTGTTAATTTCACAGTCTTACATACAGGGCACGTGGCCGAGTGGTTAGAATGTTCGCATTCTGACCATGAGACCTGGATTTGAATCTCACTAGGGTCAATTTGTCAGGAAGGAGACTTTCTGAAGTTATCAGACTGGAGTGGGGTGGGGGCGATCCCAGCATGTGACACCTTTGGAGAGTACCTGAAAACCAAACTATGGGTTGACCTGAGCCTTGTGAATGAAACTGGGTAGACGGAACCCTTAGGGGCTGTCGATAGCTGTGCTAACATGAAGTCAGAAGTCATCGTGGCCGAGGGCTTGAGTGTGCTGGCCTTGTTCAAATTATTGACCATGCTAGAGAACATGCTCTTTCCCCAGAAACTGTAACTAAGGCCTGCTCAGCACAGTTGCAGTATAAATCACAGGTGGGCTCTGTGGTTGTTGAATAAACACAAATGTGCCTTAGCAAGCATCTGCAATAGGGATTGGCTAGACACCCTCGTAGACAGGTATCCTCAAATACGAGTGGCCAGCTATACATAAATGACAATAGATGGAAGCTGAAAAGATTACAGAAAGAATTTTTATGGATTAGCTATAGAATTTGCAAGTCGAAAAATAATATCAAAGATTATATTTCAGTAATAAACAAGAATTTTTAATATTGACAAAAGGTACAACATGAATTTAGAAAATCCTGCATAAGTTGTAGGTTAATTGCTCTCTTTATTTAAACTTCTACAGAGAAAAAGGAAAGTCAATGTTAGAGAGTAAAATATTTTGGAAGTATAGTGGGGTATAAGTAAGAAACACAAGCAGTGTTTGTGTGTATACAAGGTAACCAAAAAGTCCTTGGTGTTTTTGATTTCTTACAAAAAAAGGCATACACCAAATTTGACATACCTTTAGTTCTTAAAGTAATCCCCGTTGACATCGAGAACCTTTTGCCAACCTGCCTCCAGCTACGCAGTGCCCTAGCAGTAAAAATCAGGCATCTTGGACACACCAAAGTCTGTGAGTGCCTGCTGCAAGTCTGCCTCATTTCTGAAGGATTTCCCTTGAAGGTGGTTGTCCAGTGAATGGAAGAGGTGGTAATCTGCTGGTACAAGGTCTGGGAATTAAGGTGGATGGCACTGTCTTCCAGCCAAGTCACCATACAGCACCCAAGCTGGCTTCTGATTCAGAGCCTGTTGCACACATTCCAACTATGAGTACAGATCTGCAGTGATGGTTTGGTTCATTGCCACCACTTGTCAACAGATACAAGACATGATCTTGTGTGGATGTAGAGATGGTCTTGTGGTGTAAGACACACGGTCTTGTGGTGATAACCAATGTCTGGCACACTTGTTATATAGAACCCATTTTCCATCACTAGTGAGCACTTGATCAAATATTGGTATGTTACAGTGCCAAGAAACGGGCTGTCTCTCATTGCTTGTTGGTTTCTGACAGAGTGGGTTGCCCATTTGTTCACTTTCCCTGTGAGGTACAGGTGAAGTCTAACTTTCATCAGAAACCTGGAAGCATTCAGCTTACTCAACACAGGTTTAGCTGTTGTCCTCTTCTATGGCCGTCTTCAGGGCCTCATCATCCATGTCTTCTGGCTGGCCACTGTGGGATTCATCACAAGGAGACAGATCTCCCAATCTGAACTTCTAGAACCAAATGCCTGGTGATGTGTTCACTCACAGCATTATTCCCAAAGGCTTGACATATTTGATGACTTGATGTGGTTACGCATGACAAGGCCATCTTAAAGTTATAAAGCAGACAACCCTGAATGAGCTGCTTCGAGATCACCATGTTTCTGTGCTGCATTTCAAGCTATGACAGATGTGTGTGTGTGTGTGTGTGTGTGTGTGTACAACGCAGATGCATTGGTCAAGAGCAATACCCCCACCACATGATGTACACATTTCTGTATCAGTGAGTACTTCTTCCTACATTATGGTTAAAAAAAAAAAAAAAAGGCAAGGACTTTTTGGTTACCTTATAAATAAAAGGCAAAAGAAAAACTTTTCTTTATCAACACATTTTGTCCCGAGAGACTTTATCAAAGTAAATATTTAGATTTTATTTTGCATTTGTATTTATACACAAAAGTAAAGCAGAGGACAAATATTGTTAAATTTTCAAATTTAAGAATGCTCTAAAATATTCTTAAAACTGTGTAAGGAAAGGTAAATTATGGAGGATGCTAAGTGATGTAATTTAAACTACTAAAGTGTGTAAATGTTGAATTTTTATAAATAAAAAAAAATCAACGCCATTTACTCACTATTTACATTATTCAGGCTATTGTCCTCATCTTGCCATATTTATTACATTTAAATAGTTATGCGCTCAGCCTTCTTCAGGTGATTGGAATGTCGAACTGGACCCTTTATTTCACTCACTGGGGTAAGTAAAGGGTTCAGTTCAACATTCCAACTACCTGAAGAAGGCCAGAGCGTACAATGGATGAAACGTAATAAATATGGTGACAAAGATGAGGACAATAGTCTGAATAATGTAAATAGTGTACATAATACCTCATCTCTGAAATATAGATACCATTTACTCACTTTTGTTTATAAGGAAATAAATTACATCACTTAGTATCCTCCATAGCATACCTTTCCTTACACACCTTTAAGAATATTTTAGAGTGTTCTTAAATTTAAAAATTTGAAAACTTAATATTTTTCCACCACTTCTGTGTATAAATACAATTTACAAAATCTCCACATTTACCTGGATAAAGTTCCTCAGGTGACAAAAGGCGTTTGTAAAGCAAAGTTTTCCTTTTCTCTTTTATTTATGTCTTTACTGGTATTTTACTTATACACAGCTGGCCAAAATCTTAAGGCCAATGAAAATAAAGAAAAAATATAGCTTTTTACATTGTTAGATTTAACAACATATTTGTGTAGAGCTTTAAAAAATGCAAATAAAAAAAGGAAAAATAAAATTAGTCTTTTTTAGCATTTAATAGTGAAAATTTGTATACTGAGAAATGAGGCTAACTACGAGTTGGTCAAAAGTATAAGACCCTATTTAAACAAAGCTTTTATTGTTAAATATGTAACAAAATTTAGTAATTTATGTTCAAGCATTAGCAGTCATCATCTCCCATTGGTATCTCTTGGGTTACATTAGGTAAAAATATAGCAAAGACTAAAAAGTTGACAGTTTGAACATGGCAGAAATGTTGAGTTGCAAAAGTAAGGTTTCTTTAAATGTGTCACCACTGGTGAGATTGGATGTAAAACTGCTGTTGCAAATTTCTTTAAAAAGACTGAGAGATATCGATACAATGACAAAAAGGTTCATTTACGAAACATTGGAGTCCGGGTGCTGAATATAATATCAATCAGCCAAGTGACAATTTTTTTATTTATTAATTAATATATATATATATATATATATATATATATATATATATATATATATATATATATATATATATATCGTATATTTCAAAAGCATGTTTTCATTGAGACATGTTTTGTTGAATAATTTAGACATGTTTTGTCTACTTATTCTAGATAGGGTCTTTTCATATTCACAGATAAGCTTTTCTGTGTGATTATTGAAAGATGAGATGAAAACACTGTGTTGATACATATTGTATTTCTTTACCAAGTACTTTCAACATAGCACAAAGTCATCATCAGGCTATTGTTAATTACAGAATAAGTATTGTAGTGTTCATTGTTGTGAAAGAAAAGATTGTTGTGATCGTTCTGAAAGTTAAATTTCTTATATGTGGAGTAAGGAGTGCTGTGTCATAGCATTTGTACAGAACACCGTTTAAGGGGTAGTAACTAGGTATGTTGTGGAAAGATTTTACGAAATGAGTAGTAGAAAAAATAAAGGAAAAAAACTATTAGTACAAACCTAGACATTTCAAACTATTGTACACGTTTTAAAACGTTTGTGGAGTATTTGTAGTTAACTTTATTAGGGTTTGGTTTCAATTTTTTAATATAAATAAGAATTATTAGTTTGTGTTTAATCTTTTCGTGAAAGAGTATGGAGGTATTTTTGACAAGGATTTTCCTGAATTGTGAATTCATACCTTAATTTATTCATATTGAAATGGATAAATTCTATATTAATTTTTGACAGCTGTCACAGTTAAATTTCTAAGTCCAACACAAACTCAGTCTATACACAGGGGTTGAATAAGACTGCCAAAGTTTTCATCAGATGAAATAAATCTAATCTCCACAAGATATAATTTTGGATTTTGTTGTGTAATACTATTTATTGGCTCTATTATGATAAATACATTGAGCTCTTTTTTATGGATCAGTTTTAATATTTTATATTACTAGGATCCACTTGGATTATGTACCAACAGATTTATTACCTGTACTATATATATATATATATATATATAGATAATATTAGTGGAAAATATACATACATATGAAAAATATATCTAAAAAATTCCCATACATGTATATTTTCAGAAAAAATTTTCCAAGAGGAAGGATCCAGGTAGAACTCAATGTCTAGGACAGAGTAAGGATATAATAAAAGGCTTAAACACTAATATTCGACGGATGTCTAATACATAAAGATACATTTCGTGGTGACATCACCACTTTATGTATTAGACATCCGTCGACTTTCTTTCTCTCCTCTTTTAAATCCACCCCACCCACATCTCCAAAAAATTCTCTCTGTCACTCATCCTCATACTTACACTTTCTCTAAATTCTGTTTTGATTTCGGAGTTGTTTTTTTTCTGTTTTCATTTTGAATTTGTAGGTCTGATGATTTGGATCGATTTACGATTCCAATGGAATAAATTATGACCATGGAATATTAGTGTTTAAGCCTTTTATTATATTTTATTATATATATATATATATATATATATATATATATATATATATATATATGTAAAATAAAAAATTTATTGCAAAAGTCACCCATGAAATAAAAATAATTGTTTGTACAGAAAGTAAGAACCTACATACATCAAAATGTCTTTAAATGGTGGCAGCAGAATTATCGGTGAACTTTTAAAAGGTAATCTTAAATATTAATGCAATACTTAAATGTAGTGATGAATTTTCAGTTCTTCTGTAGTTTATTGTTGCCTATCGCATCTACTCTTTCCTACATATTGTGATGAAGGCCCAATCAAGAGCCCTCCACAGGAGGTAGCTTAAATGCTGCCCAGTTCATTTCATTCTGGGGAATATTACTTTGCATAATAACATTTGATAATTTCTTTTTGTGCAATGTGTCCAGTGAATCTTTGCTGATATTGAATGTTTTAGGAAATGAAAAGAGTCTCTTGTGATATTTAATTTTGGTGAATGGTAAAAATGGCACAATTAAAAAACAGACTTCTTAAACAGTTTAAAATTAAAAACCAGTAGCTGTTTCATTTTAATCTATATAAAGTTAAATTTCTAATCAGAGGACAGTTGTTGGTTTATTTACTTCTTTTTTTGCTAATATTAATAAATAAATAAAAAAAAAATTAGATTTCATTCAAAACTAATTTTTTTTTTTTTGCCCATAGTGTATATGCAATAAAATTATTTTTTCGTATATTTTCCCTTGTGCTTTTCTTTCCTTTTTTTTTTCAATTCTGCCATTTTCTTCCTATTTTTCAATTCTGCCATTATTTTCCTATTTTTTTCAATTCTGCCATTTTTTTCCTATTTTTTTCAATTCTGCCATTATTTTCCTATTTTTTTCAATTGTGCCATTTTTTCCTATTTTTTCATTTGCTTCATTTTTTTCTATTTTTTCACTTGTGGCTTTTTTCCCTATTTTTCCACCTGTGCATTAGATAAATTCCTTGTTTTATGAAGGTAGAGACCTTACTGAAATTCAATGAAATAAGAACAATGTATAAAGGTGGTTTTCCTTGTTGACTTTTGTCTCCCAAAAAAACATTTGAGAATAACAGTCTTAGAATAGAAACTGCCCAGTCTAGTGGGTCATTTTGGCAAATATTAAGATCAGTCTTCTTATTCTATGTGCCATGTTCCTTCAGGACGTGTACGATCACAGCTCTCCACAACTTTGAAAGGTTTGTCTTATCACCATCCTTCCCCATTTCCTTTTCTGCTATCCATTTGCACAAGATCGTTAGGTACATTATTTACTGCATTCCTCTGTCCCTCTTGACATTAATGTGCTGTGAGTTTCAAATTCTCCAAGCCCTCTTTCTTCATTATGTTTCCAAGAGATTTCAACTACCTCTTATTGATTCTAGCTATAAGCATCCTTTTTGTTTCCATTTTCCTTAAAACTTTGTATCCTTCTGTAGAATCATATTTCTGTTTCTTCTTTATTGGCGAGGAATCTGCCAAACATTCTCAGCCATATAAGAGGATCCTAATAATTTGTGAAAATCTCCATCCACAAATTTCTCAATTAAAGCATTCCTCCTTGCTGCATGTCTGCACATACCTTGAATGATCAAAAAATTGCAATCTACAAATATCACGATCTTAAGATTTCTCATTTCAAGAAGTATTCTAATGTTTTTTTTTTTTTGGGGGGTCACAATATTTTCAGCTGATCCATTCTACAGCTTTCTTCAGGTATACAATCGGTTTGGATTGATGAAAATCTGATTTTCTTTTCTGAATAAGTTGGGCTAGTATTGATTTCTTTGTTAAGCAAGAGTTTGGAGAACAACTCCATGTATAAAAAAAAACAAAAAAACAAAATAACATGGAATCACTTGTGTTATACATGTTGCTGGGAATGGATTGGTCTGATCAAGTTTCTGGTTGCCTTTACCAAGAAGAAAAAGAAAAGAGACTCTTTCTTTCCTTATGGATTATACACCTGAGCAAGGTGGCTTACCATCTGAAATGTGGTAATAACAAATCATCAAAAGAATGACTTTAATAGTTCAAATAACTGTGGGAATGATAATGACATTTATGAAAATTAAAGTTAGGACAGACATAGACCTACAAATAGAAGGGGTATCAAAAGGACTGTTTTTCCCATGACACTGCTTTTATTTTAATTGCCTTCACTTTTCAACAATGTTTATTGTTTTAAAAAGTAATGATTAAAATAGTAATAAAACCTAAACATAGGAAAATGAATTTATACATTTTCTTTGTTCTTGAAAATTGACAACAAAAATAATAAATACTATTTATTCATTAGGTTGTTTATTGGAATGGTTGGCAAAACATCAGCTAATTGCCAATCGATTCAAACTTTATAAAATGGTAAATAATAAAGATTTCCTTATATTTGGTTCACATTTTTTAATAATTCAGTAAATGCTTATAAATTTATGAATAAAAAATTTTCATATTTATTTCTTTATAAATTAGTAAATGATAAAAATTGCATTGCATTTGTTTTTAATATAGTTGTATTAGTTTTTAGAATATTACAAATATAAATTTATTATTGTAAATAAACAATCTAACAATGATTAATGTTTTTTGTTGTAAATTCTCAAGAACAAAAAGTATATAATTCCCCTTTCATCACATGCTTAGGTTTTATTATACTTCTAATCATCACTTTTTAAAACAATAAACATTATGAAGGAGTGAAGGTAATTAAAATAAAAGCAGTGTCCTTTTGACAATACATTATTTTTGGTGGGTACGAATGTCAATTGTTTGCAAAAGTTATCATTAACCTTTACCATGCTAATTTCTTTCTAGAGTTGTCTCCCCTGCCATTCCATTTTTTTTTTTTTTTTTGAGGGTGCAAAGACATGGACCCCTACTGATTTAAAATTCTTATAACTTTCTTTGTATTGTGCATATAGATTTTAATTTTTGTACACTAATAAAAGAATGAATTAGGAACATTTTGATGCAATGCATTACGTTTTGCATGCATGTTTTAACGTTGAAAACAAAAAAAAATTGAAACCTGAAATAAAAAACAAATACCTTAAAAAGTACATAAATAATTCAACGTACTTTAAATTTTATTACTCCTTGTGGAGTTCTGGGGGGAGCAATAAAAAGCAAAATTGCTAAGAAGGCTTTCATTTCATCAAAAAAGTGAAGTGTTTCCTTCTGTTTACATACAAGAGGACACCAACACTTGTTTGCTCATTTTTTCACTTATATTTATTTCTCTCATTGATGAATAAAGTGATTATTTTGTCATTTATATATAGACGAAATAATTCAACTTCAGAATGCCTATCAGGTATATCAATGGTTACCAGTCGGTTGCATAAAATTAGTCAAGCATAGATGATAGTGGCCACTAGTGGTCACTATCATGGTTATCATCTTTGACCACTTCGCCATAAATATTCACTTGAGTAAAGCTTTCAAAATCATCATTGGAGTCCTAATCAAAGTAAAACTCCTGCTTTGTTGGATACTGATGCGGACATTTTTGCTTACAAAAAAAATTAACATGGGTTTAATCAGTGATACACCTTATGTAGAGTCTAGAATTCAAAAGCCATTGGAAAATGGAAATTCAGCCTTTTTCCAAAACAGTAGTAGGCGATTTCTAGCTTAAAATACATGAAATAACAGTTGAAAAATGTTTATTTATAGCAACCGTCTCAAGGTGGCAGAATGTACTTAGAGTAGCAAAGGGAGATAATTCTACAGCAACAATTTTCACCTGCAACATGGTAGAGGTTAAAGAAAATTGTTTATTTTCTATAACTGTCATACATAATTAGGGTTTTCTTGAGAATACACATCATTTAAAATTTGAAAGCCACAAAATCAATAAAAAGAATTTAGGTCACAAAGATAATTTTATTAAAAACATAATATGCAATAGATATTTTTACTTTTATTTAGATTTAGTAGAAATCTTCTGGCCATGATCTTACCCTTGAGCAATGTTATTTTATCTTTGTAAAGGTCTTTCGAAGTTTGAAACCTGGCCACAATCCTAGACTTGTGAGATGCTGCTATACCTTCATAAATGTCTTTCAAGGTTCATCTGGAAGCTACCTTACACTTGAAGAACGCTCTCTGTTATGTCTTCGTAAATGTCTTTTAAGACTTGTATTTTGTGAAAATCTCGATCCACAAATATCACAATGGAAGAGTTTCTCGCCACTATGTGTCCGCATATGCCTTTTTAAATTTGAACGATCTGAAAATTGTGATCCACAAATATCACAGTGGTGAGGTTTCTCACCTGAATGTGTTCGCATGTGTTTCTTTAAATTTGAACTTGCAACAAATTTCGAACCGCAGACCTCACACTGAAATAATTTTTCTCCTGTGTGCGTTCGCACATGCCTTTTAATGTCTGAACTTGTGGAGAAATTCATGCCACAAATGTCACAATGGAAATGCTTTTCACCAGTGTGCTTGTACATGTGGTTCTTAAAAGCCAAGTTATTGCTAAAACTGCAGCCGCAAACCTCACAACAAAATGGTTTTTCTATAGCATGGATCTTTGTGTGCCGTTTTAGATGTGAATTTCGGAAAAACTTTGCCCAACAAATCTCACACTGGAAACGCTTTATCCGAGTATGGATTTGCAAATGTTTCCCAAGCTGTTGTTTCTGTGAGAACAGGAGCCTGCAGATCTCACAGTGGAATGGTTTTTGGCTGGTGTGTATACTCTGATGATATTCCAGGTTGGAATTGTCTGAAAAATTACAGTCACACTCTTCACAATAAAAGCGTTTTCTGTCTGAATGCACTTGAAAAGTGTGTTCTTCATTGGAACTCTGAGACAAATTAGAGATGGAGTCGTTATTTTCAAAGTCCTTTTGATTAGTTTCTGCATCATTTTCATTCATTTCTTTATCTTTCTCAACTTCTGTGTTACTGACACTAATTTCCATGCTGGTGAGCATATAAAAGAAAAAAAACTAAAAAAAGTTCAAATTAATTTGTAGTTTTTGATGTTAATCATTGCAAAGAGAATTGAATTGGAAATCTTCACCAATATCGAATCTTATATTTTTGCAAAACAAAATGACAGAAATAATGCTTAATAAGTAGGGTTTTATTATGAGCAAAAAGTGAAATTCTCTCTGCGATATAATCATACTAAATTAATTTACAGTAGCAAGTGCTAAAACTTGCATGTATATTCAAACATGTATATGTATCTAATATATTTACCAGTCTTAGCTTAGTTCAGCTCAAAGTCAAAGTGAAATACAGGAAGATTGTGTTGTGACAGTCCTCAATCAAAACAAGGGATATCTGTCGTGAAAATCAGCTTTAAAAATCCTGGTTTTACTTGGGTTTAAAACCTTAAAACTGACAACAGTGTGAAATGCACAAAAAACCCAACAGCCAAACTGGCTAGACTTGGGTGTGAAGGTGATGTAATGCTTAGCAGTTCAGAATAAGAAATCAGTGAGAGGAGTTTGAATTCCTGTCAAATTCGTTATATACGCTTTCATGCAAATAACCATGGGAAACATGAATCAATCTCTTTTTCTCTAGCTTTGGATAAAATAGTTGGGTAGACTGGACACTTCAGCCTTGTTTGGCAACCTGTCTAGAAGAAAGACAACACTGAATTTAGAATCTGGGATATGGCTGTTTGGGGACCTTGTAGTACATTCTGTGCACCATTCC
The DNA here is from genome assembly GCA_903632075.3 of Acanthosepion pharaonis. Lineage (NCBI taxonomy): Eukaryota > Metazoa > Mollusca > Cephalopoda > Sepiida > Sepiidae > Acanthosepion > Acanthosepion pharaonis. Next base: position 2,583,317 of record CAHIKZ030004549.1, read on the forward strand.
TTCCTAAAAGTGTGCATGGTTCTACACAAGCTTTCGCTACTAAAATCAAATCATATCAGTCTGTTCAGTTTTAGGAGCTGAGTTGTTGGACCCTCATATGTTGATGACAACAAGTGGGTCCATCATATATATATATATTATTTAAACAATTTATATCATCATAAAAATAAGTGTTTTTTTTTTTTTTTAAAGGGAGAAAAGAAAATAAACTTAATTCACCAAAAAATCTGTCAAGGAGTGGACGTGAAAAAATCCATGAAACAGATTTATTTAAATGAACTATTTTATTACTAATAATTACATATTATATACTTTCCTATTATATTTAATTGTTATTTATTTTTTATTTTTAGTTGATACATGTGTTTTGAGTAGATACCAATTATTTTTAAACAGTGTGAATTACATCTACCAGCCTGTGCATTTGAGAGTCTTAATAAAGAAGTAAAGTAATAAGAAATATTACTCGATTAAAAAGTAAAAATCCATTATTTCCTTATATATATATATATATATATATATATATATATATATATATATATATATGGGATACCAGTTATTACAAGCTTAGTACTACCAATTGTTGACCCGAATTAATTATTAAAATCAGATTCCCTTTTTATGCAAATTTATTTAAAGCAATGAATTACTTACAGGGAATAAAAATTGTGGTTCTGATGTATTTCCCTTAAATAGAATCCACTCAGTAAATGTATTTCCAGTGATTCAAATGCATGTAAAAATGATGAAGAGTGTGACATACCCCAAATAAGAGATGCTAATGTCTTTGATTTGAATATCATTGGAGACAGAAAACTAGACAGATGGTATCTGGAATTCTGAGAAGGTGCCATTCATTAATTATCCAGACAGGTATCTTCATTTTTGTTGTTTTGATCCTTACATTTTGACCAATGTCTTCCCTGATTCTCCTATCATTATTTTTTGTAATCCTTAAAGAGAATCTCTTAGATGGTTCAAAAATGGCTTCTTTTTCTTTTTTTTTTTTTTTTTATTTAATTTTCATCCCAATTACACCCTCACCACTCAACCGAAAATAATTCAGTGAGTAGAGTGAAATGAATCTGTCCAATGTCAAGATGATTAAAGGCAAAAGAAAAAAAAAAAAACAGGGAAAAGGAAGACTGTTTTTTTAACTTGTTTTTTTTTTTTTTTACAGTTTATCAACCCTTTGTGGGTTATTTAAAGGCAACAAATATTTCAGATTGTAGGAGATGTAGGTAACCGGTGGTCCCCTATCTAAGTACTGACTGGTGTCAACACAACTTCAGTGATTGAATGAAAAGTGGAGTTTTCAGCATGAGTTGAACTTAAGCATAAAAATTAGTTAAAAGTTTTATATTGTCAAAAAAATTTATTTTAATATTTCTTTTTTGTTTTCATTATTTTGAAATTTGCAAATCTTTTATTTTGAAGACCAATAGCAACTGTGCCGATGGAGATCCAATCTTTATTCAAGACATTGGCTGTAGAATAAAATTGAGAGAGGTTGCAGAAGAGATGAGATTTGTTTTCAGATTATCTAACTACCTCCTACTGTATGAGGTAGGGGAGGAGAAGAAAAACCACATCAGCACTTGGTGACATGACCTTAGTTGGTCACTTGATTCAAGACAACGTTATGCTTTTCTTTAATACATCATGCAGTTGAATACAAGAGATGTGTCCTTTGATCATGTCAGCCATGAGAGCCTCTTTGGTCATATATATATATATATATATATATATTGCTGAATATATTACATTTCATACACCAATAAACAAAATTCTTTGTTTGGTGAAATCTGTAAAAAAATAAATAAATATAAAATCAAGTGTGAAGAATTGTCTATCAAGAATAGTCCTTAATATATACGAGGGTGTGCTGAAAAGTTCTCGGCTGGTCCACTTTCCAAAATTTGGTTAAATGACTAAATATCACATTTTTTTTTTTTTTTTTTGATTTTCTTTAATGATTAAGCGATCAAATATCTCTTCTTGGTCATGTCAAGAACTTTTCAGGAGACTCTCGTAGCATTATGCAAGTGTTGTGATTATGAAATTTATTTACATGATTACATTTAATCGGAAAATGAAATTCCCTCCTTATCTGTTAGAGAAAACCTATAATTGATTATTTTCTGACAGTCTGACTGATACAAAATACTGTTACTCTTCAAGGAGTCTTTCAAGACTAGTATCCTCATCTTTATTGTTTTATCACATTTCAAATTGTGTATTCCCTAACTTTAACTAATCAAGGTGATGTAATTCCTTCAGTTGTTCATAACAGATATAACATGCATACGTCAGAAATTATGGAGGTTCCATACCATTAAAATAAAGCAAGAAAACATTCAGTTCATTTCTTATAGGAACCTCCACTAATTTGCAACACCTAAAGTTTAAAATTAATTTGTTTTAAATGAAAAATGCTCCATGAAGCTTTTATTTTAGTTTAATTTCAAGTTGATAGATTAAATTTAATATTTCCAATAAGTAAAATACTTTGCTCTATTTCAAAGCTAATTTAAATTGACTGGAAGGAGCTTTTTTGTTCTTTGTTGCTAAAAAATTTGATTTTAGCTGTATTTTTAGCCCGTGTTTATTGCAAATACATTAAAAAAAATCTTCCAAAAATAAAATATACTTTTCTGAAACTTTATTTGAGGAATATTGGTGGATTTAAAGTATAAGCAATCTAATTTGAAACAAATATTATTTACTTTAAGTTTAAAATATTGCAGAAATGCGTTTTTTAACACAGTGGTAGCTGTTTATTTAAACTGTTGATGTGTTTGACAGCTTGATGTTTATCTAATGCTGTTCTATGGGGATTTTAGCAATAAAAAATTGAATTAATGTGAGCCTTTTATATATAACTTTTAAGTACACAGTAATCTTAAGAATATAGGAAATTATTCTCCTTAATCTAATGCTTTATTGAATTTTAGAAATTTTGGCTTCAAATTTACTATCGTTATTGCTTTTATTTTCTGATGATGTTCTGTATAGGTGTCTCTATCAATAAAAATCAACACGTTTATACACATACACAAAAAATTCAAAATTCTTTTAAAAATATTGGTGCTTGATGATTTGCTTTTCCATTTATAATCAGTAAATAGTTTTTATTTAATAATATCTAACAGAGTGAAATTAATACATAATTTTAAAAGATTTAAAAAATGAAAATTCTTGTAAGAATTCATTATTCATAAATTTTTTTTTCTTAAGACAATAGTGCCCTTACTAAATCTTATTTATAAAAGCAATTAAAATCATTTCTAATTAAATAATGTCTTGGTTCTATAGCATTTTTTTATTTTACGATGCATAGCAGATTTTGATAAATGATGTTTCTTGTTCACAAAAGAAAAAAGATGATTCAAATTCTCCAAGAAGTACTGCTTTAACTAATATAAATATGAAGAGGGTGGAATTTTAATTTCTCAAAATTTCATAAAATTAAATAAGTGGGGGATAACAGATGTAAAAGAAAAAAATATTTTTACCAAGATTTTCTAAAAAGAAAAAATATTCAAAAATAATTTCATTCATTTGTGAATAAGTGTTAATAATTTCATTCAAATCCAAAAATTGTTTGATTTTTGCAAGAATTTCCAAATCGATCTGTTTTTTTACCGCAAAAAAGATTCTAAAAATCTTGTAATCATTACATTAACTAACTGATGTTTTAGAAAAAAAAAAAGATTTTTAAACAAAATTTCCAACGTTCTAGAAAGGATTAAAAAAATTAATAGAAGAATACTTTGGTCTTTTCTCTTAATAACAAACATTTTGACAATAAAACTTTGTTTTTTATTAAGGTTGGAGCCTTTTCTCATTGTTTTTTTTTTTTTTTTTTTTTTTTCTCAACGTATTAGTGGTGATGTCTAATTAAGAAACTACGTTCTTACTTCTACGACTATCTAATATGCAAGGGAGATAAATCAGATCGATATTGAATTACCATGAAGACTTCCAAGCAGAATTAGTTCATTTGTCATAAACTGCGTCCTTACTTCTCCGACTAAAAAATTATCCAAGGGAGATAAATCAGTTCGTTATTGAATTAACCATAAAACACCGGGCAGAATTAATTCATATTGACGTAGAAAGACGTTACTACGTCCTTACTTGTATAAACTATCCAAGGGAGATAAATCAGGTCATTATTGAATTACGATGAGACACTGAGCAGAATTAGTTCATTTACAAGGTGTATGCAAAAGTTCCCAACACCTTTTTTTGAAGATTACAGATATAATAGAAAACATTTATAAAAAAAAACAACTTTTTTTTTTTATATACACCTTATGAATAGCAAGGCAGTAAGAATTCATCCAAATATGTTTTTAGTTAATTTGACAGCGATTTTCTATTCAATTTTTATTATTTTTCTTTCAGTTGCCGTACATCCAAAGTTAATAATGGATATTTTGAGTATTTTCGACCATCTTCATTATCACACGTTAATTTTATCAGTTATATTAGAGAAAAGTAATTTCATTCTAGCATTTTCTTTTTAATACTTTAAATTTACATGCATTGATTGCAAATGACTGTGTGGAGAGCAGTTTTTAAAGAAGATACATTTTTTAAAAAAAAAGTCCATTAGAAGTTATATAACATTACCTAAAACCCAAAATTATATGGCTCCGGGCTGAAGAAAAGACCAAGGCAAAGTTTAACGAGCCTATGTGAAAATTTATTTTGACCAATAGAAAAAAAGGATTGGCTCCGGGCTGAAGAAAAGATCAAGGCAAAGTTTAACGAGCCTATGTGAAAATTTATTTTGACCAATGGAAAAGGGAGTGGCTTACAAACTGAGAAAAAAGTAACAAGCCAAAGTCAAATCACTTTTTGATATAAATATGCAGAAAAAGTTGAATCAAGGTAGAAAGGATCAGAGTTCCACACATCTGAATAACCCCAGTGTCAAATTACACGCTGATGCATTCTCATCCTCTAGTGAAAACAGGGCAATTTCAAAAAATTCTATTCAACTCCAAAGCTCAGTACCTTAAAATATATCTTGTCATTCATGTTGAATACAACCATATGACTTTTATGCGAAAAACGAACTCTCTCAATTTGTTTTAAACATTTTGGGGATTTACTTTTTGTGTCCGACGATTGAATATGAACATTTTCTCTTCTTGACAATTCATCAAAACTACAAACTTTAAATATTTGATTTCTTTTCCTGAAACAAGCTACTGGCAACTCTAAATGTGTAAACTTGTAAATAAATTCCTTATGTTGTTTTGTTAAATATAACATGTGTGTTTCCTCAATATTATCCTTTATATACTTCAGCGCGAAGCTGATGTACACTTTTATTTATTTTTTATTTTATGGATGCAATGCGTCTCTGTGCATTCTCAGAGAAAAATAGAGGACTGATTTGTTGTTGCTTTCTTCTTGGTTTGGAATTCAAAGTTTTCCTTCTCTTAGGTTGCTACCAAGGCTAGTGAACACAGTCTACCCTGCTGGGGAAGAGAGGTGCGTGAGTTCATGCATTTGTGCGAAAGTGAACGCAACAATACCGTCCCTGAGTTGAACCCGGATTGTCGATTTCACTTTCTGCGTCCTATATCAGTTGCGGTAATAAATTTAAGTCGAATATTTCTTTTCCTGAGAAACTGCTAGGGACACTCTCCTTATTGTTATTGTTTTGTTTTCGGACATTTTAAATTACGAAATAATATTTTACTTAAAAAAAAAAAGATTGAAACAGTTGTTATACAGTAAAAGTGACAATACAGTGTGACCCGGATATAAGAGAGATTTTCTCTGGTTCCAAATTAGAGCCTGTGTTAAAAATAGCCCAAACCCGGATATAAGAGAAACCCGGATATAAGAGACTTCTTCTCCGGTCCCGACAACTCTCTTATATCCGGGTTACACTGTATATCAAATATCATTAAAGCAACATATATCTTTTTTGAAATATTTTATTTACGTGACATTATGTTCTAATATTTTTATATTTAAAAAAAAAAACAGTTGTAGGGCTCTTCCGGCTTGGACGCTGTCGACCTGAGGTTTTATCTTACCTTTTTCTGCATCTATTTCAACTTTTGGATAAATAAATAAACTAAAATCAGTAAAATGTAAAATTTATTTTCTGTATAATTTTAGTTATTTTTTTCTCCTTTTTCTGATACCTGTGTAGTGTAACCTAACCTAGGAAAGCACAAGAACGTTATTTTTTTTAGCTACACGATCCCATTTTTTCCTATATTTCACTCAATTAGCATTTCCTACGGTATTTTAGCGAAACAATAAAAAAAAAACTTTTTCCACATTTTCGATTAAATGAAATCAATTTATGTTATTAAAGGTAAAATAAAAGCTACATTTCACTCACCCCAGGATATCATTAAGGGGAAATAACTCGACGGTGACATGTGACAATAGTTCCTCATTTTAAAAAGGATGGAAGTTTGGAGATCAAATTATTGTTGGATACAGTCTCCAGAACATTGAAAGTGAATCGGCGTTCATTTCAAATACCAAACAGTTACCAGCATACACCATTGACTATCTCTCGACTTCTACATTGTTTCTTTGAAAATGACCAATAATATTTATTAAAAGTACTGGGAGCATCACACACAATTTCAGCAAGTTCCGTTACAAATTTCTCCTTGAGCACCTAGTGGGTCTTAAACTCCACAGACTGCAAGTGGAACTTGTACATATGATCCATCGCTAAAGATGCTGGAAAAATGGTTGGTTCCCTGTAGTAAATACCTGATTCTTCCTACTATTCTTCGTCTTTACAAGAGCCAGATCAGACCGAAAATGAAATACTGCTGCCATATACGAACAGGAGCTGCCCAGTTCTCACTTTTTCCCAGTCTTAGTAGAGTTCAAAAGAGTCTCCACGTCCTTGTCGGTGAAATTATTTTCTTCCCTACAACACTCTTACTCTGTAATCTTCTTCATCGAGTGGCTCTCGAGACTTGTTTGTACAGGATGTACATTATGATAAAAAAATAAATGAAAAACTTATTCAACACCAAGAGAAACTCATGAAAACAGACTTTTCTTATATAATAAATGTGAATGTCAGTGTGTCACGGTGTCACACTTTTTCAACTTTGCTTCTAGAGGCCGTAACCAAACATATTATACAATTATGGAATCAGGGTGACTCTGAGCAAATTAAAAACATCCCAGGCCTGATCTAGACTCGCAATCTTGAAATTTTGGATTCCCAAATTTTAATGACTCTGATTGTTTTCGGTGATTTTTTTCTTTTTTTATATGATTTGTTGAAACAAACAAATTGTACAATAACAATTTTTATAACTTGGAAATAAATTTGGGAATAATTGAAATTAATTGTGAAATCCAGCGACAGACACCCATAAAATAAAAACAATTGTTTGTATGGAAAGTAAGGACCTATGTTCATTAAATTGTTTTTAAATTAAGTTGCAGCAGAAGAATTATCGTTGAACTTTTAAAAACTAAGCTAAAGTATTAATGCAATACTTAAATGTAGCAATACATTTTGAGTTCTTCTATAGTTTATTGTTGTCTATTGTATCTAATCCTCCCTACTTATCGTGATGAAGGTCCAATCAAGAAGCCTGCACAAGAGCTACCTTAAATGCTAATATATATATATATATATATATATATATATATATATATATATATATATATATATATATATACATTATGAAATGGACAAAGTCAACAATTATTTAAAGACATTTTTTTATGTTTAACATTCTTTTTATAGATACAAATATTTTTAGTAAATGCTCTATTTATAATAAACAGTATTAAATAACATTTACCGACCTGAATGTCCGAGAAATTTTCAGGCCGGTAAATGTTATTTAATACTGTTTATTATAAACAGAGCATTTACTAAAATATTTGTATCTATAAAAAAATGTTAAACATAAAAATGTCTTTAAATATATCTATATATATATATATATATACATCATCCACAGACAGACTGTTTTGCTGTATCACAGCTTATCAGTGTGGCTAGACATCCGATTGTTTCAAGCCGGGATCGAAACCCGATCGATTTGACATCAGTCAGAGATTCTACCATCAAGCTATTGTCGCACGACAAAGAGAAAGGGTACATTTTAATGTCTTTAAATTAGCAGCAGCAGCCACTGTTTATAAAATCACCCTTTCCTCTCTGAGAGTTCATTTGAATTATTTCAATAGCTTAGTCATCCACAGACAGACTGTTTCACTGTATCACAGCTCATAATCGTGGCTAACATCTATCTATCTATCTATCTATCTATATATATATATATATATATATATATATATATATATATATATATATATATATAAAATAAAGAAGTTTAAACACTAATACTCCATGGTCATTATGACCATGGAGTATTAGTGTTTAAGCCTTTTATTATATCCTTACTCTGTCCTAGACATTGAGTTCTACCTGGATCCTTCCTCTTGGAAAATTTTTTTTTTTTTTTGAAAATGAAAATATACATGTATGGGAATTTTTTAGATATATTTTTCATATGTATGTATATTTTCCACTAATATTATCTATATATATATATATATATATATATATATATATATATATATGTTATACTGCTTAGCGGTGACATAATATTGGGGCATTTGCAATGCCATATCATGCATGGATAGGTGTTCCTGTATGTAATTCTGAAGGGCAGCTCTGAGGCCACTTTTTGCTTTAGTCTTAGCTACCTTCCAGTAGCTGGTTTGTATTTTCATAGGCTATCTTCCTAAAAGATGTCAAAAAGATTCTAGGATATATATTCATCATGTTGGTGTTTGTATCCAGGAAAATCTTCTGATTGCAATGGAATCATCTCTTGAGTTCCTGGCTGATTCTTTCATGTACTTTCGACTTTCTTTATTGCACTCTGTTAGCTATCTCTTTTTACTTCATTGCTCCCATTATTCTGAGGACTCTAATATATTAGACAAAATATCTGACAGTATAGAAATGGCTCTTTCTCTCTCTCTATTTCTCTCTACATTCATCTATAAACATCTTTGTGTTTGGTGATATTAATACTCATCATGTCAAGTGGCTTAATTATTCTAATGCTATTGATGCTGCCTTTGTTCATACTTTCAATTTTTTCAATTCTCAGTCTCTCAGTGAAACAATGGATTTCTCTATTTCTTTCCCTAATAATTCTAATCAAATTTTTTTTTACTTGATTTGTCGAGCATCAAAACACATGACAATTCGGATCACAGTGTAGTATCTGTTGATATTCCTTTTCACTCCTTTATTAGACATGAACCCCCTATTCATAAAACGTCCTGGGTATGACGATAAACTACATCCGACAGCAAGGCCTCTGATCAGGAGGTTTTGAGGAGTGTGGAACCACTTCTTAATTGCTGGTGTTCCCAGGTCTACCCTGACCCGGGGTAGTAGCACCTGTTAGGGTCCCAGCTATGGGCAAGTTAACACCCAAACTTGGGTCAAAACAATATGAAAGTGTAAAAATAGATTTAATACCATAAATACTTTGTAAAAAAATTATTATCAGCAATTTATTTTAAAAAAATAATTATTACTAGTAATACATTTGTTGAAAAAGCAAAATATTACCAGCGAGGGAAAATTCTTACCAGAAATAGATTTTTGAAAAAAAAAGAAATATTACCAGAAATAGATTTTTGAAAGAAAAAATATTACTAGAAAAAGATTTTTGAAAGAAAAAAATATCACCAGAAATAGATTTTTGAAAGAAAAAATATTACCAGAAATACATTTTTGAAAGAAAAAAATATTACCAGAAATAGATTTTTGAAAGAAAAAAATATTACCGGAAATAGATTTTTGAATGGAAAAAAATGAAAGGTTTGTCAGCATTAAATAACCAATTGTAGTTGATATGCCGTAAACCAAACCAAACCAAACCTATTCATAAGACTTCTTTCTGTTACCAGTGTACTGACTGGACTCCTTTGAGTGAAATTTTTAACCTTTCTATTGAGAATTGTACCACTGAGGTTTCTTCTTGGGTAAAAAGTGCCACTGAAGTTTTGTACCTTCCATGAAATACCAGGTGAACCACAGTCTTCTCCTTGGTTCACACCTACATGTTCAGCTGCTATAGCCCACAGGAATCACTTTTTTTAACTGTACCAATATGTTAATTCTGATCACAACAGACATCTCTTTGTGTCCACTCACAATAATTGTAAACATATCCTCAAGTAGACTAAGATTTTATTCGCTGACAAAACAAAATACTGTATAGCCTCTAACAAGTTGGTTTCTTGTGACTACTGGCAGCTCTGTAAAAGTGTGTTACATATGAATAAGTCCTCTATCTCTTCTCTCTTCATTCAATTTGGGGCATTATCATCTTCTATTGATAAAGCAGACTGCTTTGCTTGTAAATTCTCTTCCAATTTTACTTTTGGTTCATCTGGATATCTTTGTCTGACTTTCCACTTAGAACTATGTGATATGTATTGTTTCTGTTAAAATCTCTAAACTGGATTTCCACAAAGTATTCCGACTTGATAGTATTCCTGCAATAGTCCTTAAGAAATATGCTCCTGAAATGTTTCCTATTCTCTATTTTATATGCTTTGATGCTTCTTGTTTTTCTGCTTGTTTGAAATCCTCCCATGAAGTAGCTGTCTTAAAAAAACTCAGGCGAATCATTTAAGCCTTTTAACTATCACTCTTCCACCTCATTTTATCAATATACTAGAGGCTCTAATTAACTCCAAATTGATAATCATCTTACATTGCAGAGTCTTATTTCAAGCAAAAAATATGGCGTTAGCTTTTCTAGGCCAGCTGCTGATAGCTTAATGATTATTTCTAAAAGAGTCTGTCAAGTTTTATATAAAAATGGTGAACCATCTTTTGTCTTCTGACTTCCTGTTCTTTTATTGTTCTCCCTCCTTAATAATTTTTTCTCAAATTCGTTCACACTCAGTACCACTCCTTACGTCTTAGTGGCTTTACCGCCTTGATGAAATGAAATGATCCCATGCACAGAGAGAAGTCATTCATTAGACATTTACCTAAAAACCACTGCAAAAGATGCTGAACGTTGCCACATCCGTGCAAGACAATGTAAGATTCTAGCAGGACTCAAAAACCATATCCATGCTGCCCATATATAGGGATGGATCAAACAGCAACATTTCTCAAAATCAAGTTACAGCCATTATATATATATATATATATATATATATATATATATATAAATATAGGGTGTGATAAGTAAATTGTCACGATTTTATATTTTTAATTTTGCACATATACATTGTTCGTTTTTGCACATTATAGTAGGGTCAGTTAGGTACTGTCTGTGATTAAAAGAGCACCATAATGCAATTCACTTTGTCAGAAATTTGGAAACAGCATGCGGTACTGCATTTGCGCCAGAAACTCAAATATGAACATTTCAGAGTGTTTGAGTGTCAAAAAGAGGACAGTGCAGAGGATTTGGAAAGAATTGGATGAGTCTAATGGTGATTACGAAGATATGGCAGCTTAGAAAACTTACTGGGATTGATAAGAAAAGATGTCTCAAATTTTTGGTGAGGGCCTCTAACTCAACAATGGAAGTCTGCATTAATTGCCTTCCGGAGGTAGTGATGCCCTGGGTCAAGAGGGTGACTGCTGGAAGATCCAGTCATGGCTGTCAGAAAATTTCTGTACCACATCACTTTTTGCATCTGGCTATCTGACTCTCTAGACTACAACTCCCTTGATAATTATGTGTGGGGTGCAGTTGAGCAAAAACTCGTAACACAAAAGATGAACTGAAGGCAAGGATTATGGCAGCATTCACCAACTTAAACAAGGAAACCATCCGGAAGAGATGCAGAAGATTCCAAAGTCACTGGATCTAACCATCATCTTTATCCACTAGGGTCATGTGTCCTTGATGACCTCTGTGTATAAATTTTTGGCACTTATAAACCTAATGTCTCAGCAATCATTTTTTTACCGGTGCTCATTAGATCCAGTGACTAGACCCAAAGAGTTGTGAGTTCAATACCAGGCCACAGCAGTGGTGAACCAAACTTGCATAGTTGAGTTAAAGGGAAATAACTGAGACATCTGGAAGAGACATGACACGTGGAACTAGAACAATCTACCCCTGTGGACGAAATAAAGGATTCGGTTTGAAATTCCAATCACCTGAAGAAGGCTGGAGCGTACAACGTGAATATAGCAACGAAGATGAGAATAACAGCCTGAATAATGTTAATAATGCAAGTAATCATAATACCAGAGATATAGCCAGTTATTTCACTAAGTTTTACTTTAAACATTTCTACAGTATAAATTCAATATTTCCCGAATTGGGAGAAAAAAAATTGCTAACAAAGCAACAAACTGAGCAATTTTTACATTCAAATTTTATATTGTTCATTGCACAAGAGATTGTCAGCAGTTAGGATTTAATACAAGTAAACAGTGAAGTAATGGATAGCAGCTCCGACCGAGGAATTCAAATTCCAGTCGAATCCATTACTTACGTACTAATAACCTTGGGAAAGGTATGAATTCTCTTCTTCTCCCCCGGCTATGGGTAAATAGTGGGACAGATCGGATTCTATAGCCTTGGATGGCAACTGGTCTGCCGCAGAAAGAAATGACATATAGAAAAATATATCTCTAAATTTTATAACTTTTAATGAAAATTCCTTTCAAAATTGTTTTAAAATTAATTTCTATTGGAAGGTTCTGGCGGATACACGCAATAGTGATCAGTTGCCAGTTGCTCTGCAAAATTTAGAACATAATGATAAAAACCCCCTCTATATTTGAAATTAGGAAACATGGTAGAGTAATGGATAGCGGCTCTGATTGAGGAATCGGAGAGCCGAGTTCAAATTCCAGTCAAATCCATTAAATTCACTTACATGCTAATACCCTTGGGAAAGGTATGAATCCTCTTCTTCTCCCCTGCCAGGTATGGGTAAATAGCAGGACAGACTGGGATCTATAGCCTTGGATGGCAACTGGTCTACCACGGAAAGAAATGGTAACCTACTGCGGGAAAAATCTGCCACGTCAGTCATATATCGAAAGATACATGATCGCCTAAGCGTGTATCACGCATGGCACATAACTGACTGATTACTGATCGAATTTAGACATTATATATAAAAAGCAAATAATTACTACGGATTTTTACTATAGGTATGCCTTGATAATTATTTTACTATAAAAATGCATTGAAAAATGTTTAATTACAGAAATACATTGACAATCAAGAAGAAAGAGATTGTCAGTGATCAGGATTTAATATAAATATTACTGATGGAATAAAGCTATTATATGTAAGATGTGAATGCATTGCTAATTATTTACTATAGAATTGCAAGAATAAATATTTTTTCACCGTTCTGTAATTAATGTAAGTGTTACTGACACAATAAGGCTATAATGTAAATATATGTATAATGTAAATGTATTGCAACTGAATTTTTTTTTATAAAAATTGCACTAAGTGTTATTTATTAGAGGAATGCATTGACAATCAAAAAGAATGAGATTGACAGTGGTCATAATTTAATATAATTACTGAGACATTTAAGGTCTTATATGCATAGTGTTTATTCATTATTAATATGTTAATACAGAAATGCATTGAAAATTATTTTGCAAAAAAATGTATTGGAAATTACCAAAGAAATGATTTGAAAAATATTTTATTATTGAGATGCATTGACAATCGAAAGAATATGTATAATTTTCTGATGAGGATGGAAATGAACATTGAAATAACACTGAAACACCATCCGATGCTACAGGAAAAGGATTAAGAAATATAGCGATTTTCCAAGCGTAGCTTAGATGTAGCACAAGGCCGAAAGTATGGGGCACCCAGTGAGGATCGAACTCACTACTCAGTCGTAATTGTGCTATCGAGACAAGCTTAGTATGTCAAGGACTATGATATATAGATGTATTTATATTTTGTCTGTATATAAATATACGTAAACAGGGTAGATACATATATAGCATTCTGCTACCACTTTTTTTCGACTACAAAAATCTTTGCAAAAAAGTGATCACAGAACCTTGATATTTTTCTCACTTCTCATTGGTCATATAATATTTAAATCATGTTCTCAACTACGTCTGAATCATGTCAACCTAGTTCCTGACCTGACGAAAAAACAATTCCGCTCAAAATCTGTCTACAACTTTCGGAGCCTATCAGGTGATTACGTTGATTATAAATACCAAACACAAGTTCGTTGTTCCTCACTTTTTGATTTCTTTCGCTTACTAAAATGTAGCTGTTTAAGAAATTGCGTTCCGACCTCTTTCGGGTGAACGCTATGAAAACGTATTTACACACGCACACATACACGTGCGTACAGAAACTTAATTACAGATATTACAGAACATTACAAGCATCAACATATTACGAATATTCAACTGCAAGCAATGGAAACTAATTAAACATTACAGAACATTCACTCCTCAACTCTTCTGAAGGTAAAAGTTTATCAACATATTCTCAGCTTTACAGAATTCTTTCAAGTCTCTCACATTTTGAGCGGCAAGTTCATTCAACTTTCTGTGAGCTCAGATAAAAAAATTTATTTTCCTTAGTAAAGATTTTAATTCCAGTCAAAGGGAAGTAACTCCTATTAATCATGCTTATATATCATTACATACATAAATATAAATGTTCTTGTTTTTATAAAAACCGTTTTGTGTTTCTTCTTATTGTTTCGTATTTTGTGGTATTTTGCATAAATGTAAATTCGAGAGGTCACACCAACTAACCGACCTCTACAGATAAAATGCAATATGGTTCCTTAAAAATGAAAAATTGATATTCTTATTTTGAACATGTTATTGATGAAAGCAGCAAATATGCTACTTTCTCAGCCAACTACTAGGTAAGCTCGATAAATGGATAAATATTAACAGAGATAGATAATGATTTAGATGGATAAATAGAGAATGATTTAGATAGATAGATAGAGAGAGAGAGAGAGAGAGACAGAGACAGAGACAGAGACAGAATATATATAAAACCGGGAACGATAATATTAAAATATAAGCTTCAAAATCATTTCCAAATCTATCTTTAAGGTTTAAGATTTTCAAACAGATCATGGCAGCTATTAGGAAGATGTGATTAAATATACTTTAATGTTGAAAAATATATACAGTATTATTATTGTTTAGATAATGAGCATTATAACATAGCACAAATAGCTATATTGTGGAAAAAAGAATTTTTTACAATATACACATTTTTTTACGTATTTATGGTAATCTTTTAACATATCAAAAACGACATTCTTGTGACATGCAGTTATGGATAATATTATACATTAATTACTATTTTTTAATTATTGTGTTCAGTTGTTGACATTAATAGGTCTCTTTGGATGTGTTAAATTTTGGAATAATACAATAATAAAAAATTAAATTTCATCTCTGATAGATATTGCGATCTGTTAATTCATGTGGTAATAGGCATACGATTTAAGGGAGACAAACCTGCAAGAAACATCAATCTTGAGTTACTTCCCTTGAAATGTGGTGATATGTTTGTTTTCATTATGCATCTTAATGTTTTCATAATAAAATTAATATAAACCAACCAATGTTTGTAAAATTTGCAGAATGTCGTTTTATTTATATGGACAATCCACCATATAAGTTTCAGCTTGTAATATCTGTAATATAATTGGGAAATTAGTTTTTATTAGGCAAATAAAATGCAAGAAAAATGTGAAATAGTGTACACAACTTTAGACTAGGGAGTATATGTCCAAACAAGTTTTCCCGCAGATTTTTCGTCGTAGGTTATCATTTCCTTCTGCGGTAGACCAGTTGTCATCCAATGCTATAGAACCCGATCTGTCCTGCTATTTACCCATAGCTGGGAGAGGGAGAAGAAGAGGATTCATACCTTCCCCAAGACTATTAGCATGTAAGTGAATGGATTCGACTGGAATTCGAACTCACTCTCTGATTCCTCATAAGGTAAATTTGACGACTTTTTAGTACCATATATTAGTCTGTGTCTGAGTTATGAAGAAACTGCTAAATTAATTTACTGAAATTCTAGGGACATTGGCATCCCTATTCATTCAAGTTTGTAAAAAAAAAAAACATCGCATCGTAATTCGTAATCATTGAAAAATATATGGTAGATAACCCTTGCAGTATTAATAGTTTTCAGGGGAGATAACTTTAATTGCTTGTAATAAAAAATACACTGACTATATTTCCAACTTATTGTTGAAACGTAAATACATAAATAAATAAAAGAGCTTACTCTTTTTACCAAATTTGGTACTGTTCAGTTATTGCTCTCCCCACTTCCCCTAAGTTTGTTGGCTCGTGAATTTGGTGACATAGTAACTGTGAGTACTAAAGTCATTGTGAGTTCAATCCCTGGGCCGGGCAGTACAAACTCAGACTCATGCAAACAGGGTGAGCAAAAACTGAGCATTACTAAAATGTGAGTTCAATCCCTGTGCCAGGTAGTAAATTCTGGCACTCAGGACAAACAGGATGAGCAAAAACTGAACAGTTCAAAAGTAATTGTGAGTTCAATCACTGGGCCGGGTAGTACAGGCTCAGTGGGAAAAGGGTGTGTAATGTCTGAGCAATGTAAAGACTCAATGGAAACAGGCTGAGCAATAACTGAGTAGGAGAAATGTAATTGTCAGTTCAATCCCTGGACTGGGTAGTGCAAATCAGACTCAGTGGAAATAGGGTGAGTAAGGGAAAGCGATGTAATTATTGTAACTGTTATCGGCCCGGGAAATGGAATAGACGAACCATGTTCAAATTCCGGACTCATCTGTTACAATCCCTTAATACTAATGCTGTTATGAACTTGTCTCTTATCCTCTTAGCTACAACTTAAATAGCCGGGTAGACTGGTTCTCAGCATTTGACACAAATGAAAGGATTTGTCCTGGATAGAAAAATTGAGGATTAGAAAGAAAATTTCTATAATATTTTATAAAAATGGTGGCTCGATTAAGTTTGTTACGAGTGGATTTGTCTAAAAAATCAAAATCAAATAAATAAATGAAGATAATCACCCCGGCCGGTCTATTTGAAACTCTAGCTATTGATGGAATAGTCCATACATACCTTTTCACCCGTCCGGAATAATACACTCTACCACAAAATTACCTATTAACCAATCAACACCCTAGTTCCAGTGAACTAGACTTTTCATTGGCTCAAACTGTAGCAAATTCACGCAAAATATATTTTCGCAACGAGCCGTTTGGAGCCGATTCCGACTTCCAGAACAAAATAAAAGGAAGCTTTCAGATCGATTCAGGCAGTCAGAATTTCATCCTGGAGAAGTGCCAAAGGAATAAACGCCAGTAAATATCATAGCGAGATAAATTTTTGCCGCGCAAATTTCTCTGACTCAACAAAGGCAGCATTTCGCTCTACCAGGAACAATTTCTTACAATACTAAAAAGTGATAATAACTCACTACTGACAAGTATTCGTAAATATTCAATCAAATATCTAAACAATCCAAGGTAAACAACTCTGGAGAATTTAGAGAATTAAACTCCTATTTTATTCATGCATACAAACTACACAAATTTCTATATTAATAAATTTTTCTTAAACACTTGAACAATTCCGGACTGTAAATCAATAAGAAACCCAATTTACCAATGGTCAATTTCTTGCATTATCAAAAACTACAAGTTTTCAAATTGTATATTAATTGTACATAAATGCATGTTGTTTTATTGAAATCTCATAATCGGTGTTTCTTACTCAATTGCCTTGTGATTGATTCGTTTTTGAATGTCTATATTCTATATTGTTGCGGATTAATATGGTGAACATTCCTGCAAACTAACCATCTTAATATAAAAACCTTCTGATAACAAATTCAGACTCATAGCAATCCCAATACTATCTTAGCCTCTTCATGTCTGTCTGTCTGTCTTGATAGAGATACGAGAAATAGCTAGATATTTAATTAGCTTTACTTAGTCTGGCACAAGGCTCAGGGTTTGGTAATTCTAACGATAGTCGTACTCAATGTATCCGTAATAATTTGCGAGAGTGGTTTTGCACCAGGTGTCCAATACATGAAAAGAAAAAAAATGACAACTTGCTAAGGTTTATTTAGACAGTGAAACACAATTTTGTTTTGGGTCAGTTATTTCAAGTGATTTAATCCCCGATTTGCAGAAGAAGGCTGGAGAGCTCAACCGCCCCTGAGAAAGGCCAAGGACATTCTTGGTCGGACAAAGCTTTTGGGATAAAATATCAGGATTGATCAAAAAACAAATGAAAGAAAGATATTAGATTAAAGCTGCAAATCCATATTAGAAATAGTTTAAAGAGGATTAAACTCATGTTTCTTTGGGGATCGATTCAGCAATTCTCCTTTGATTCAACCGACTTCCTATCCTACTTCATTGTCTACACCTTCACGTCCACCATTTTCTTTTCTTATTTCCCTCCTTCTTTGTCACCTCATCCTTGACCTTTATTTACCTCTTCATTTACAATTTGATGTTCTTCTCCTCTTTATTGTTTTTTTCTTTTTCATTTTTTATCTTTTTATCTTCGTCTTCGTTTCTTACATTGCCTTCTTTTTTCTTTTTCTATTCTTAGTCTTTTTCTTTCTTTTTTCCCATCTATTTTCATGTCGTCTTTCTCTTCTTCGTCGTTTTCTAATTTTTCTTAATTTTGCCTTCTTTTCCCTTTAAATCTCTACTCACCCACCTTCATTTTGTTCCTATTATTCCTATTTCTTCTCTTTCCTCCCTCTCTTTTTTTCCAACTTTTACTCCCTTTCTTCTTTTTCCTATTTCTTCTTATTTTCTCTTCGTCTTCCTACTTTCTCTTCTTTTTCTTTTTTGTTTTTCTTCCTGTTTTCTCTTTTTCTTCTTCCTATTATCTTTTCTTCTTCTTCTTCTTCTTCTTCTTCTTCTTCTTCTTCTTCTTCTAATTATTATTATTATTATTGTATTTTCTTCTTCTTCTTCGTATTTTCTCTTCTTCCTATTTTCTCTTCTTCTTCTTCCTATTATCATTTCTTCTTCTTCTTCTTCTAATTATTATTATTATTATTATTATTATTATTGTCTTTTCTTCTTCGTCGTCCTATTTTATCTTCCTATTTTCTTTTCTTCTTCTTTTCCCTATTTTCTCTTCTTCTTCCAATTTTCTCTTCAGCCTATTTCTTCTTCTTCTTCTTCTTTATCTTTATCTATCTATCTATCTATCTATCTATCTATCTATCTATCTATCTATCTATCTATCTTGTCGTTGTTAGCCTTCTTTTTATTTTCTTCTTTTTCCCATACTTCTTCCGCCCTCACTTAATGCTCAAATCATCTTAAACTGACCTCAAGGTGTTGATCTCACCTTTAAGCCCAAAAGCTTCAGCCTACACTAAAAATAACATCAAAGATGATAATCATGGCTACAGTGACGCGAGTTATTTTTAAATATCCTTGTTGGGCCCTTATCTTTTTCTTTTTCAAAACCTTACACGGAAAAGGTCGAATTAGGTAACACGAAAATAAACTCTGATGACACTGTGATGTAATTTTTAGTTTTTACCAACGGAAAAGGAAGACTAGGATTTTTCTTTTATTAGACATTCACCTGAGAGTCATGATTAAAAACTGTAAACGTGTGTAAACTGAAATATTTTCAAATATAGACTCATATTCTGACATTATTTTATGCCAGAAATTTTTAGATGAGGAATTATAATTATTGTATTCATTTTCATTCTTAAACGTGACCTAAAATCTGCTGTTAACCGGGGCAAGGAATGCTAATTGTTACTTTAAGTGAAAATAACGAACCCAACCGGAATTTGAACTCGTCTCTCTGGTTAACAATTCCGTGATATTATCTGTTACATCAACTGCCCATCTAAGCTTACAACACCTGATATTCCAAAGTGGTCATCCATCTAGGCATTGACCAGACTCGACGTTGCTTAGCCCATTAACTGCCAATGTTTTTTAATGAACATTTTTGGCCCAGACAGGTGTCTTATGCGTTTATTTATTCCTTATGTTTAATTTCAGTAGTTACCATTGTCGTTTTTATAGAAACTAGAACATCAAATATATGTGTATAAAACATCAAAAAATAATACTGATTAGAATTAATAAAAAAATACTTTTCAAAATAGTCATTATTTTTCTACTCGTGAAATCTAAAATTACGACAGAAAATGTCTTCTTACGGCTAATAATAAAAACTTTAAAGGCTAAGTGTTGTAAAATAGACCTCTGCAAATGCAGTGTATATAAGCAATTCAATGTAAATACAAGGAATAACATGTAGTGAGTTTAATTTTAACAGATCACCAAATGGGTATCGGTGTTTCTACGTAATGTGACCGTAAGCTAATTAATAACCTGATCGTCATCAATAGTAGTAACAGCAATTCCAATGTAAATGTCATTTTTACCTGCCATCCTTGTATTAGGTTGGTGCAAAATAATGACGTAATAATGTCGTTTTTGACGTATTTTTTAACGTCAAAAACGACATTAGTACGTCATTATTTTTGCACCAACCTAATAAAAGTTTGACGATTTCGTAGAAAAGAAAACTCGGAGACATTAACTAATGTTGGCCTTCTTTCTGACAAGCCAAAAGAAAAGGTTTTCGCGGTTAAAACTAATGATTATCTAGGTTTATCGTTTACACAGGATATGGTAAAATTTCCCAGCCTAGTAGATTTCTATTCTTTTTTTTTTTTACAGTGAGAGTCACCATTTACAAGGTCCGAGGGCCACTCGAGCTAGAGGATTACGTCAGGAGACCATTTGTGCGTATAGATGAGGGAGATAACGCTTAATCATATACTTGAATAGGATAAGATTGTAGCGACCGGGGAAACACCCTGTTGGGCAGTGGTTCGCGGGAAGAAATTGCTCGTGTGGAACTTCTCACAGAATACGGAGGATATGTGGGTAGTTTGCTACTATGCAAGTAGCATGGTCTGTTCTTGCCGTGAAGGTTTGGCTTAGCGGGACCAGGGAATGTTCGTCTGTGCAGTTTCCATGGAAGTAGCGGTAGAGTAGCCGGAAGCTTGCCACATCCCGCCTGTGGGAGAAGAGCTGAAGGGTAGAGAATAATTTGTCCTCCACAAGGGCTCAGAGACGCTTTTGAACTCTATCAAGGCTGGATGGAGAGTGAGGTCCTGGCAGCTCCTGCTCAAATATGACAACGGTACTCTATTTTTTTGGCCTGATCTGGCTCTTGTAAAGCTAGAGGGTAGCAGGAGTATTTTTAAGCTTGTTTTGCCAAATGAGGTCTTACATCAGTGATTCTTAACCGGCAAGACTGTCGGGTGACTTCTACGCCTTTACAGGGAATGGGACCTTCCGGCGTAGCTCATTTAGCGTCGCTGATTCGGCGTAGCCGATTCGACATAGGAATTTTTCGGCAGAGGGACAATTAAGCGTCAGATTACTACTTCGTCGTTATAGTCAAATCTGCTCTCTCTCTCGTTTAGTAGTCAAATTAGTACTTCGTTGTTATATACTCAAATTTAAGAAAAGAAGTAGTTGGAGGTATTTTTATATTATATTTATATTTTATTTTTTATATTTATATTTTGTTTTTTATATTTATTTTATATTTATATTTATTATTATATTATATTTGTTATATTTATATTTTATATATATTATATTTATATTTTATATATATTTTTATATTTATATTATATTATTATATTCTATTTATATTTATATTATTTTATATTTATAGTTTATTTTCATATTTATATTATTTTTATATTTATATTTCCTCCGTCATATTTTTCAGTCGTCAAAGCCCTTTTATTCCAAAATGAAAGCAAATATTTTATCAAAACGTCGAAGAAACAAAGTGATACACGATGGATACCTTTTTATTTTCGACGCAACGAACAAAAGGGATCCTGAATTAAAGTTTTGGCGATGTGAACAGAAAGATCGACGTAAAGTGAGATTTCTAAGATTAAATAGTTTTATTAAGTTCGTTAATTTTTTTAAAAAAATAATATTTTTAATTTAAGTTTTTAATTAACATTATTCCATTACTGATTCAATAGGATCTTTAATTCCCTAAATGAATAAAATGTCATATTGAAAGTTGGGTGTTTTCAATACTTTTATCCTTTTTGTGGAGGGTGGGGATTGCCTCCGATCTAAGACAGTGATGACGAAGCAGTCTGACGCCTAAACGGTTGTGCTGAATCGTCCAATTATTTTTCTGACGCCGAATCGGCCACGCCGAATCAGCGACATCAAATCAGCGACGCCAAATGGGCGACGCCCAAACGTAACAAACTCGCCCTAATATGTTACGTGATTCGTGACGTGATAGTAAAAGAAACCACGAACGAATTAGGAAGGACGAATTCATTCGGAAGCATCAGCTGATACGAAACTTCTGGCAACGTGTGCAATAAAATGAAAACAACACCTGAAGAAGGTAGGAGAGTACGACGGACGAACTGTTGTAACCAAGATGCGGATACAAGTTCAACTAAACCAGCGTATAATGAAGTTATATCTGACTTCTTTATACATGAATGAATAATGCATAATATGAATTTCCTACAGGCAATAAAAACTACAAATGTAAATGGTAAAAGGCAAACAGTCTGAGAGAACTTGTTAAACCAAATCGGAAAGTTGTTTTATATTTTGACTGATAAATAAGGATCCCTATAAAATAGATTTTTCTTTTCTTTTTATGTGCCGTGTCCTTTCAGGACATAGGCAATCATGGCTCCCCACTTTCCCTTATCCCTTGTAGCTCTCAGTAAGTTTCGTCCCTTTGCCACATCCTCCAGACTACGTTCTGTCATCCACTTGTTTAAACCCGCCTGGTATCTCATGCATTGCTTTCCCTTGTCTCGCTTTCCTTCTATTCGCCCCGTGAGTATCAGATTCTCCAGGCCCTTTTTTCTCATTACATATCCCAGAAATCTCAGCTACCTCTTCCTGATGTTAAGTATAAACTTCCTCCTTGTTTGCGTCCTCTCCATACCTCATTGTTGCTCACACGCTCAGTCCATGATATCTTTAGTATCCTTCTGTAGACCATACCTCCGTTGCCTCGAGTCTCTTCTTCGTCTTTGAGGAGACCGTCCAACATTCCCTACCGTAAGGGAAGACAGATGTCACGTAGCAGGTCAGTACTCCTTTCTTTGTTACCAAAGCAAACAGCATGCATACGTATAGAGAATGAGTTCAGCAAATATACAAAAATAGAAAGGAGCGTAAGGCAAGAATGCGTCTTCTCGCCGGACTTATTCAATCTATACAGCGAGGCAATTCTGAGAGAATTGGAAATCCTACCGGGATTCATCATTGGTGGCCACAATCTTAACATAAGATACGCAGATGACACTGTACTAATAGCAGAAACGGAAAAGAAAGTACAAAACCTCCTACAGAAGGTAGCGAAGGAGAACGAGAAGAAGGGACTAAGCATAAACTACAAGGAGATAGAATGCATGGTCATCAGTAAAAGGATGAGCCAGAAATACGATTTGCAGTTCGGGGACACTAAGATCAAACAGGACGTTTAACTATCTGGGAAAATATGTTTTAAAAGATGATGAAACTTCTATGAAAATGAAATAAACTTATTTCTCTTTAAAAATACAAGGATTGAGTTCTTATTCTTTCACACTCAATAACTGCTTATATCTTAGTAGTTTTACTGCCTTACATGGATTAAAATAATTAAAAAAGACATCTTAGATATTATACACACATTTTCAGTACTACCTGATCAAGAGATTGCACTTACAATTGTCATGAAGCCAGTAATGGGGTTGCTATGCAAGTAAAGAATATTCCCAGTTTAAATTCCTCATTATAGCCATTAATATACACGCGATATAGTAAAACCTTCGTATACGGACGGAACAGAATAGCAGAAAGCAAGGAATGGCAAAGATTTATGGTTCTCAAAGAGACATTCTATACCGATATATACATACTTGTCACTAGTTTGTTAAATACAGAATAATTATAAAATATTGTTATATAGGAATAAAGTGTCGCTGCCGACACTTGAGTTTGAACATAGATCTCCAGTGAACAAACACAGGTGATCCCATTATTGAATTAAGTAGATCACGTGACCATAGCGGAAACGCATAAATAGAAAGTAGGGTGACGTCTAATTGATCGCTATTTCTAGTCTATCCTCTATTACTATACGGATCACTATTTCTACTCTATCATTTATTACTGTACGGGCCGCTATTCTCTAACTATTTCTCAGCACTATTTCTCTATACTGATCATTATACGTATTACTAAACGGTGGTTACTTTTCGAGGGAGTATTATCGAGCAAGTACTATTAGTACTAGTGTTATTCGAAGGCGTCTGGCACCAGTATTGTTCAACGGCGTTACTATAGTTGTATCTGTGATGGGACGATGGAGGAGCGGATGTCTTGAAGAAGTTTATTTTAAACGATGAAAAGATTTGATCAAAAAAAAAAAAATGAAAGCGAAACATCTATCTTTAAGGTGGGATTTTCAGCAAAGACCTAAATTCTTGTAATAATATGAAAGAAATACATTTATTTGTATGTCCTTTTTTTCTTTAGTAAATATTTGAGAATATTTGTTGGCTCACTTCCTTGATATTTCGGCTGGAGGAGAATTAGGAAGAAGGACAGGTGGGAAAAATGCAAGTAAAAGGAAATATTTAAAAAAGAAAATAAATTTAAGAAAAAGATCAAATATAAATCAATAAAATCTAAAAGAAAAGAAAATGGTTTGTTTTGTTTTTAAGGTATATCAACCTCAATGGGTTATTTAATGCCGACAAGACTTTTATTGCTGGTATTTTTTTTTTCAAAAATTTTTATTGCTGGTCATATTTCTTTCTTTCTTTCTTTCTTTCTTTCTTTCTTTCTTTCTTTCTCAGCATCTATCTATCTATCTATCTATCTATCTATCTATCTATCTATTTCAGTATATATTTGTTTGGTTTGTTTTGTTTTAAGGTATATCAACCTCAATGGGTTATTTAATGCCAACAAGACTTTTATTGCTGGTAATTTTTTTTCAAAAATGTATAGCTGGTAATATTTTTGTTTCAAAAATTGTATTGCTGGTAATAATTTTTCAAAAATTTTTATTAGTCGTAATATTTCTTTCTTTCTTCCTATCTATCTCAGTATATATCTGTTTGGTTTGGTTTGTTTTTAAGGTATATCAACCTCAATGGGTTATTTAATGCCGACAAGACTTTTATTGCTGGTAATTTTTTTTTAAATGTATAGCTGGTAATATTTTTGTTTCAAAAATATATTGCTGGTAATAATTTTTCTTCAAGCATTTGTTGCTGGTAATGATTTTTACAACGTATTTCTGGTATTAATTTTACACTTTCATAGTGTTTTAACCTCAGTTTGGTGGGGTTAACTATTTACCCACAGCTAGTGCTACCACCGAGGGTCAGGTTGGACCTGGGAACAGTTATTAAGAGATGGTTTCACCCTTCTCAAAACCTCCTGATCAGAGGCCTTGTTGTTGGATGTAGTTTATTGTCTTACCCAGGACGCGGATGAAGATTATCGTCATACCCAGGACGGAAAAAGAAAAGAAAACTAGAGAAAAAAAATATATATTAAAACATGTTGCATGAAGAAGAAAGAAGGATAATTGGAAAAAAAAGGAAAATAATTAGAATGGACATGTAAAATAAAAAGAAGAAAGGAAAAGAATAGTGAAAAAGAAGAGAAATAAAAAAATAAAAATAAATGGATTAAAGGATAACGATAGAAAGAAATGATAAGAAGGAAAGAAAGTCAAAGAAAAAAGGTAAGTTCAATTTTAAAGAAAGACAGAAAGAAAAAAGAATGAAAGAAAGAAGAAATAAAGGAAAAAGAAAGAAAAAGGAAGATAGAACGAAAAAAGAAGATAGAACGATAAAAGAAGAAAGAAAAAGGCTGCAAAAAAGAAAGAAAGACATAATGAAAGAAAAAAGAAAGGAAAAAGAAAGGAAAAAGAAAGGAAAAAGATATACAGAAAGACAGAAAAAGTGAAAAAGAATAGAAATAAAAAGAAAAATAACTAGATTAAAGAAATAATGATAGAAAGAAATGCCAAAACCGAATGAAAGTCAAAGAAAAAACGAAAATTTAATTTGAAAGAAACAAGTGAAAACATAAAGAAATAAAATAAATAAAGAAAAAAGGCTGCAAAAAAGAAAGACGAACGAAAGAAAGAAAAAAGAAAGACTGAATTAAAGAAAGAATAAAGAAAGAAAGAAAGAAAGAAAGAAAGAAAGATAAACAGAGGGAAGGAAAGAAAGAAAACGGCTGCAAAACGTTAAAAAGAAGACAAACTTAAAAAATAAAAGGAGAAAGGATGCAAAAGAGAAAGACGAACGAAAAAGAGAAAAAAAGAAAGACTCAATTCTTTATTTTTATGTGCCGTGTCCTTTCAGGACGTAGGCGATCATGGCTCTCCACTTCTCCCTATCCCTTGCAGCCCTCAACAAACTTTGTTGCTCCGCTACCTCGCCCAGACACGTTCTGCCATCCACTTGCTTAAGGCCGCCAGGTATGTCATCTCCAAACCCTCCTTTCTCATTACGTGTCCCAGAAATTTCAGCTGCCTCTTCCTGATGCTAAGTATAAGCTTCCTCCTTGTTTGAATCCTCTCTAAAAACCTCATCGTTGCTCACACGCTTGATCCATGATATCCTTAGCATCCTTCTGTAGAATCATATCTCAGTTTCCTAGAGTTTTTTTTTTCATCTTTGAGAAGACAGTCCAACATTCGCTGCCGCATAGGAGGAAGCTCAGTAATCTTTTCTTTGTCACCAAAGAAATCCTCCTGACTTGGAATTCTCTGTCTAGCTTTTGGAATGCATCCTTGGCCATTCCAATACGTCTTCGGATCTCAGCATCGCACTCCGTCAAAATAACTCCCAGATATCTAAACTTCCACACCTGCTTGCTTTTAGTGTCCCTCACCTGCAAATCGCATTTCGGGCTCATCCTTTTAAAGAAAGAAAGAAAGAAAGAAAGAAAAAAAACAAAAAAACAAAATGGCTGCAAACTGTACTAAAAATGCAAACTTAAAACATAAAAAAAAAAAATAAAAAACCGCAAGAATAAAAAATAGGAAAATTAAGAATTAATGAAAGAAATTAAAAAACAACAACTAAAAAAAATTTAATAAAAAGAGCATATTCTTGAAATTTTCTGTATTATGTATGAGCAATTTTCGGAATTTAGTCAATAGTCTAACTAAAATAAACCCCCTTCCTTTAATTATAACTTTGGGTTTAACCCACCCAGCTACTTTAGAAAGCTTATATTACGATTTTCAAGATGGCGCTTTTTATCTCAACATTCTACTGCCTACGAAGCAAAAATGCTGTAAATTTATCTTGGAAATAAAATTAAAAAAATTCACTTTGATACTTGACTTTGATGTTCGAACACAGTTAAAAACTATGATTTTGAATGCTGATTTTCAAGAACATTCACACCAGGAAGGTTGGTGCTACACAATCTTAACTGCTACACGATCTTAACTGCCTCATTTGATCTCATCTGGCCACTTGTATCTGAGGATGCCCGTCTGCTAACCAATCCCTGTTGCAAACGTCTGTTCAGGCACATTTGTGCTTGTTCAACGCCCACAAACCATACCTGGGGTTTATACCGTTTCTGGAGGAGACCGCGTTATCTAGCGGGATCAACAGTCTGAACAAGGCCATCACACTCAAAACCCTGTTACTTGTGCTAGCGTAAACCTCGACGGCTTCTAAAGTGTTTCGTCTACCATATTTCACTCACAAGGCTTCGATATGGCATGTTTTCAGGTATATTCCTGTTATATAGTAATAAAATGTCGCTGCTGACACTTGGGTTCGAACACGGATCGCCAGAGAGGAAGCACAGTCGACTTCATTTTGAAATAATTAGATCACGTGACGGGTAAGGAATATATATATAATATATATATATATATATATATATATATATATATATATATATATATATATATATATATATATATATATATATATATATATATATATATATATATATATATATGGGGAATTAACGGCGTCTGACTGATTATTGTTCGAAGGCGTTACTATTATTGTATCTGTGATTTACAAAGTCTCTCCTCCAAACGGGCATTACAAAATTTCCAAAGATCGATAATATCAAGAAGTTACTTCGAAAAATCGACCATGAAGAGATTCGAACCCGTGTCTCATGGTGCCCAGACACTCAAGGTAAATCGTCAACTTCATCAGAGCTGTTTGTGAAGGCACACTGTTAAGTGAGCATGTCCATCGACTCAGGCTCAGTGATTCTTTGACACCATCACAGTCAAATTGTTGTTTATACGGCAACTATACTCAGGGGACCATAGTCATAG
The DNA here is from genome assembly GCA_903632075.3 of Acanthosepion pharaonis. Lineage (NCBI taxonomy): Eukaryota > Metazoa > Mollusca > Cephalopoda > Sepiida > Sepiidae > Acanthosepion > Acanthosepion pharaonis. Next base: position 2,611,743 of record CAHIKZ030004549.1, read on the forward strand.
TTCAAGTATGTTCCTCATCAAAGACACATACGGCTTTGAATATAGAGTTGTCCTTTTACTAGACTAGTCAACCAAATCTGCCCTTCAATATCTGTCGATATTTTTGAGATGAGGTATTTGTTGTGGCCTGTTTAGGAGCCAGAAACAAAGGCACGGAAGACGAAGGTAGGTTGAACAAGTATATTGAAAATACAGATATATAGAAAGCAAGAGTGTTAGTAATAAGCAGTTAGAATTGTATGCCAGAACGGTAGGTTAACACTGCGTCTCAGCTACCCTAGGAAGTCTCACAGTATTTATGAGAGGAGAAAGAGTTCATTCTACTGTAGGAGGGTTTACCACAAAAGTATTGTAATTATTTACATTGTTCGGACTGTTGTCCTCATCTTTATTTTCATATTCACGATGTTTCGTTGTATGGGACAAATTATGGCCCAGTGGATTGATTGGTTGGATCCAGTGAGTTGTGAGTTCAAAACTTGGCTTCTGCAGTGGTGAACAAAAACTTGAAGAGTTGATTTAAAGGGAAATAACTGAAACATCCAGAAGAGGCATGGCCAGTGGAACTCGAACAATCTACCCAGGTGGGCGAAATAAAGGGTTCAGTTCGATATCCCAATCACCTGAAGAAGGCCTGAGCGTGAAACGACAGAAACGTCGTGAAGATGGCAATAAAACCTGGACAACAGTCTGAACAATGTAAATAATATAAACAAAGTTGTCTTTCTAGTTAAACACAGCTGCTGGGAAACGAGATATGATTTATAACTTCCGAAAGGGTGCGAAAGCAAACTGTATATATAATAATATTTTGTTTTCCATCACCGATGTCATTATTTCTTGAACCTTGATGATCCCTTACTTTTTCACTGTCAATACAAACTTGGAGATGAAAGTTCTTAGAACGACTCACTTGTGGAACTTTTTTCCAGCTTTTTGCTTCCCACTCAACTTTGATCTTAAAATTTAGCTACAATGTCAATCGTTATCTTCTGTCTTATTGTCCTCTCATTTGATAATATTTTTCGTTTTCGGAGCCCCAAAACGCACATTTAAAGACCAACTAAAGTCTTTCCTCCTTCAAGCCGGAATCAGCCGAAATCTCTGGGTAACAGAAACCGCCAATCCTCCATCACGGCAAAGAACAATTCGTTTCGGTTGTCCCACTTTCGAGGAGAGTAAAAAAGACTGAAGAGGAAGTAAAAAGTTTACGCAATGCCAGGCAGCTTCAACCAAGAACATCATCCATCCTACCATGCGATCAAAGCTCAAGACAGTTTCATTCCCGACGTGGTCCCCTGAGCTACGTCGGGTTCAAGCATTGTGGAGACGCTGGATGAACCAAATTCGGACACGAGTGGTGTAACGATTGACATTGCATCTACAGATCAAGGTTGACAGGGAAGCAGGAAGCCGGAAGAGAGTTCCACAAGCGAGAAGTGCGATAGAAGAAACTGTTAACATAGAACTTACGGTTACATCTAGCCATTTCAACTGTAAGATGATGAAACTTTGAAAACTGAATGCGAAGGAAAACGGGAAGAGTCATAGAGTATCGATAAAGTAAGTGAGAATCGCTAGAAAAAGTCGAAACCTTATCTTCTGTAGTGAGTACGAAATAATAACAACTCCCTTTACCCATTTCCTTCAAATTCGCGTGATCTGAGGAAAAAGACGGAAAGAAGTTCGTGAGCCTATGTGAAATTTTCATTGGACTAATGAAAACCTTGACTTTCTCTCACAGACGTTCCGTCGCCTTCCTCTGTCTTTTTTACAAATACTTTCACGGTAACTGCTTCGATGAGCTGCTTTCGCTGGTTCCCAGACTTCATGAATTTAAGTGTTCAACTAGGCTGGCATCTCACTCTCACCGTTTCACTGTCGAAACTGTTAAATATAGCCGTCTCTTCTACTTCAATAGCTTCATGTCTCGCACTTCTCGCCTGTGGAACTCCATCCCCTCTTCCTGTTTCCCTGATAGCTATAATCTCAAACTATTCAAGTGTAATGTCAATCGACGTCTCCAGATGCCATGATCTATCCCCTATCCTTCTCTTCATCCTTTCCTCTATCACTCCTCTTTGATCTCGCTCCAACTCTTTGTAACCCCTTGCGTGCTAGTGGCTTCCCGCTTTGCTTGGGGTGAAACGCTTATAAAAAAAATGAGCTGGTGGCCTGAGAAGGAAAGAAAATAAATTCGAAAGCCCATGTGAAATTGCTTTTGGAACAATGAAAAACTTATCTCTCCAGAAATTAGCCGTTGTGCCAACAAGAAGAAAGCAAAGAAAGTCACGAGCCTATGCGAAATTCCTTTTGATATAGAATGAGGAGAAAAATTAAATTAATAAGAGAAGAGCGTCTGATGTTATGTGAGAGGTATTGTTTCTGTTCATCGCGACCAGCGTTGAATTTCTCGCCAGTGTAACATTATATTATTTGCCCTTTAAACAAGCACGCTGCACTTCAGAGAAATTTCCTTCAACAACCCAACGTTTGAATGTATGAAACCGTATATCCCTTTGGCGAGCAATGAACTCTCTTACCTTTGTTTTAAACATCTTTTAATATTATTTTGTGTCAGATCATTTAATCTGTTGCATGAACGTTTCCTCTTCATGACAATTTGTTAAAACTACGGACTTTAAAATTTTCGGATTTATTTTCCTGAAACGATTTACTTCAAGTGTGTAAATTCGTGAATAAATTGATTTCTACGTTATTATTACCCTCCATTAATCTACTTGGCTTGGGTAAACGAACTGTTCATTTTAAGACCCACGCCATTATACTTTTGTTGTGTGTCATGTCTTTTCAGGACGTCGACGATCATAGTTCTATACAATCTGTTCCTATTAATAAAGTTTTCCCTTTTACGATTGTTTTTTTTATATTTGTTCTTCTATCGATTCACTGCAAGTTATTAGGGTTTTTTTTTGTTTTTATTTCTTCTATTTTTGTTGCCTTCAAGGTGTCATGTGACTGCTAAATTATCGACCCTTTAAACAAGCTAGCTGTACTTCAAAGAAATTTCCTTCAACAACCCAAGAAAGCTACGTATTTTAAACTATCTCTTTTCGTCTTCGTTTGAATGCATGAAACAGTATATCACTTTGGCGAGCAAGGAACTCTCTTACTTTTGTTTTAAACATATTTTAATATTATTTTGTTCATTTTAATCCCTAATACCCACGCCATTATACTTCATCTGTTATGTATCATTTCTCTTCAGGACGTCGGCGATCATGGCCCTATACAGTCTGTTACTATTAATAAAGTTTTCCCTTTTACGATCGCATTTCATATTTGTTCTTCCATAGATTCACTGCAAGTTATTAGTTTTTCTTTGTTTCTACTTTTTCTGTTTTTGTTGCCTTCAAGATATCATATGAGTGCTAAATTCTCTAGGCCCTCTTTCCTCTTTCACAAAAATTTGAACTATCTTTCTGCTCAAATGAATGTAAAGATTCTTTTATATCTTGTATCTTACATATTTTACATCTTGTATCCAGATCTTTTTTCATAAAGTTATACTGTGGTATTTTCACAGCGTAGATTAGATGTGGTATAAAGCCGAAAGTATGGAACACCCAATGAGGATGGAACTCACCATTCAGTCGTAATAGATCTAGCGATAAATAAAAGCTTATTAACCATTACACTACATCGAAGTGCCCACCGATATATTCATAGAGATGCCATGCATGGTGTCAGACCCGTTCAGATATATCTACACTGGCAGCTGTGGAGAGCCGCTTCTTAAAATCAGAAGTGAAAAAAGGCTTTGATCGATTAAAGTCTCAGGGTCTTCGCAAATACCATCTTGCTTTGAACATTATGGACTGGCGCTACAGAATCACAAAGAAAAGAACTGTAGCAAATAAAAGGAACAACATCACTTGAAGAGTACTAAGAGCAGCAACAACCAAAATGGATAGCACATGTAACGCGAAGAAAAATAATAATATAATCAATATGTTGATGTTCCACACTACATCAAACAAAAGGTTAGGAAGGAAACCTCCGTTAATACTGTAAAGAGCAATAGCAGCTACTGGACTTGAGAAACATATGAATTTCAACCGACAGCAGTACTTAGTGCTTTGTCAATGAATGTTAAACGTTTCCTATAGGGAAACGGCTAATATTACCATTACACTTGTAAATGAATTATGATAATACACCTCACCAACCTGAAGTTTTTGGCCTTACATTTGTGCTATCATTTAGGAAATTATAGTTTAGATATGTTATATTTTGTTACCACTCTGTTTACTATTATTTAATCATTTCATCCCAAGCAAGGCAATAAAGCCACTAAGATGCAAGAGGATTATTGGGCGAGAATATGAGAAAAAGAAAATATTTTTATGGAGACCGAACAACAAAAGAACAGGAATTAAGAAGAATTGGGATAATTATTGACATTACATTTATATTTTTGAAGGTCAAAATTGACTAGAAAGCAAGAAGCTATATATGAGTTTCACAAGCGATAAATGTGAGTGAAGAAACTGTCAGAATAGAACTTACGCCTAGTCATTTCAATTGTAAAATGATGAGGCCTTGCACTAACCCAGTAGCACGATACTAGCTCATCAAAACAATTACAGAATTATTTATAGAAAAGTCACAGGGAAGTTACGTTCTGCGAGTGGGAAAGTGATTGAAGCCGAGATGCCAGGTCATGAAGAATAAAATTGCAGATTCTTCTTTGAATTTTACGAAGAATCTCCTAATAGATAGCAGAATCATCAAACTAGATGTGATTTCAATTAAAATATTTTTCTTCAGAGAACAATCAATTCTGAAAAGTATTTCAACTATCAGTTTCCTATTTTCTTTAAAACCTTTTCGTTGTTCATGGTATTCACTTCATTCGTTCATAGAACCAAATTCCCCTCGCTTCAAGTCCCTTCTTCATCTGTGAGGAAATTGTCCAACATTCGCTTCTCCGTATGAGATTAAATATTACATGTGTTCCGTACTCTTTTCTTTGTTTCTAAGGAAATTTTCCTATTTCTTAATATTTTGCTTAGTTTCTAAAAGGCTCTTTCTTTATTAACATTTTTCGTCATTGATTTTTTACTGTTAGTTCACAAGGCCCAAGAACCACTCAAGTTAGTGGTTTGCTGCGTGCAATTGTAAGTGAGGAAGAAAGAGGAAGTAAGAAATGCATGTTATGAGAACCTGTACGATAGCTATCAGTTGACTCTGGACATGAAACGACCAAGACTGTAGTTGTCAGGGAAACATCTTCTCGGGAGTTTATTCCACAAAGTAACAAATGGATTTCTGTGTCACGCTTTCACAATTAGATATTGTGTCCTGGGGTACTTTTATATTCTATATTCTATTTTATATTATATTCTATATTATATTCTACATTTATACTATATTATATTCTGTATTATTTTCTATATTTATATTATATTATATTTTGTATTTATTCTAATTTATATTCTATATTTATACTACATTCTATTTTTTTTTTAATCATTACGCCCCGAGCAAGGCGTGAAGCCACTAGGATGCAGGGGTTTGTGAAGATTTGGACAGAGCAGATAGGGTGATAGAAGAAAGGATGAGGGGAGAAGGATGGTGGGTAGATCAAGGTAATTGGAGATGTCGATTGACATTACATTTGAATAGTTGGAGATTATAGCTCTCAGGAAACAGTAATTGGGAAGGGTGTTCCACAGGCGAGAGGTGTGAGGTATGAAGCTATTGGAGTAGAAGAGACAGCTACATTTAAAAATTTCTATAGTGTAAGGGGTGGGAGCAGGATGCCAGCCTCGTGGGCGCTTAATTCATGGAGTCTAGGAACCAGTGAAAGCAGCTCATCGGACAATTACCATGAAAATATTTGTAGAAAAAAGACAGAGAGAGGCGTATTCTACATTTATACTATATTATATACTATATATGTTATATTCTATATCTATACTATATTCTGTATTCTATTTTATATTTTATTCTATATTTATACTATATTATATTCTATATTATATTCTATATTCATACTATATTCTGTTCTATGTTATATTCTATATTTATACTATATTATAATCTATATTATATTTTATATTTTACTATATTGTATTCTATATTTAGTCTAATTTATATTTTTATATTCATTCAATATTATATTCTATAATATACTTTATATTTATACTATATTTTATATTTATATTTATTCTATATTATATTCTGTATTTATTGTAATTTATATTCTATATTTATATTATATTCTATTCTATATTATATTCTATATTTATATTGTATTCTATATTATATTCTACAGTTATACTATATTATATAGTATATTTATTCTATGTTATATTCTATATTTATAACATATTCTATTCTATATTCTATTCTATATTTGTATTCTATATTTATACTATATTATATTCCATGTTATATTCTATGTTTGCACTATATTATAATCTATATTATATACTAAATTTTATTATATTCTATATTATATTCTACATTTTATACTATATTACCTACTATATTTATTCTGTTATATTCTATATTTATGCTAAATTCTATTCTATATTCTATTCTATATTTATACTATATTATAATCTATATTATATTCTATATTTTTACTTCATTGTATTCTATATTTAGTCTAATTTATATTCTGTATACATTCCATATTTTATTCTATATTATACTTTATATTTATACTATATTTTATATTTATATTCTATATTTATTCTATATTATATTCTATATTATATTCTATATTTATACTATTTTATATTATATGTATATTCCACAATGTCTGTTCCAAGGTCAATATCCATTGTATTAAGTAGGTAAAAATTAATTTAGTGCAAGGTCTCGTCTAGTGAATATTGTAGTCACTGCATTCGAGTGTTGGTCTACGAGTCGAGATTGGTAAGCACTACACCACGCTGAGGCTCTGTGAAGTGTACTTGTATCAACCACTTCAAGAAAACTATTAGTCAAAAGTTTTAATGAACAACAAAATACATTTACACTTCAGGCAACATTAGAAAGGCTCTTCGTAAATGGGGCCATTAAACTTAATTAACCAATTAGCCTGAAGTCAACCAATTTCCTAAAATAATAGACACTAATGAAATAAATTAGCATTAATCGAATTCAAATACATTTTACTAACAAAATGCTTCTGGTATACAAGTGGCTTGTATCCGCTAATTGTCCACAGGCATCATTTGGATATCTGATAGGGTTGTTGATTTTACGGTATGACGACTCTTGTTCTGTTATTTAATACTGGAATTTATATAGGACATAATCCGTATGGATTGATCCGTATGTCGTTTTGAGATCTCTTCCAGAACAAGAGAAATAAGCTCAAAGGATTTTATTATGTACAACACCTAAAATAATCCCCTTAAAAATTACTAAGGAAGTGGCCGAATGCGCTCGGGACAATGGGCAATATGTTAAAATGTCAGAACGCTGGAAACATTAAATAAAAATTAACTAAATCTTTCTTGTCTGCCTTATTTCACAAATGATGTTTAAATAATATATATATATATATATATATATATATATATATATATATATATATATATATAGAGAGAGAGAGAGAGTTGGTTTATGAAAAACTAGGTAATCCGTATGGGTAAACCCAAGGAGGATAAAATCCAGAGAGCTCAATGTAAATCCAGAGCAAATAATTTAAATAAAAACAGACCACTTTAAGGTTCCATGTAATAAATTATTTCACCACAGCCCTTTTAAAAGAATGCGGATCATCAGACTTTACTTCCAAACAAAAAACGAAAAGAAAATTTACACATTTTTGACGGGCCGTATTAAACATATGTAAATTAACGAAGTGAGGGGGAGAGAGAAGACATGAGTGAGTTGCAGACATTGACACATTTAAACAGTTAACTTAACGGAAGTTATAGATTGATATCAGAAGGGGTGAGAAGAAAAAACCCATAGAGAGAAAAAAAGGAAGGAAGTTAAGAAGATGTCACTAATTTTCTTTGTCAAAAAAAAAGGCTAGAAACAGATGCTGTTATTTTGCTTTGCTTTGAAAGTGTTATTTTGGGGGTTCATAAAAATTATAATGTTTGATATAAATTTGAATGTCTCTAGACATTTTACAAATAATTTAATTTGATGTTTGTTAGTGATTTAAATTTTTTAAATTTGGGGGGATTTTCTATTATTTTGTATATATATATATATATATATATATATATATATATATATATATATTTATTTATTTATTTATTTATTTATACAGTGTTGACGAGTTCTGACTCACTTCTTAAATGATCAAACAGAATTATTTTGGAATTAATTTTTGAATGAACCGGGAACGTTTCGCCAATCCCTCGTACAATATATGTCTAGAAAACCGGAAGTCAAAATGACTACAGTTGAAAGCAAAGAGGAAAAAGAGATGAAGTTAGAAAATGTTAAGGAATAAGTGTAAAGTGAAAAAAAGAAAACGACGAAAATGACAAATAACCATGACACTCTACACGTACGCAGACGGGCGTATGGCTGCACGCCCACGAATGCACACACGCACGCACGCACACACACACACACACAAATGCGCGCACACACACATACAAATGCGCGCGCGCGCACACACACACACGAGCGCGCACACACATACATGAACACGAAAAGAAAAAGACTTTCACCGTTGAAAAGTGCATATAAAAAAGAAGTATAAACAGTCAATTGCTGATATCTCCTGACTAGTGGACGGAGTGTGTGTATATGTGTAGAATGTTGTGGATATTTCTTCTTTTCTTCATTTTCTTCTCTTCATATTGCATTTCCTACTTTTTTGACTCTCTCGGCTCTGAGTGTCAAAGATACACACACACACACACACACACACACACACACACACACACACACATATATATATAACTGTGTGTGTTTGTGTGTGTGTGTATGTTTGTATGTGTGCGCGCGTGTGTACTGAATGAATTAATAAACAGATTTATTGTGAGTCTGGCGGCTGGTAACGTGCGCCTTGTTTCATGTCAAAGACACCCAGCGCACCACCTCAACCGCCTGCACCAAACATGCGTGAGGTCTTTTTAGAATGAACCGGACACCGACTCACATCCGTCTTACAAGCTGCCATCACTTCTCAATGGTCCAATCAAAGTTTGTCTTATTTTTTTCCTTTTTACTATTTGTCAGCATTTCCTGGATTCTCACATGAGCAGAACAACATCAACACAATAAACTGATACTTTCATTGACTTTCTTCTATTTCACAGCGCCCATCTCCTTTCTTTGTTCTTGTGTGTTTTTTTTCTTCTTTTCTTTAAGTATTTTTAGTTCACCTTTCCGCTTTTTGCTTTAGCGCTTGCTTCTTTCTTTCTTTCTTTCTTTCTTTCTTTCTTTCTTTGGCCATTTTTGGTTGTTTTTCCTTTAACTCTTTTTTTTTCATTTCTTTCTTTCTTTCTTTGGCCATTTTGGTCGTTTTTCCCTTAACTCTTTTTTTTTCATTTCTTTCTTTCTTTCTTTCTTTGGTCGTTTTTTGGTCGTTTTTTGGTCGTTTTTCCCTTAACTCTTTTTTTCATTTTTCATTTCTTTCTTTCTTTCTTTCTTTCTTTCTTTCTTTCTTTGGCCATTTTGGCCGTTTTTTATAACTCTTTTTTCATTTCTTTCTTTCTTTTTTCTTTCTTTCTTTCTTTGGTCGTTTTTTGGTCGTTTTTCCCTTAACTCTTTTTTTTTTCATTTCTTTCTTTCTTTCTTTCTTTCTTTCTTTGGTCGTTTTTTGGTCGTTTTTCCCTTAACTCTTTTTTTTTCATTTCTTTCTTTCTTTCTTTCTTTCTTTCTTTCTTTCTTTCTTTGGCCATTTTGGTCGTTTTTCCCTTAACTCTTTTTTTTCATTTCTTTCTTTCTTTCTTTCTTTCTTTCTTTCTTTCTTTCTTTTGCCATTTCTGGTCGTTTTCCCCTTAACTCTATTTATTGCTTCTTTTTTTCTTCGCTATTATTTATTTCTAAAAATACATTTTTTCAAATTCTTCTTTTCTCTTGCAATTGTTTTTTTTCTGGTTAATGCGAAAATAAAAATGAAATTTTGCTAAAATCTACCGTTTTGGAGTTATCGACAATAAAATTTCAGATTCATTCGCGTCGCGGCTACAGCACGGCAGCCATTACTGGCGTTGATTACATATGTTTGCCTCGAATAATAATGCGCCGAAGTTCACTTGTCTTGATTAATGCGCACACAACGCGTAAACTTGGCGCGAAATTTAAAAAGAGCATAATTTTTATTTGTTCTATTATTTAATTTGTTTTATTATTTATCTTATTATTCGTTTTATTATTTAATTTGTCTTATTATTTATTTTGTTATTATTTAACCAAGAATTAATTATTATTACAGCTTCACTACAAAAAGTTTTACTATAAAAAAAAAGCTTCACTATTAAAAAAAGAAAACTTGACATTACTTTTCTAAATAACTTAAATAAATTTACAAAAAAAAAAAATCAATACAAGCTTCACTTTCAAAAGTTTCTAAAGACTTCTTTTGGTATTGCGCAGTAATTGAAACGAGTAGGATCAGTAAAAAGGCCGTTAACTAAGTAAGCTTCCGCAGATGATTACTCGAGCCAAACGTATGAAAACAAAGTCAGTAATGGCGGACGGACAGACGCGAATGGACGCGAATGAGTCCGAACTTTTATTGTAGATAGCTTCAAAACGGTAGACTTTAGAAAAAATTCATTGTTATTTTAGAATTAAGCATATAAATTTTTGATACCTAAATGCAGCTATTCGGAAATTTTTAATAAAAAACAAAGCGCTAGGCTTAAACTGCAAATTAGCCATTTTTATTCATTGATTTCTCTGAATAATATTTTACAAATTCTAGCCTACATATTTTGTCGACAAGACTGGAATAGCAACGAGTCATAACATCCGAACGTCTAAACCAAAGTCAAACTGACTTTTGGTAGGGTTAAGACTGGTATGATGCTAGAGATGTAGCACTTAGCTTACATTCGCCTTCCGCGGTCACATTCTTGGAGTCTTAATTTAATTACATTGTTCCTCTACAGCTTGACGCCCGTAGACACGTTAAGACTCGTAAAAAGGTGAAGGGTGTGTTCACTTGTTTCAACAGCCGTTCACTCTCTTTCTGTTTGTTTGTTTCTTTTATCTTCGTCTGTCTCTCACTTATCGTCCCTTGTGAATTTTCGTTCCAATATTAACCGATGACGGAGATCACGTGACATCTAGTCGTCTTAAGATTACACTACAGCTTTCTCCTCTCTATTGGACTTGATTTTTTTTCTCAGTAGGCTGCAAGAACTCTACAGAAAGTAGTAAACGAAAGGATCAGTTGTAAGAAGACAGAATGTGTGCCAGCCTGAGGAACGGTCTAAGATGCAAGCTACAATCTTCTTCTTTATCTGCTGTGTCCTCTCAGGACGTAGGCAATTATGGCTCTCCACAACTTCCCGTCTCTTGTAGTTCTTAATAAACTTTGTCTTTCTGTTATTCCTCCTAAGCCCTGTTTCGCCATTCTCAAGCTAATTATGTTATGCGTTGTTTTCCTTTGTCCCTATTGTTCTCTATCCATCCCGTGAGTATCATATTTTCCAAGCCTTTCTTCCTCATTATGCACCCCAGAAACCTCGACTCTCTCTTCTTGATTGTATTAGTTTCCTTTTTGTTTCCATTTTTTCCAAAACTTTGTCGTTGCCCACATGTTCGGTCTATGGTATCCCCATCATCCTTCTGTAGAACCACCTTTCTACTGCTTAAAAGTGTCTTTTTTTATTGTTGAAGAGATCGGCCAGCACTTAGAACGAAGGATATCTCCTAGGAGTTTAGTACTCGTTTCCTTGTTTCTAGCAAAATTTTCCTGTTTCTTAATGCTCTGCTTAACTTTTGGAATGCTTCTTTGGTTACCCCAATACATATTTCATTGTTACACTTTACATCCTCTGTTAAAATAATTTCCATAACAGTGGTGAATCAAACTTGGAAATAACGGAGACACCCGGAAGGGGCATGGCACGTGGAACTAGAACAATCTACCCCGGTGGCGAATTTAAGGGTTCGGTTCGAAATTCCAATCACCTAAAGAAGGCCGGAGTGTACAACGGCCGGAACACTGAGAATATGGCAATGAAGATGAGGATAACAGTTCGAATAACGTAAATAATGTAAGTAAAATCCCTGGTGCAACATCTCTCTAGGAAATACCCCAAAATAGCACAGCTAGCATCCTGCGAAAAGCTTTATCCATTTAAATTTTTTGGTAATAGCTGCCTTTTGCTTACTTAATTGGAAACAACTAAAATCGCATTTTTCGCTTACACGAGGTCAAAGGTTATGACTCGGCATGTGATTATAAAACAAATGCAGTTTAAATAGAATTTTAAAATAATAATAGTAATCATAATGAAAGTGCTTAATCTAAAGAGCAACAATAATGGGTGATCATGGCTCTCCATATCTATCTCTCTTTTGTAACGTCTAAGCGACCATCCTCTCCAGCCTCTGCTTTGGCATCAATTTACATAAACGTGTTAGGTTAGATCTGTTCAACCTATACAACGAGGCAATTCTGAGAGAATTGGAAACCCTACCGCGATTTAGCATTAGTGGCCATAAGATACGCAGATAACACAGTACCGATAGAAGACACGGAAAAGAAATTACAATATCTCCTACAGAAGGTAGCGACGGAGAGTGAGAAGAAAGGACTAAGCATAAACTACAAGAAGACAAAATCTATGGTCATCATTAAAAGTATGAGCCCGAAATGCAATTTGCAGGTCGGGGATACTAGAATCAAGCAAACGAGGAAGTTTAAATACCTGGGAAGCGTTTTGACAGAGGAAGGTAAGTATGACAATGAGATCTGTAGACATATTGGGATGGCCAAGGACGCATTCCAAAAGCTGGACAGAGTATTGCGAGACATGAAGATTTCTTTGGTAATAAAGAAAAGAATACTGAACCTGAAAACTGTCCTTCTTTATGGCAGCGAATGTTGGACGATTTCGTCAAAGATGAAGAAGTGACTCGAGGTGACATAGATATGGTTCTACAGAAGGATGCTAAGGATATCATGGACCGAGCGTATGAGCAACGATGAAGTCTTAGAGAGGATGCAAACAAATACTTAATATCAGGAAGAGGCAGCTGAAGTTTCTGGGACACGTAAGGAGAAAGGAGGGCCTGGAGAATCTTATACTCATGGGTCGAATAGAGGGAAAGAGAGACAAGGGAAAACAACGCGTGACATACCTGGCGGGCTTAAGCAAGTGGATGACAGAATGTGGTCTTGGAGAGGAAGCAGAAGGAAGGAACTTGAGAGCTGCAAGGAATAGAGGGAGGTGGGGAGCCATGATCGTCTACCTCCTGAAAGGACATGGCGCATAAAAAGAAAGAAGGGTTTCTCTCTACGAATCTGAGCTTCATTATGTATCGTGAGTATTAAAGTCTCCAAACCCCATTTTTTCGTTAGATGCACCAGAAATTTCTCTTTAAATTTATAAGAAATCTAATCTGGATCCCCGAAAAACATGTATACCTGATAGTGTCCCTATAATCGTCCTTAAGGAATGTGCTCCGAAACTGGCTCCTGTTCTCTTTAAATTGTATAATAAATCTAATCTGGATCCCCGCAAAGCATGTGTACCTGATAGTGTCCCTATAATCGTCCTTAAGGAATGTGCTCGGAAACTGGCTCCTGTTCTCTTTAAATTGTATAATAAATCTAATCTGGATCCCCGCAAAGCATGTGGACCTGATAGTGTCCGTATAATCGTCCTTAAGGAATGTGCTCCGAAACTGGCTCCTGTTCTCTTTAAATTGTATAGAAATCTAATCTGGATCCCCCCCAAACCATGTGGACCTGATATGTGTCCCTATAATCGTCCTTAAGGAATGTGCTCGGAAACTGGCTCCTGTTCTCTTTAAATTGTATAATAAATCTAATCTGGATCCCCGCAAAGCATGTGTACCTGAGAGTGTCCCTATAATCGTCCTTAAGGAATGTGCTCCGAAATTGGCCCCTGTTCTCTTTAAATTGTATAAGAAATCTAATCTGGATACCCACAAACATGTGTACCTGATAGTGTCCCTATAATCGTCCTTAAGGAATGTGCTCCGAAACTGGCTCCTGTTCTCTTAAAATTGTATAAGAAATCTAATCTGGATCCCCGCAAACATGTGTACCTGATAGTGTCCCTATAATCGTCCTTAAGGAATGTGCTCCGAAACTGGCACCTGTTCTCTTTAAATTGTATAAGAAATCTAATCTGGATCCCCGCAAACATGTGTACCTGATAGCGTCCCTATAATCGTCCTTAAGGAATGTGCTCCGAAACTGGCTCCTGTTCTCTTTAAATAGTATAATAAATCTAATCTAGATCCCCGCAAACATGTGTACCTGATAGTGTCCCTATAATCGTCCTTAAGGAATGTGCTCCGAAACTGGCTCCTGGTCTCTTTAAATTGTATAAGAAATCTAATCTGGATCCCCACAAACATGTGTACCTGATAGTGTCCCTATAATCGTCCTTAAGGAATGTGCTCCGAAACTGGCTCCTGTTCTCTTTAAATTGTATAAGAAATCTAATCTGGATCCCCAAAGCATATGGACCTGATAGTGTCCCTATAATCGTCCTTAAGGAATGCTCTCGAAACTGGCTCCTGTTCTCTTTAAATTGTATAAGAAATCTAATCTGGATCCCCGCAAACCATGTGGACCTGATAATGTCCCTATAATCGTCCTTAAGGAATGTGCTCCGAAACTGGCCCCTGTTCTCTTAAAATTGTATAAGAAATCTAATCTGGATCCCCACAAACATGTGTACCTGATAGTGTCCCTAAAATCGTCCTTAAGGAATGAGCTCCGAAACTGGCTCCTGTTCTCTTTAAATTGTATAAGAAATCTAATCTGGATCCCCACAAACATGTGTACCTGATAGTGTCCCTATAATCGTCCTTAAGGAATGTGCTCCGAAACTGGCTCCTGTTCTCTTTAAATTGTATAAGAAATCTAATCTGGATCCCCGCAAACATGTGTACCTGATAGTGTCCCTACAATCGTCCTTAAGGAATGTGCTCCGAAACTGGCTCCTGATCTCATTAAATTGTATAAGAAATCTAATCTGGATCCCCGCAAACATGTGTACCTGATAGCGTCCCTATAATCGTCCTTAAAGGAATGTGCTCGAAACTGGCTCCTGTTCTCTTTAAATTTATAAGAAATCTAATCTGGATCCACGCAAACATGTGCCTGATAGCGTCCCTATAATCGTCCTTAAGGAATGTGCTCGAAACTGGCTCCTGTTCCTTTAAATTGTATGAGAAATCTAATCTGGATCCCCGCAAACGTGTGTACCTGATAGTGTCCCTATAATCGTCCTTAAGGAATGTGCTCGAAACTGGCTCCTGTTCTCTTTAAATTGTATAAAAATCTAATCTGGATCCCCCGCAAACATGTGTACCTGATAGCGTCCCCATAATCGTCCTTAAGGAATGTGCTCCGAAACTGGCTCCTGTTCTCTTAAAATTGTATAAGAAATCTAATCTGGATCCCCGCAAACGTGTGTACCTGATAGTGTCCCTATAATCGTCCTTAAGGAATGTGCTCCGAAACTGGCTCCTGTTCTCTTTAAATTGTATTTGAAATCTAATCTGGATCCCCGCAAAACATGTGGACCTGATAATGTCCCTATAATCGTCCTTAAGGAATGTGCTCCGAAACTGGCCCCTGTTCTCTTAAAATTGTATAAGAAATCTAATCTGGATCCCCGCAAACATGTGTACCTGATAGTGTCCCTATAATCGTCCTTAAGGAATGTGCTCCGAAACTGGCTCCTGTTCTCTTTAAATTGTATAAGAAATCTAATTTGGATCAACGCAAACATGTGTACCTGATCGTGTCCCCATAATCGTCCTTAAGGAATGTGCTCCGAAACTGGCTTCTGTTCTCTTTAAATTGGATAAGAAATCTAATCTGGATCCCCGCAAACGTGTGTACCTGATAGTGTCCCTATAATCGTCCTTAAGGAATGTGCTCCGAAACTGGTTCCTGTTCTCTTTAAATTGTATAAGAAATCTAATCTGGATCCCCGCAAACATGTGTACCTGATAGCATCCCTATAATCGTCCTTAAGGAATGTGCTCCGAAACTGGCTCCTGTTCTCTTTAAATTGTATAAGAAATCTAATCTGGATCCCCGCAAACCATGTGGACCTGATAATGTCCCCATAATCGTCCTTAAGGAATGTGCTCCGAAACTGGCCCCTGTTCTCTTAAAATTGTATAAGAAATCTAATTTGGATCCCCACAAACAGGTGTACCTGATAGTGTCCCTATAATCGTCCTTAAGGAATGTGCTCCGAAACTGGCTCCTGTTCTCTTTAAATTGTATAAGAAATCTAATCTGGATCCCCGCAAACCATGTGGACCTGATAGTGTCCCTATAATCGTCCTTAAGGAATGTGCTCCGAAACTGGTTCCTGTTCTCTTTAAATTGTATAAAGAAATCTAATCTGGATCCCCGCAAACATGTACCTGATAGCGTCCCTATAATCGTCCTTAAGGAATGTGCTCGAAACTGGCTCCCTGTTCTCTTTAAATTGTATAGAAATCTAATCTGGATACCCGCAAACCATATGGACCTGATAATGTCCCCATAATCGTCCTTAAGGAATGTGCTCGAAACTGGCCCCTGTTCTCTTAAAATTGTATAAAAATCTAATTTGGATCCCCACAAACATGTGTACCTGATAGTGTCCCTATAATCGTCCTTAAGGAATGTGCTCCGAAACTGGCTCCTGTTCTCTTTAAATTGTATAAGAAATCTAATTTGGATCCACGCAAAGATGTGTACCTGATAGTGTCCCCATAATCGTCCTTAAGGAATGTGCTCCGAAACTGGTTTCTGTTCTCTTTAAATTGTATAAGAAATCTAATCTGGATCCCCGCAAACGTGTGTACCTGATAGTGTCCCTATAATCGTCCTTAAGGAATGTGCTCCGAAACTGGCTCCTGTTCTCTTTAAATAGTATAAGAAATCTAATCTTGATCCCCGCAAACATGTGTATCTGATAGTGTCCCTATAATCGTCCTTAAGGAATGTGCTCCGAAACTGGCTCCTGTTCTCTTTAAATTGTATACGAAGTCTAATCTGGATCCCCGCAAACCATGTGGACCTGATAATGTCCCTATAATCGTCCTTAAGGAATGTGCTCCGAAACTGGCCCCTGTTCTCTTAAAATTGTATAAGAAATGTAATTTGGATCCCCACAAACATGTGTACCTGATAGTGTCCCTATAATCGTCCTTAAGGCATGTGCTCCGAAACTGGCTCCTGTTCTATTTAAATTGTATAAGAAATCTACTCTGGATCCCCGCAAACATGTGTACTTGATAGTGTCCCTATAATCGTCATTAAGGAATGTGCTCCGAAACTGGCTCCTGTACTCTTTAAATTGTATAAGAAATCTAATCTGGATCCATAACGTCCAAACATGCCCCTGTACCTGATAAGCGTCCCTATAATCGTCCTTAAGGAATGTGCTCCGAAACTGGCTCCTGTTCTCTTTAAATTGTATAAGAAATCTAATCTGGATCCCCGCAAACCATGTGGACCTGATAATGCCCCTATAATCGTCCTTAAGGAATGTGCTCCGAAACTGGCTCCTGTTCTCTTTAAATTGTATAAGAAATCTAATCTGGATCCCCGCAAACATGTGTACCTGATAGTGTCCCTATAATCGTCCTTAAGGAATGTGCTCCGAAACTGGCTCCTGTTCTCTTTAAATTGTATAAGAAATCTAATCTGGATCCCCGCAAACATGTGTACCTGATAGCGTCCCTATAATCGTCCTTAAGGAATGTGCTCGAAACTGGCTCCTGTTCTCTTTAAATTGTATAAGAAATCTAATTTGGATCCACGCAAACATGTGTACCTGATAGTGTCCCCATAATCGTCCTTAAGGAATGTGCTCCGAAACTGGCTTCTGTTCTCTTTAAATTGTATAAAATCTAATCTGGATCCCCCGCAAACGTGTGTACCTGATAGTGTCCCTATAATCGTCCTTAAGGAATGTGCTCCGAAACTGGCTCCTGTTCTCTTTAAATTGTATAAGAAATCTAATCTGGATCCCCTTTAAAAATTGTATAAGAAAATGTAATTTGCAAACATGTGTACCTGATAGTGTCCCTATAATCGTCCTTAAGGAATGTGCTCCGAAACTGGTTCCTGTTCTCTTTAAATTGTGTAAGAAATCTAAATCTGGATCCCCATAATCGCAAACATGTGTACCTGATAGCGTCCCTATAATCGTCCTTAAGGAATGTGCTCGAAACTGGCTCCTGTTCTCTTTAAATTGTATAAAGAAATCTAATCTGGATCCCCGCAAACCATGTGGACCTGATAATGTCCCTATAATCGTCCTTAAGGAATGTGCTCCGAAACTGGCCCCTGTTCTCTTAAAATTGTATAAGAAATCTAATTTGGATCCCCACAAACATGTGTACCTGATAGTGTCCCTATAATCGTCCTTAAGGAATGTGCTCCGAAACTGGCTCCTGTTCTCTTTAAATTGTATAAGAAATCTAATTTGGATCCACGCAAACATGTGTACCTGATAGTGTCCCCATAATCGTCCTGAAGGAATGTGCTCCGAAACTGGCTTCTGTTCTCTTTAAATTGTATAAGAAATCTAATCTGGATCCCCGCAAACGTGTGTACCTGATAATGTCCCTATAATCGTCCTTAAAGGAATGTGCTCCAAAAACTGGCTCCTGTTCTCTTTAAATTGTATAAGAAATCTAATCTGGATCCCCGCAAACATGTGTACCTGATAGTGTCCCTATAATCGTCCTTAAGGAATGTGCTCCGAAACTGGCTCCTGTTCTCTTTAAATTGTATAAGAAATCTAATCTGGATCCCCGCAAACCATGTGGAGCTGATAATGTCCCTATAATCGTCCTTAAGTAATGTGCTCCGAAACTGGCCCCTGTTCTCTTAAAATTGTATAAGAAATCTAATCTGGATCCCCACAAACATGTGTACCTGATAGTGTCCCTATAATCGTCCTTAAGGAATGTGCTCCGAAACTGGCTCCTGTTCTCTTTAAATTTATAAGAAATCTAATTTGGATCCACGCAAACATGTGTACCTGATAGTGTCCCCATAATCGTCCTTAAGGAATGTGCTCCGAAACTGGCCCCTGTTCTCTTTAAATTGTATAAGAAATCTATTCTGGATCCCCGCAAACGTGTGTACCTGATAGTGTCCCTATAATCGTCCTTAAGGAATGTGCTCCGAAACTGGCTCCTCTTCTCCTTAAATTGTATAAGAAATCTAATCTGGATCCCCGCATAAGAAAAACATGTGTACCTGATAGCGTCCCTATAATCGTCATTAAGGAATGTGCTCCGAAACTGGCTCCTGTTCTCTTTAAATTGTATAAGAAATCTAATCTGGATCCCCGCAAACATGTGTACCTGATAGCGTCCCTATAATCGTCCTTAAGGAATGTGCTCCGAAACTGGCTCCTGTTCTCTTTAAATTGTATAAGAAATCTAATCTGGATCCACGCAAAAATGTGTACCTGATAGCGTCCCTATAATCGTCCTTAAGGAATGTGCTCCGAAACTGGATCCTGTTCTCTTTAAATTGTATAAGAAATCTAATCTGGATCCCCGCAAACCATGTGGACCTGATAATGCCCCTATAATCGTCCTTAAGGAATGTGCTCCGAAACTGGCTCTGTTCTCTTTAAATTGTATAAGAAATCTAATCTGGATCCCCGCAAACATGTGTATCTGATAGTGTCCCTATAATCGTCCTTAAGGGAATGTGCTCCGAAACTGGCTCCTATTCTCTTTAAATTGTATAGAAATCTAATCTGGATCCCCGCAAACATGTGTACCTGATAGCGTCCCTATAATCGTCCTTAAGGAATGTGCTCCGAAACTGGCTCCTGTTCTCTTTAAATTGTATAAGAAATCTAATTTGGATCCACGCAAACATGTGTACCTGATAGTGTCCCCATAATAGTCCTTAAGGAATGTGCTCCGAAACTGGCTTCTGTTCTCTTTAAATTGTATAAGAAATCTAATCTGGATCCCCACAAACGTGTGTACCTGATGGTGTCCCTATAATCGTCCTTAAGTTGTGCTCGAAACTGGCTCCCCGTTCTCTTTAAATTGTATAAGAAATCTAATCTGGATCCCCGCAAACATGTGTACCTGATAGTGTCCCTATAATCGTCCTTAAGGAATGTGCTCCGAAACTGGCTCCTGTTCTCTTTAAATTGTATAAGAAATCTAATCTGGATCCCCGCAAACATGTGTACCTGATAGCGTCCCTATAATCGTCCTTAAGGAATGTGCTCCGAAACTGGCTCCTGTTCTCTTTAAATTGTATAAAATCTAATCTGGATCCCCACCAAACCATGTGGACCTGATAATGTCCTTATAATCGTCCTTAAGGAATGTGCTCGAAACTGGCCCCTGTTCTCTTAAAATTGTATAAGAAATCTAATTTGGATCCCCACAAACATGTGTACCTGATGGTGTCCCTATAATCGTCCTTAAGAATGTGCTCGAAACTGGCTCCTGTTCTCTTTAAATTGTATAAGAAATCTAATTTGGATCCACGCAAACATGTGTACCTGATAGTGTCCCCATAATCGTCCTGAAGGAATGTGCTCCGAAACTGGCTTCTGTTCTCTTTAAATTGTATAAGAAATCTAATCTGGATCCCCGCAAACGTGTGTACCTGATAGTGTCCCTATAATCGTCCTTAAGGAATGTGCTCCGAAACTGGCTCCTGTTCTCTTTAAATTGTATAAGAAATCTAATCTGGATCCCCGCAAACATGTGTACCTGATAGTGTCCCTATAATCGTCCTTAAGGAATGTGCTCCGAAACTGGCTCCTGTTCTCTTTAAATTGTATAGAAATCTAATCTGGATCCCCACAAACCATATGGACCTGATAATGTCCCTATAATCGTCCTTAAGGAATGTGCTCGAAACTGGCCCTGTTCTCTTAAAATTGTATAAGAAATCTAATCTGGATCCCCACAAACATGTGTACCTGATAGTGTCCCTATAATCGTCCTTAAGGAATGTGCTCCGAAACTGGCTCCTGTTCTCTTTAAATTGTATAAGAAAACTAATTTGGATCACGCAAACATGTGTACCTGATAGTGTCCCCATAATCGTCCTTAAGGAATGTGCTCCGAAACTGGCCCCTGTTCTCTTTAAATTGTATAAGAAATCTATTCTGTATCCCCGCAAACGTGTGTACCTGATAGTGTCCCTATAATCGTCCTTAAGTAATGTGCTCCGAAACTGGCTCCTCTTCTCCTTAAATTGTATAAGAAATCTAATCTGGATCCCCGCAAACATGTGTACCTGATAGCGTCCCTATAATCGTCCTTAAGGAATGTGCTCCGAAACTGGCTCCTGTTCTCTTTAAATTGTATAAGAAATCTAATCTGGATCCCCGCAAACATGTGTACCTGATAGCGTCCCTATAATCGTCCTAAAGGAATGTGCTCCGAAACTGGCCCCTGTTCCCTTAAAATTGTATAAGAAATCTAATCTGAATCCCCACAAACATGTGTACCTGATAGTGTCCCTATAATCGTCCTTAAGGAATGTGCTCCGAAACTGGCTCCTGTTCTCTTTAAATTGTATAAGAAATCTAATTTGGATCCACGCAAACCTGTGTACCTGATAGTGTCCCCATAATCGTCCTTAAGGAATGTGCTCCGAAACTGGCCCCTGTTCTCTTTAAATTGTATAAGAAATCTAATCTGGATCCCCGCAAACGTGTGTACCTGATAGTGTCCCTATAATCGTCCTTAAGGAATGTGCTCCGAAACTGGCTCCTGTTCTCTTTAAATTGTATAAGAAATCTAATCTGGATCCCCGCAAACATGTGGACCTGATATCGTCCCTATAATCGTCCTTAAGGAATGTGCTCCGAATCTGGCTCCTGTTCTCTTTAAATTGTATAAGAAATCTAATCTGGATCCCCGCAAAGCATGTGTACCTGATAGTGTCCCTATAATCGTCCTTAAGAAGTGTGCTTCCAAGCTTGCTTTTCTGTTTGTCGTAAATCCTCATCTGTTGTTCCAGTGCCGTATTCACAACGTTTCGGCCGTTGCAACCACGGCCTTCTTCATGTGATTCGAATTTTGAACCGAACCCTTTATTTTGTCGACCGGAGTAAATTGTTCTAGTTCTATGTGCCATGCCTCTTTCGAATGTCTGATTTCCCTTTAACTCAACTCTCAAAGTTTGGTTCACCGCTGCTGTGGCCTGGTATTGAACTCACAACTCTTTGGGTCTAGTCACTGGATTTAACCAACGTCTTTATCCACTTTATCCATGTGCCTTGAGATATAGACAGAAACAATATGACTTTCGTTTCTCTAGGTCAATTGCCGATGTACAGATTACTTGGGAAAGAGTCTATAAAGTTCTCGATCAAAATTGTGAAATTTGGGCCGTTGATTTGTGTATCGCGAAATCTTTCGACAACGTTTGGCAAGCCGGTCTTCTTCACAAGTTGAAAAGTTATGGTGTTGCCGCCCAATTTTTTAAAACTGATCCAATCATTCTAATCAAATCACGAAATGAAAATCGTCCTGAATGGCCACTCTTCTAGATCCTTTTGTACTGATACAGGAGTCCCCCATGGCTATATCCTTGGTTCTACTTGGTTTTAAATTTTCATTAATGACCTTCCCATTGTCATCGGCTACCAACTTGATAGCTATGCTGACATCACAATTATTTACTCCCGTTTAATCAGTTTGATAAGGTCAAGTTGAGGGTTGATGTCAAAAAACGACTTCCATTCTGTTGCTAACTGGGACAAAGTATGTTTCGTTAATTTTAACGCTTCCAAAACTAAACTGCTCTCTCTTTCGGTCTGAGACTTCCACCGCTGTAAACTTGCCTCCCTTTGCCTTTTCTATAAACATTTTTATGGCAATTGTTCGGATGAGCTCGTCGTTATCGTACCTAGACTTTATGAATATATATATGAATTGAAAGATATGGATTAAATCCGACAGAGTGGTAAAATAAGCGACAAATAGGAAAACGTATATACATTTCATAAATTTCGTGGATGGGGCTACAATAAATTTAATGAAACATGTATAATTTATATGTGTCTTCGTATTTGTTTTTTTATATAATAACACACAGAAAAAGATTAGCCAATCAACGATAAAGAAGGCGACGACAAAGCCTATTTCAAGACCAAGTTGAAGCAACACGATCACTAGACAAAGGTATCTGAATACCTCACATGAAAGGCTTGAACAAATAAGACTGTAATCTAAGAAACGTAGGAATAAAGGTATTGATTAAATAAATGGTTCATATTGCTCGGAAAATAATTTTGTCTAAATGCAGATAAATATTTTAATTGTATAGGTTATTAAACAACTAAGGGAATAATCACTTGTAAATTTACTAACTTAAGTTTATTTACCTCACTATAGATGGAACACAAAATATATGGATAAATATACATTGATAATTATTGTGTGCTTTGATATATATCCTACTACTTTATATAAAGAAAGGATCGTAATCGACAATGTTTCCTTTTATTTGCCTCCTTTGATATTTAAGAAACTGCTGTTTGTTTTGTCAATCTTTCGATGCGTGTAATTGTTTGTGGATTGTTAACCGGTGAATTCGTTCAGCAAACCGAAGACAAAACGAGAGACCAAAGCAAATACTGATTATTTACACCTGAAAAGAATTTGATAATCGGATGCTATGTTTGAAACCATTATCATTACATTATATATATATATATATATATATATATATATATATATATATATATATATATATATATATATATGCGCGTGTGTGTGTGTGGAAAGAGAGAGATAGAAAGAGAATGTGAGTGAGATTTCAATGTGTAGCCAATTACGTAAAAAGCAAACGAGCACCAGGGAGTCAGAGAGAGAGAGAGAGAGAGAGAGAGAGAGAGAGAGGGAGCGAGAGAGAGAGTATGGGGGAGATGCATATGAATGTTTACACACTTCCGTAAAAATTAGATGCGCGCCAGAGAGAGAGAGAGCGAGAGAGAGAGGGGGAGAGAGTGAGAGAGAGAAACAGAGAGGCCGCAAAAGGGGCGAAGTAAAAAGAGTGTTTGATTTTATTTATTTACAGAACATGTAACAATGAGAAAGAGAAAATAAACGAGCAAGTAAAAAGAGAGAGAGAGAGAGAGAGAGAGAGAGAGAGAGGACAAGTAAAAGTGAGAGAATGCGATAAATAGAGAGAAATCGAGAAGAAGTGAGAAACTGCGAGAAATAGAGAGTTCGAGATTTTTTTATTTGCAAAATTTTAGAATATTAAAATTCGAAGACATTTCAATAACTTCAGTGAAGAAATATTTAATGTATTGAAATTTGGAACGATACGCCTCTGATAGCAAAATAGACGATGGTTTTTTTTTTATTGATGCCTTTTTATGGGGTTGGATGCGGGAGACGGTGCCTCCCTTTGATCGAGAGAGATTATCCTCAGTCAGAGATTATCCTCAGTCAGAGATTTTTCCTTGGTCAATTAAGACGCTTTGTATTCTAGCTCCGTGGTCAAATAATTTAGTTTGTCACATAAAGTAACGTGTTATCTCGAATATTCAACTTACAGTGTCGAATTATTTTCTTTAATATAGTTAATATTTATTTAGCTTTAATTGCTATATATCTGATTTTATTTAAGGATGGGAAGAAAGGATAGTGAGTTTTTCGTTTCGGTCGACTCTGTACAAAAATCTTTTTATTAGCTCCGGTAGAATTCCGAAGCTAAAATTTGTTTAAATATAACTTGAGAAAAGTTATATTTTATTTTGATTTGACTTATAAGGCCTATATTGAGGTATTGACGCAAATATAGACCTTTGTTAAAAGATATCAAAAGGTACTTGGCGGCTTTTTTGAGATTTGTTTCAACTTTGTCTAAGAGACATTTATTTGGAAGGTGTTTTTATTCCCAAGAAGAGGAATTATTGCCTTTAATTTGTTTGTATTGTTGACTCGGAGAGTCAACGTTTTATTTGGCAGAGTCATTCGATGCGAGGAAGGCTGCCCCATTCTCGTTCTCTATTTAAAATGAGATTTTAAAATATTTTAAATAGATTTTTATTTTAAAATTTAATCTTAGCTTAGGTTAGGCGTTGTGTTTTCTAATTTTCGCTTTCAGCTCCTAAGAAAGAGAAAAAGAATTTCTGAAGAAGAAAAAGAAATGTACCTGAAGAAAAAAGGAAGATAAAAGAAATTAATTTGTGGAAGAAAGAAGATAAAAGTATCTGAAGAAATTGACTGTTAAGAAAAGATTTTAAAACAAGTTTTTCATTGTAAAAGAAAATGTTGAAAAAAGAAAAGATGTTTAAGTTGTCAGTTTAAAGAATGATACATTCTATAGATTGACAAAATTATTAATGTAAGTAAACCCCTTTGTTTATCAATATGTTTTGTTACTATGTGGCATATGGAACAATATGCATGGGAATTATATTTTATTTAATAAATGTTTTATCTGGGAACATTATATTTTGGTTTTATCTACTAAATTTAAGATAGTCTGCTTCTTTCCTATGAAGAAGCCGAGAACAAAATCGGCAGTATAGTCCTGTGTCTTAATATATTTATAAGTTAAATGTATTAATTTAGGACTATTAATTTTTTTCTTCAAGAGAGAACGAGAAAAAGTGGAAGGATGCGAGAAACAGAGATGTTAGTAAAAAGCGATCAACCGATAAAGAATAGAAGAGAAAGGGGGAAAAGGAGAGAGATAGAGAAAGAGAGTATAAGACAAACAGATAGAAATATGTCATATGACATATGATGAAACTTACGACATACGGTCGGCTTACATGTTTTATAGTTTTAAATAGTACCTATAAACCTGACATAAATATGGCTTCGTGTGTTTTTCCTTTTAGTCAGACTGAAAAACAAACGGATATTAAACGTAGCTTTAAGATGGTAGGTGGTTGTGTTGGGGGCCACTCAATGCGGTTCGAAGTCACTTGCAAAAGAAGTGCGAGCTCAATCATGTCTCAGACGAAAAATAGAAGAGATTCGAAGGACTATAGAAAAGTTCGCTAATTCAAGCAAACTGATCAGTCCATTTAATTAATGAATTCCCTAGAGCTTCTCGTGTCTCTTTGGATATTTCTTATCTCCCAAAATAACTCGGCAATAAACGAAAAGAGAACAACTCATTTTCTAATATGTTGTTCATTATCTTACGAAGCTACTTGGCGCCTAGAATTCGATGAATTTTGATGCAAATTATTCTTCCTCACAAACACGTACGCGTGTCAACACGTACTTACGCACACACGTATATATATATATATATATATATATATATATATATATACAGTGTAACCCAGTTATAAAGACCGGATATAAGAAACCCGGATATAGAGAGATTTTCTCTGGTCCCAAATTAGAGCCATACTTATCTAAACAAAATAAACCAAAACCGGATATAAGAGAAACCCGGATATAAGAGACTTCTTCTCCGGTCCCGAGAACTCTCATATCCGGGTTACACTGTGTATATATATATATATATATATATATAGAGAGAGAGAGAGAGAGAGAGAGAGAGAGAGAGAGAGATTTTAGATAACTTCCATTAATTCGCTGAAAAAAAAAGCATACAATGATGAAAAAAAAATGAGCCAAACTTGACAAAAACAAAGTTTTATCGTCAAAATAATTGTTATTATTAAGAGGAAAGACCAATGTGTTTTTTTTTTATTATTAAATTATATTTTGGGATCCCTTTCAGAGCGTTCAAAAATTTAGTTAAATTTTTCTTTTTCTTGCGTCAGCGTTGGTGGCGAAAGATTATTATAAGAAATTTTCGCGTATTTTATACCCTGAAAAACACAGTGATTTGAAAATTCCTGTAAAAATCAAATAATGGTCAGATTTTAATGAAACTTTCAAAACTTACACTCAAATGAAATAAATTATTTTAGAAATTTTTTTTTAGAAAAACTTGGTAAAAATATCGCTTTCAGGTTTCCCAAGAAAATTTTATGAAATTACGAGAAATTAAATTTCACACCCTTAACTAATTCCTTGGAAAATTTAAATCATCAATTTTTTTTCATAAAACAGGACCCCCAGTTAAGAAACATCTGCTCTGAATCGTAAAATAAAAAAAATGCAATAAAACTAAGACATTATTTAACTAAAAAAGCTTATAATTTCTTTTGAGTAAGATCTATTATTATTATTATTATTTGATGAATATTGCATTTTTACAAGAATTGTTTTAATTTAAAAAAGATGTATTTAGAATAATTTATTGTTTTAAATCTTTTAAAATTCTGTATTAATTTCTCCCTTTTAGATGATATTATTATTAAGTAAAAACTATATTTACTAATTATAAATGGGAAAGCTTAGTACAAATCATCAAACACCAATTTTAAAAAGAATTTTGAATTTTTTTCGGGGGGTGGGGGATGTTTATAAACGTACCTATTTTTGTAGATACGGTTGTTCATACATGACATCATTAGAAAATAAGAGCGATAACTATAGTAAATTTAAAACCAAACTATCTAAAATTCAATAAAACATTAGATTACGGAGAATATGTTCCTAAATTTTTAAAATTACTGAGTACTTAAAAATTATATATAAAGGGCGCTCACGTTATATTATTTAATTTTTTTATGGATAAAGCCCCCGTAGAACAACATTAGATAAATGAAGCTGTCAACACTTAACATCTTAAATAAACACATATCGGCCATTAAAAAAATGCATTTCCGTGATATTTTTAAACTTAAAGTAAATAATATTTTTTCAAATCAGATGAATTATACTTTAAATCAGCTAATATTCCTCAAATAAACTTTCAGAAAAGAATATTTTATTTTTGAAAGATTTTTCAATACAGAGAATTACATTGTGCTGAAAGTCATATATGATGATACATGCTTGCGTAATCATGTCTCCTTTGATTCATGACTGACAAGGCAGATTTTCCCACTTCAGGCTGCCAACCAAGGCTATAGGATTCAGTCTGTCCTGCTATTAAATCCATAGTTGGATGTAGGATGGGGTGATAGATTTATATTTTTCCCAAGGGTATTTGTAAGTATGTAACAAATCTGACTGGAATTTGAAATTAGCTGTCTTATTTCTTAAGTAAATAATATTTGTTTCAAATCAGATTAATTAT
>CAHIKZ030004549.1:2645000-2682500 GCA_903632075.3 Acanthosepion pharaonis
ATATATATATATATATATATATATATATATATATATATATATATATATATATATATATATCGGTTATGAATTTATTTCAGCAGATATACATATATAAAAGACCTCATTGAAATAGTACCTACCACTTACTAATTTGGCATTATATATATATATATATATATATATATATATATGAATTCCCCAAAGGATAGAATCCAGGTTGAACTCAATGTCCAGGACAGAGTAAGAAGTAAGAATAATATATAAAGGTTCAAACACTAATATTCCATGGTTATAATTTATTACATTGGAATCATAATCGGAATTTGTAGGTCTGATGAATTAGATTACGATTCCAATGTAATAAATTATAACCGTGGAATATTAGTGTTTAAACCTTTTATATTATATTCTTGCTCTGTCTTGTACATAGAGCTCTACGTAAGGGGAAAGATAAATTCAAGTCGCTGTTTTTAATACAAAATATTAAAAATTTGGATCCATAAAGAGAGCTCAGTGTATAGTATACAGAGCAATATGATATACTTCAAAGCAAAACTTAAAGCATCATCGAAAACATGATTATAACTAATAATTTATTTCAACGGGTAAGTTTTTAGCACCCATCTCATCAGACAGAAGTTACAGATTGTTTAAATTTAAATTTATCCAGAATATTTAAAAATACAAGAAAACATGAAGTCTAGACGCTTGACATAGAGCCTAAAGTTCCTTTTATCTTGTTTTTAAAAATATTCTGGATATATTTAAATTTAAAATATTTGTTACCGTCTGATGAGACGGCTGTTAAAAACTTAACCGTCGAAATAAATTATAACCGTGACAGAGAGAGAGAGAGAGAGAGAGAGAGAGAGAGAGAGAGAGAGAGAGGGGGGGAGGAGGAAGAGAAAGAAAGAGATGTGAGGGTGTTTGTGTGCATGAGAGAGATAGAAATAAAAAAGAAGAGTATGAAATTTGACCAAAGGATGCTGGAAAAATGGTCGATTCTCTGTACAGCTCCAGTAAATATCTGACTTCTGCTATCCTCTATCTCTACAAGAGACAGATCAGACCGAAAATGGAGTGCTGTTGCCAAATATGGACAGGTGTTGTCCAGTCTTCACTGCCCAGCCTTGACAGAGTTCAAAAGCCTATACGCGGCCATGTGGGTGATGAATTTATTTTCCACCCTACAACCCCTTTCCTCACAGACGAATCGTTGCAAGCCTCTCGCTACTACGTCGCTATTTCCCTGGAAAGTGCTCAAACAAAATACATTCCTTAGTTCCACCAATTCTAACCTACACGACTAAAACTCACGAACCACCTTAATTCCCTTCGTATTCCATTGGTTAGATGTAAGATCAACTCGAACAGCTTTTTCTCACGAACTGATACTTTGTCGAACTGACTCCCAAGAGGATACTTCCCTGCTCACTACTTTCTCAACCCGTGTTAACCGTTATCTTCATATATCCGAATAAACTGTGCATCTTACATCTTAACACTCTACTGGGAGTGGCTTTTAGGCCAAGGTGAACATTATTTTAAAAAAATAAGACAATTTTGAACAGAGAGAGGGGGGGGGAGAAAAAGATAAATTTAGGGAGAAAAATAAATAGATACTTATTTGAACAAACTGATAGATATATATATATAAATTGAAAAAAAAATAATGACACCAGAATGAAGCTAGGTAAAAAGAATGTCAATCGGTCACTTATCTGTATTTTTCTGAACTGACTTTTGCTTTAAACCTGTGATCGAGTGTGAAACCTCTTCTTTGACGTACGTAGCGTGTAAACCACAAATTCCAATGAGATAGTTACGGGTGTGCATCTAAGGAATTATTCCAGCAAATCTGAATGCCAGCCAAGGACTATCATCAGTGACATCGGACAAACGACCGATGAATTTTATCTCAAAAAGAAAAACAAGAAAAACATTTTTGCGCCGTATTATTTATTTACGTTTTTTCCTTTCCTTTTTTTCTATATAACTAAATTTTGCACGTGTTGCTTATCTTTTAATAGCAACATTGGTAAGAAGATATAGGTAACTTCACAGATTCGTTAAAAAATGTGCATACCCTGATGATAAAATTTTTATCGTCAAAATCTTTATGTTATTATTAAGAGGAAAGAGCAAATGATTTTTTGATTATTAAATTGTATCTTTTTATCCTTTATAGAACGTTCAAAATTTTTGGTTAAAAATGCTGTTTTTCTTGCGTCAACGGTGGGAACAATAAATTAGTATCGGAAATTTTAGCGTCTTTTTTTTTTGCAGTGCAACACGCATCGATTTGGAAATCCTTGCAAAAATCAAATAATTGTCGGATTTTAATAAAACCTTTAGAAGTCATTCACATATGAATTAAATTATTTTAGAAATGTTTCTTTTTTTAGAAAATCTTGGTAAAAATATTTTCTTACATCTGTTACCTTCAACTTTTTTTAATTTTTCGAGAAATTAATTTTTGTGCCCCTTAATGCATATATTAGTTAAACGCAGAATTGATTGGAAAATTTAAAATCAACAACTTTTTTTGTAAAACAGGAGTCCCAATTACGGAAAATCTGCTCTGAATCGTAAAATAAAATAAAAAAATGCAATAAAGCTAAAACATTACTTAATTAGAAA
Source organism: Acanthosepion pharaonis (assembly GCA_903632075.3). Taxonomy (NCBI): domain Eukaryota; kingdom Metazoa; phylum Mollusca; class Cephalopoda; order Sepiida; family Sepiidae; genus Acanthosepion; species Acanthosepion pharaonis. The sequence continues at coordinate 2,647,623 of CAHIKZ030004549.1, forward strand.
AGCTTTTAGTAGCTTTTATGAATAACATATTAAAGACACAAATATTTTAAGAATTTTTTTCCAGTGAATAATGAATTTTTACAAGAATTATTTTTATTTTTGTAAAACTTTAATTAGAATAACTGATAAAATTTTAAATATTTTAATTTTTTCTGTTAATTTGTACCAGTTAGGTGATTAATTTGTAGCGGTCAAGTGATATTATTATTAAATAAAAACAATATTTCCTAATAAATTGAAAAGCTTACAACAATTCATCGACCCCTAATATTTTAAAAAGAATTTAAAATTCTTTGTGCGTATAAACGCGCCGATTTTTTGTAAATATGGACGTCCATATACGACATTATCAGAAAATAAGAGCGATAACTATAATACATTTAAAGCCAAAGTACTTAAAATTCAATAGAACATTACAGAGAATATTTTCCTAAATTTTTAAGATTACTGAATAGTTAAACATCATATAAAAAGGCGCTATAGTAAATCTTTACAGATAAGTCTACCGTCGAAAAAATTAGATAAACTTTAATCTGTCAGTCAACCTCTCAATATCTTAAATAAACACCTACCTTCTTGTTAAAAAAACGCATTGCAGCGAAAATGTAAACTTAAAGTAAATATTTGTTTCAAATCAGATTAATTAAACTTTAAATCAACTAATATTCCTCAAGTAAGGTTTCAGGAAAGTATATTTTATTTTTTTAAATTGTTTTTAGTAAAGAGAGTTACATTGTGCTGGAGATGGCTAAAAACTGGCGCTAAAATCAGCGATTTTTAGCAATTTCAAAAGGAAATACCTTTCTAATCAATTTAAATTAGTTTTAAAATGCAACAAGTATTTTCATCAAATCATTTAATAAACGCTTGGCGAACATAAAAATTATGGTAAAGATTTTCTCTTTCTTGATTGCCTGTCATGTTCAATATTATTTAAGTCCTTTTCATACCCCAGCAGTATCAATAGTGAAGGGATAAAAGTGATGGGACAAATTTATGAATATCAAATAGAAGATTTTAGGGTTTCATATTTTGATGTGTACTTTAATTTTACAAGTTTACTTATGTGCATTACTGATACAGTTTATCAGTTAATTTGAATTTTAGCGATAAATTGGAAAACTTTGGTATTTTTAAATTTTTGACTCAGAAATACTTTTTTCGTATAAAAATAGTTTATTTCAGGTGGCTGACATAAATTGCTCGGCCTACCTGAAAACTGATGGGTTACTACGACCTTTATTGACTAAATTTTGCGGTCAGCCAAGATCTTAAATTGATCTTTTTTTTCCTAAAAATGAGTACAGAAACTGTAACTAACCATGAAAAACTAAGGTTATTTTCGGAATCGGTACCGTCAAATTAGCCAGTTTTGTTTCTTGGCATCAAAATTCGTGTTGACCAGTGTTATCAGCAAAATAGTGAAACAACTCAAAGGTTTGGGTGATGGATCATCCAATATAAATTTAATCCCTGTTTTTTACAATTATTTCACCTTTTCCGACATTTGAAACGGCTAGATATAACCGTAAGTTCTATGTTAACATTTTCTTCTTTCGCACTTTTCACTCGGGGAAATCTCTTCCGGTTTCTTGATTTCCAGTCCATTTTGACTTTCCAAAAATGTAAATGAAATGTCAGCTGTTATTTTCTGTTTTCTTAATTTCTGTTTGGTTTGGTTTGGTTTTTTTTTTTTGGAATTCCAAAAATTCGCTTGAAAATGAAACAGAATTAGGGACTTTAATTTATTTTAATTATATAACTGAATAAACAGGGTAATTCCTGTGTAGCGATGGGACCATATTTTTAAATAAGTAAATTTATAATATTTATACTTAAATTTATAATATTTATTTATTAAATTTATAATATTTATAATATTTATTTATTAAATTTATAATATTTATATTTATACTTAAATTTATAATATTTATACTAAATAAGTAAATTTATAATATTTATACTGTGTAGATTTGCACTGAGCACTGTTTTGTAAAAATGAAAATATTAATAAGAACACCGGATTTATATATCTTATTGTTCTTTCTCTTTATTATAAATATATATATATATATATATATATATATATATATATATATATATATGTGTGTGTGTGTGTGTGTATTTATATATATATATATATATATATATATATATATATATATATATATATATATATATTTATGAAGAAATATAGTCTTAAGGCGTGCTATATTTATAGGATAAAGTGCTCCATATCAGAGATAGAGCGTGTGTAAATATAAAAAGTGAACATTGACGTCAACACTTAGAGGCGACAGGCTGTTTCATGCTAGATACAATCGCCTGGCCTGACGAATAAACTTTAAATAAATTTTATTAATTCCGTTTGTAGTAGTAATATATCCTGGCCTGACGATTGCGTCTAGCATGAAACAGACTGTCGCCTCTAAGTGTTGACTCCAATGTTCTCTTATATATATATTATATATATGTTTGTGTGTGTATGCTGATGCCTTTTGTTACTTTTAAATATATAAGTGATTCACGTGCAATGTCTACACATTTTAATACGACGTATTTGGAGTGTGTTCAGATTCAAAATACTGTATATGTTGTTTTAAAAGAAAGCAACGCTCGGAATTTGTTTTTGAACGTTACGTATCGTCTAAGTTAATTCGCATGGACAGGTGTTTAGCAATAAATTATTATTGGTGCGTTCATTTCTGTATTCATTTACTCGTTTGATTGTTATCGTCTGAAGGTAAAAATCTGGTTAAAAACGCTCTCATATACAGGGTGTCCATAAAGTTTGTGTGCACTTTAAAACATTTATAACTTTATTTGTATTTGCGATAGAAATAATCTGTAAAAAGGATTAGAAAGAAGTAAATTTATTTAAGGTTTTATTGAAATTTTATTTAAATTTCCACATGTCCTCCATCATTAGCAATACAAAGGGTAATACGATTTTGCAGTTGACGGAAAACATTTGCCAACTCATTTACAGTAATACCTGAAATCCCATCGCGTTTAGTTATTAAACAGTATATCTTTTTTTTAATTATTTATTTCTGTCTATCGGCCTGAATGTTCGAGCAATTAAAGAAAGATTTACTCTCTCTGGCAGCATTAGAATCTGTATCTCTCTGGGCAGAGGGAGCTGTTGTGAAAGTTTTTGTCTGTACGTGTTTTTTTTTTCATAAAGAATTATGGATTTATTATTTTTTATTTTCATTATTTTTTTATTATTTATTTTATTTTATCTTTTAAATTTTCTATTATTTATTTTATTTTTTATTATTTTTCTTAATCTAATTTTATTAATTCAAACGTCACTTCCACTGAAAGCCAAATATTTGAGTAGACGCCCTGTTTTATTCTAGATAGTAATACAATCAAGCAATATCTGTCTATATCTCTGAGATGAGGTATTATGATTACTTACATCATTTACATTATTCGGACTGTTATCCTAATTATCATTGCCATATTCACAACGTTTCGGCTGTTGGGCGCTCCGGCATTCTTCCAATCTACCCTGGTGGTCGAAATAAATGGTCCGGTTCGGAATTCCAATCACCTGAAGAAGGACGGAGAGTACAATGGCCGAAATGTTGTGGTAATGACAATGAAGATGAGGATAACAGTCCGAATAATGTAAATAATGTAAACAATCAAGTAAGTTTCTGATTTGCTTTTAAAACACACTTCCAAGTTTAGATTTTCTCGAAAAAAGATCAGACTCACGCTTGATTTAGAAGGTCTTCGTAACCGAGCGGTTAAAGCTACAAAGGTCCGATTCCCGATAAGTTTTCTCGAGTGAGCAGATCAGTAGACAAAAGAAATAGTGTTTAAAATAAAACGCAGCGTTTAATCAAATATGAGATTCCACCGGAAGTGACGTTTGAAGTAATAAAAATATGTCGGATTAAAAAATGTGTGTGTGTGCATAAATGTATATATATGTATGTATAGAAAGAAAATGCATATGTATGTATGTATATATATGTATATATATTATATATTCATGTATATATATGTTTATATATATGTATGTATGTATATATGTATAGAAAGAAAATGTATATATATGTATGTATATATATATGTATATATATGTATATTCATGTATATATATATGCATGTATATATATATATATAATATATATGTATATATCTATATGTCTGTATATATATATGTATATATATATATATGTATGTAGATATACATATATGTATGTGTATATATATGTATGTATATATATATATGTGTCTGTGTGTATGCATATATATAAATGTATATATATATGTATGTATAGAAAGAAAATGTATATATATGTATGTATATATATGTATATATTTATGTATATATATATATATGCATGTATATATATGTAAATATTTATGTATGTATATATATGTCTGTATATATATGTATGTATGTATATGTATGTATGTATATATATGTATGTATGTATATATGCATGTATATATATATGTGTGTGTTTGTATGTATATATATATATATATATAAATATAAATGTATATATGTATATAAAGAAAATGTATATATATGTATGTATATATATATATATATATGTATGTATATATGTATGTGTATATATATATATATATATATGTATGTATATATATGTATGTGTATATATATATGTATATATATATATATATATATATATATATATATATATATATATATATATATATAGTTTTGAACGATGACGCACTTCGTGGGCGAGTCTGTCTAAACACGTTACAAACATAATTAACCTTCACATGCTTTACAGTATTGTACAGCCTAAATTCTTGAAAATGGATGACTGGTTATTGCAAATTCTACATACAGTGTTTTTCCCCGACCAAAACACAAATCTAATTTTCATACAAAAGAAAAACGCCATAAAATCTTACTAGAAGTTCCGTGCCATTCATTTTCCGTGAAACATGTATTAAAGAAGGACTACTGCCAAAATGCACCATGAATTTTATTATACACGAGGTGCTATCCAAAAGTTCGATGACTTTGACTATTAAAATGTTTTCTTTCACAGTTTCTACCGCTTCCTTCTATGTAGTCCTCTTATTCATGTATACAATGAACTTAGTATACTACTCACTAATAGTAGCAGTACAAATCTGTACTACAATTATTCTGATTGATACATTTCAAAAATCGATGCTTTATTTAGTTCTTTTATTTTATTTCTCTTGTTCAAAGTAATTTCTTTAAGTTAAAATTCATACAATCTGCTCCAAATTTTTGACAACCAACTGTAATTTATTTTTTTCAGCGAACATAAAATGATAAGTGAACAATAAGTACATTTCTGTTTTTTTTTTTTGAACAGTATAAGCAAAATTAAACTTAAGGATATTTTTTAAGATAATAAGATTTTTTTTTTTTCTTTTGAACAGTATAAGCAAAATTAAACTTAAGGATATTTTTTAAGATAATAAGATTATTTTTTTTTCTTTTGAACAGTATAAGCAAAATTAAACTTAAGGATATTTTTTAAGATAATAAGATTATTTTTTTTCTTTTGAACAGTATAAGCAAAATTAAACTTAAGGATATTTTTTAAGATAATAAGATTATTTTTTTTTCTTTTGAACAGTATAAGCAAAATTAAACTTAAGGATATTTTTTAAGATAATCAGATTATTTTTTAAAATTTTCTTTTAATCCTTGAGGTCAGCTTTTATGTTCTTCTTGTTGCATCATTCATTGGTGAAGTTTTTTCCTTTTTCCTTCTGCTGAAATCAATAATAGGAAATTGAGTCATATAAATACAGCATTTATTATAATAGTGAATACATAAAAGGACTTTGATGAGAAATACACTAAACTGAAAGACCCACTGGATTTGTGGTTGCGTAGATGAAAGGTTGTAAAAAAGAAGTTCATAGTGTTGTTCACATAGGATATTCTTTTGATTTGAAATCAACAAAGAGTGAAGATGTTCACCAGAGTCGTCCGTCTTGTAAAATACCTTTTTAGAATATCTCCCCCGGGTTGTCTGAGGTTAGAGGTTTTACACCTGACGATTGGCTTCCAGACAGATTTCGATTTTAGCGGGAAGGTGTTTCGTTGGTTGGTAATAGCCAATGAGTATGTTGTTCTTAATGCGGTATTTTTTTTAGTGCCTGTTGCTATGCGGAAATCATTCTGATTGAAAGGTGAATATGGAGGTACAGGTTAGGGGTAGGTGACGACAAAGTAAATCAATTAATGATAAGGCAGTCCACCAACACAATTTGTAAAATAGTCCATATAGTGAAAATATCAATCCGATTCAGAGGCTACGTGAAAATTGTGTCCAGAAGATTCCCACCATTTTACGTTCTTGATTCAAATATTACAGATAAATTAATTTAATCTATTATAGGGCCAAACGTTTACATGGGACATTCATTTATCATATCACTATTACTAAATCCGGGCTCTTATATATTCTGGTGTTATCTGAAGTAAAACAAACATATTTTGCTTCACGTCTCTCACTCTCTATTAAGAAGGACATAATTCTTTATGCTTTAAAAATTTTGGAATTTACTGTTGTATTTGAAAAAAAAAAAATAGAAAAAAAAAAGACTTTACACGTCAACTTTTAATTCCTAAAGAAGCTCTAAAATTCACATTACTTTCTCGAAGCATCGAAATTCGAATATTTGCTCTGGTTCCACGTCTGGATCGAGCGTAAGTTTTCTGCATGTGCAAATTGAGATTTGATTCATTCATAAAAAATTATCTAACTAAATTGATCAAAGAATAATTGAAAGAAAGTGAATATTCTTTCTTTTATTCAATTTTACATGAATGCATTTGAGGCAATTCATAATGTGGTGATATGTAAACGAGAGACTGTATAAAAGACAGTATCGTCATACCTACGGAAGAGTTACTTTCTCTTGACGACACTCCATTTGTCAGAGAGAATACCTAGCATAACATAACAAACATTTTTACATCGATTATTACATTTTGTAATGCGTTGTTAAGTGATAAAGAAATATTCAATATGACACGATCTTTTTCAATTTTCTTTTTTAATGGAGTTCACCCCCAAGCAAGGTAAGTAAAGCCACTGAGACGCAAGGGGGTTACTGGGCGTTGAAGTGTTAGAAGCAGGAACATTGATAGGGAGAAGGAACAAAGAAAGAGTAATCAGGACAACAGATAGCGATTGACATTGCATTTAAATTTTTGCAGATAAAAGCTGACTGGAAAGCATGGAGCCAGAAGAGAGTTCCACAAACGAGAAGTGTGAGAAAAGAAACTGTTAGCATAGAACTTACGGTTACATCTAGCCATTTTAACTGTAAAATTGGTGAGACCCCGTCGCTAGTCTGGTATTGCGCTTAAATTCGAAGAGTCTGGGTACCATAGCGAAAAGATGACCCGAACGATTACCATTCAATTATTTATGGAAAAGGCATAGGAAGCAACCGTAAGGTGGTGGGAATATAGCTGAAGCCGAGATGCCAGATCAGGACTAATAATATTGCTGATTCTTCTTTGGATTTTATCAAGGAGCTCTAGATAGATAAGCAGGGATACCGGATCATATATAGTAATAATATTGTTAACGTGGACGAATGGTAGACATAGATATGTAAGATAGATTCTGAAGAGAAAAACCGTCTAGCACGATACAGTGAACCAACCTTCCTGGCAGCTGACCTAGCAATGGATTCAATATAGTATTTCCACTTGATGTCAGACGAAAACGTTAGCCCCAAAAGTCGCAGTGAGTCACTTTTCCGGGGGTCAGCATTAGACATGCTGATAGAAGGCAGAGAGGGTTCTTTCAGATATTTAACAGAGAGCAGTTTAGTTTTGGAAGTATTAAAATTAACAAGCCATTCTTTGCACCAGTTAACAACAGACTGAACTTCATTTTGGATATCAGCTGTTATTTTGACCATATCAAAATGATCAGACTTACTATCGAGACAGAAGAAAATCGCTGTGGCATCAGCGTAGATGTTACTTTAATTTCTTCTTATATCCAATAGGAATGTCCTTCAACTAGTTTCAAATGAATTAGTTAATTTTGAGGTTAACATAGTTTTTTTTTTTTTTAACTTCCTCCTTTTGCAACTTTTTCAGGTTTAATGCTCTCTTTAAAATAATTAATGATTTTTTCCCAAATAGTAAAGTATTCTTAATTTTGGGGCTTGCATTTTTAGGCGGAACAAATTTGTCCATTACAAGCACAATTAAATTTACTCTTTTTCATTGCTAAGTGAATTGTATTTAATTAAATTTTATTCAGCTGAGGAACTGCCTTCTTCAATTAGTATCGTTAGACATATTTTGTGTATTTTCAAATGAATTATTTTCAGCTGTTTCGATTGAATCTTAAAGAACTTACAGTTTGAAACACACTATTCTGCATTACAAATATCGAGGAGCTGCTGAGAGCTATCGAAAGAAAGTAACATGTCTCGAGATGTTTTCCGATCAGTGATGGAATCGATGCTTCATCAAGTTTCTGTTGATATGTCAGTGTATATTGCTTACATATAAGCATGTATTTAGCGATTAATTTAATGCTTCAAGTATAATAAATCAACGTTTCTAATCAGTAGGTCACTCAGTTCTTCTTTATATTCCAGGTTTTACCAATTCCTCTGCCATTTTGCATTCTTATGTAGAAATTTTGAGACCATTATAAATTTGACTTACATACAACATTTTGTTTTATTTTGTTTGTTTAGTGGCATATCAACTCCTATATTGGTCATTTAATGCCGAAATTTAATTTTCTTGGAAGCATTAGTAATTTCTTTTACAAAATTGTATTGCTGACAATTTTTCTTTTACAAAAATGAACTGATAGTAATATTTTTTCCTTACGAAGAATGTATTGCTGGTAATATTTTTAAAATCTTATTTACAAAAACCTATTGCTGGCTCCTTCATTAAAAAAAATCACTATTTGCTCATAGCTGGGAATGTAACAGGTGCTACAACTCTGGGCCAGCAATTAATAGGTGGTTCTACGCTCTTCAAAACCTCCCGATCTCTTATAGTACCTATTCTATTGTAATAGACTCTCCCACACATAATAAGTAGTAGTATTAGTAGCGATCGCCAGTTGGGGCTAAGTGGTGTTGAGCGAGTCAGTCGATGTCGGACATTAAAGTATCAACCACCACAACTAGATTGCTGCGTCATTAACTCTTATTGCAAGTTCCTAGCGTTTTGTACGTCGAACTCTTTTGGGACAGACTTAGTGAAATACAAGCCTCCACTGTGAAAACTACTCTACAACACGATCAGAGGCCTTGCTGTTGGATGTAGTTTATCATCATACCCAGGACGAACATACGACATATATTTTCCTAATTTCTCTCTTGGTTAAAATTCACCACCTTATATTTGAAATTCTTTCCCCTGGTTGATACGAAAAGACAATCACGTTGACGTTAAACAGTAAGATTGTCAGTTACAGCTTTTTGGCAGTTTCAATTTATAATAAGTAGATATGTGAGGCAAATTTAATCTAAACTGATGAAATACTTTCCGATTTAAAATGAATTAAAAATCCCCTCTTTGAATTTTCTGATCTATATTCATATTGAATGAATAAATAAGCTTATTTCAAGTTCCAGAACTACATCCGTGGAAATTCCCCTATTGTCTCATAAAATACTTGAACTTAGCAAGTATTGAAATAATGATAAATATGAATGCAGGTTATTATTTCAAGAAGTAAGGGGATACAAATAAAAAGATTTGAAATTGACAAGTTTTTCCATTTCACTGAAGCAGACGTTAATCCAATGAGAGCGTTATCGCCTTCTTTTTCGTTCATTCTTTTTCTCATTGAAACCAAACGGCTTCTCTATGTCTTTTTCTTACTTTCCTCACGATCATTATTTATGAGGCAGTGGCAAGGCGTAACGTACGTAATAACAAAGGAATTACGGAGCGAATAAACGATCTGGAACATAATATGACATTTATATTCCTTTTTTCCTTGTTTTGGGATTGGTGGGGCAATTTTCAAAAAGCATAATAATTTGTCTAATTACTTGAAAGGTTGTTTCACCAGAACACATCTTTTGCGATGATATGAAGAAATCCAAAGACCAGGTTTCATTTCACTGCACGGTTAGTTTTGCATGTTTCGCGAATATTTCTTTGACTTGGAAGCCAATTCCGTTTGTAGTATGTGGGCCCGGCACGTGGGACAAGAAAAACACGATGATACACCAGTCTCTCCCCATCAGTTGGTCACATATTTTAAGCACCAGCTTATGGCTAAGATGAGAGAGAGAGAGAGAGAGAGAGAGAGTGAGTGAGTGAGTGAGAGTGTGTGTGTGTGTGTGTGTGTCCTTGTCAGAGGTGTATAAAATCTGTACATTTGTGCCGTGTGAATGGGAATATTTTAGAGCGGCATTTTAAAGTGATTTTGTTCTGACGTGAAAGACCTGTCAGCCTAGCCCAGCTAAGGTAGAGTTGAATTTGTTTTTTAATCCCTTTTTAAGGCAGTTTAACATAGGAAGAGTATGTTTATTGTTCCTTTATTATATATATATATATATATATATATATATATATATATATATATATATATATTTAAATTTAAATTTTAATTTCCTCTTTTCTTTCGCTGTTAATTGACAGGAGGCTGGGTTCTCAGTCGATTTAAGAATGCTCTGTCCTTTTATTTTTCTATATATCATTTAGTGGGGGTCGGTTAACGTTCCACCTCAAATCATTGTGGTATTTTTTTTTTAAATTGCAAATACGATTCATTATCCCCCCTCTCAATATGAAAACACTGGTAATGGTTTTAGACATTTTCGTAGGGAAAATACGACTTTTTGGTGACTTTTATAATGAAGAATCAAAATAAATGGGGCGTTATGGTGAAAAGAATAATGAAAATTCTTTTGGGTCAATATATGAAACGAGCACCCTTCCAATTTTTAGACTCTTGCCAGATGTTTTTTTTTTATTAATCAGAAAAACAAATACTATGTGAAAACCCAATAAACTTGGTAAGACGGCGTGAAGTTTTTAATAATTTATTCCCCTAATTCAAGTCCCGAGAGCCACTCAAGTAAAAGGGTTACTGTTATAATGGTTATGACGAATGAGGAGTGGGATACGAATAAAGAAAAGGGGGTCGATAGTAAAAAAAAATTGAGTAAAAGTGGAATAGGTAACAAATCACTCTTGACTTGAAGAGCTTAAGATTGCACTATTTCAGGAAACATTCCTACGCAGTTCTTAGAAAGAGCTGTCTCCTTACAATTGGGATATGGAAAAAAAAGGAAGTTGATTCAGCTCCTAGTAGATAAATGCCGAAGGGTCTGGAGCAATCTTTTCGTCTCTAATCTCGTGTACGCAATCCACACTTTAAAATGGTCCTGTGCTATATTCTTAAACAATCTAAACGTGACTACAACGCAGGTGACGTCGAGGCGACATTGATTAGTCAAAGTTTAGAGTTTATTTACACTTGACGCCCAGTCCTGCCAACCCGTTAGCCAATCATTAACAAGCTTAGTTTATTTTGGCGAACCATTACGTAAGCCGTGGTAAGGCAGACTGTATTTGCGGTTTCCAGTTTGCTTTACAAGAAAAGTGAAAACGAAGATGTTCCAGATTCGTTACCACAAACTTTGACGTGTATAAACTTTAAAAAAAATCACAATATAGAAGACACTAAAATCTAATAGGATGTAAAGGGTTACTGAAAATAAATGAAAAAGAACAGGATTCAAGAAGACAGAAGATGATGCTTGATACTGCCTTTAAAGATCGTAGTTCAATGAAAAGCAGGAAGCTGGAAGAGAGTTCCACGAGTCACAAGTGTGAGAGAAGAAAATATTAGCATAGAACTTGCGGTTACAAGTAGTAATTTCAGCAGTGACATTATGAGACCTAGTCGACAATCTAGTACTGGGCTTAAATTCGTGAAGTCGAGGTACCAGGAAAATATTTATAGAAAATACACAGAGAAGCTAATTTATAGGAACAGGAAATAGTTTGATGATAAGTAAAGACCGATAATGCTGCACATTCTTTTAGGATTTTGTCAAGAATCTTTAGAAGCACTGGATCACCATTCTTATCTAAAGCTTCACATACTTCAGCAATAACCGTCAAAACATTAGTGATTGGCCTAAAGAAGTGAAAGCCGTATTGTTTGTTAGTAAAAGCCCATACATGATGAAATTCTTAACGAACTCGGAGTTGGTTAAATTCTCTAGTACTTTACTAAGAAGAGGTAGAAAACTAATAAATCGATAGTTCAAAGTGTCATACTGTTGGCCAGATTTCTTAAAAGCAGGAACAACAGAAAAGTTTTTTCAACAATCTACGTCTTGGCGTGTGGTTTTTTAATCATACCATACGAAAATGTGCGTCTGAGGCCTCCTCCTGGATAAAAGCCGGCATCGAGGTTTTCATCCCATCAAGAAAATACCAAGTTAAATCTCTTTGGTCCTCACCTGCTTGCTTTGCCGCTATAGCCAATAGAAATCACTTCTTCCGTCTGACATGTCGGATTGCAACAGACGTCTCTTTTTCTCTGCTCGTAATGAGTGCAAGCGTGGTCCTCCATGAAGCAAAGTTACTGTTTGCTGATAGAATGCAACAACGTATTTCATCTAGCAAGTTTGGTTCTAAAGATTATTGACGGCTCTGCAAGAGGGTGCTGAACTACAGCAAATTCTCAATACCTCCCCTATTTAATCAGTTCGAAGTCCTAACATCCTCATTTGATAAGGCTGAATGCTTTGCTCTGAAATTTACATCCAACTCAAAACACGACTCGAAATGTGGCCCTGAGCTGGCTCCAGTTCTCTCCAAACTATACAACTATTGTCTCGCTGATTCTTGCTTTTCAGCCTGTTGGAAGTCCTCCTCTGAAGTCCCGGTCTTTAAGAACACTGGAGACCCTTCTGACCCACCTAAATACCGTCCTCTCAGTCCTCTACCGCTCTTCGGCAAAGTCTTCGTGGCTTTAATCAATGCCGAAGTAGTTAAGCATCTCACCTCGCACGATCTGCTCTCTGACAAACAATATGGTTTCCGCGTTGCCCGGTTGTGCTTACGGTCATAACTGAATATGTATGCCAAGCTCTTGATAATAACGGCGAAATTTGAGCAGTGGCTCTAGATATATCGAAGGCATTTGACAGGGTTTGGCATGCTGGTCTTCTACGTAAGTTTCAGGGATACGCTATTAGAGGACAATTATTTGATTCATTCAATAATTCCTGTCTAACCGTGAAATGAAGGTTCTCCTGAACGGGTTCTCTTCCAGTTCCTTTCATACGAACGCTGGTATTTGTCAAGGCTCTATTCTAGGTCCTACACTGTTTCTGATCTTCATCAATGATCTTTCTGGCGTCATTATTTCTCGAGAAGGCATCTACGCCTACGATACTACCATTTACTCCTGTCTCAATAGTAAATCTGTCATTGCTGACATTAACCCGACCGTTCGTCTCGAAAACGGCCTCCAATATGTGGTTCACCGGGGCAGGAAATGGCTTATGAATTTTCATGCATACAAAACGAAAATGCTGTCATTTTGTTATGGAGAAACACACCTATTCTATAATAGACTCTCCCAACTAATATAAGTAGGAGTAGTAAGAGAAACGAGGATCAGTCGATGTCGGGCGACAGTAGTCGAATACGAAAGTAGTCAGCGACCACAACAAGATTACTCTGCGTAATACCTATTATATCAAGTTCTTAACGTTTTGTACGTCAAACCTATTTAGGGTCGATTTAGTACAAATACAAGCCTCCACTGCGAAATAACTCCACAACACATTTACTCCCCATAGAGAAACGTCCCTGCCCCTATCATCATGGTTGACGCTCACTGCGTCTTCTTGGTCTCACGTTCTCCACTGACCTGACGTGGAACAACTACATTGAATCAATAGCTGCATCTATCGCAAGGAAAGTTGGTTCTCTGTGTCGCACCAAAAGGTTTTTCTCGTCTGAGTCCATCCTTCACATCTACGAATCTACCATTTGTTCATGCATGAAATACTGTTGCCATATATGATCCGGTGCCCCCGCTGTTCATCTCGAGGTTCTCGACATAATTCAAAGACGGATATGCAATGTGATAGGTCCTGACTTGGCATCTCGACTCCAGTCAGTTTCATAATGACGAGATGTGGCTTCTCTCTGTCGTTTCTATAAATATCTTCACAACATCTGCTCTGAGGAGCTATTTTCACTGGTGCCCACTGTCGAGAAGTGCGAGATAAGAAGCGGTTGGAGAAGAAGAGGCGGTTACATTTAATTGTTTCAACAGTAAAATGGTGGGATCGAGATGCCAACCTAGTAGCACGCTTAAATCCATGCTCATCGGGTTGCAGCAGCTAGACAATCTGAAACTCTAGAAGTAAGAGAGAGGAGACTCAGAGTGAATACCCCACAGAATGCAGCAACTAGGCAACTGGATGTATTATACTGAAAATGAACATTACTATAATTGTATATTTTTTATTATTGGTGTTTGTTGCAATACTTAAACAAATATTGTAATATACTATAGCTAGGAAAAACCAAAATTTATATGGCATTTTTAAAAAGCCAAAAAAGAACAACCGGTTTCGTCTCAACCTTATCAAGTTTATTTTCTGAGATATAAAAAATATATATAAGCGTGTAAATTAAATTAATATAACGAATGGAGGGGAAAATGATTTCAAGAAAACTAGAGTCCAATAACATTTAGACCCAGTAGGCATTCCTTCTGTTTACAAAGGTAAGGCCCACGGGATCTGATATACAAGGACTCTAGAACCTTGAGGTGAAACGTGGAGTAGGACCTAGATAAAATCAAAAAACGGCCCGCACTAAAATTAAACACATGCTATTTATTACATGCGCAGCAATAGCAGAACCAGAAGTATTGGTTAGTTGGATTTTCCTGGCACCCGGATTCAAAATCCTGGGGTGGGGGTAAGTGTTGTTTTATTCCCAAATCATAACGTTGAGACGTCCTCCCTATGTAGTCGAGTCCACAACTACACTTATATTGATAAATCACTGAATTAACATGAGGATAAGGACGTCCTTACGAATGGAAGAGAAAACAGGACGGATAACAAATATTACCCTAACATTCGCCGAAAAATAACAGCTATTAATCATACGCGAAATTCGTCTAGATAAAGTCTCGCCCTTTGTACCAATATAGAGAAGACGCAAATAAACTGGACGTTTTTCAACAAAATGCGGCTTAACCCAATGAAATTTATTGTATTGTATTTATTATAATATGATATGTTTATAGTTTTCCACGATCTTTTATTTAGTTATATATGTGACTAGCAGTAGAGCCCGGTGTTGCCCGGGGATGTAACAGTAAGAGATAGGTCAAATATTGACCATCATAAAGACTGAAAAATAAAATTGACAAAGATTATTGTTTAAGGTTGACGGACACGCATGTCTTAATTAGTTTTTTTTTTTTTTAACGAATTGGTCAAACCCAAACTCAAACAAAAACATTGTTTTCAATCGTTATGAGTCTATCGATTGAATAGAACTTTATTATAAACAATTGTCTTGTAAATGGAATTTTTAAAGCATTCTGAATGTAAAAATAAAGAAAAAAGTGTGCAAGACAATAAGAAACACTACCTGCCAAAAAAAAAGTGAAGTTTTGTTGAAATCGGTTGGCGACAGAATTTTGTTTTATCGTGTTTTCAAATTGATTTCATACAAAAACAATTGTTTTTCCAATTTTTGGCGCTGTCAGAACCACCACAAAGTAATTTTACGCAGTCCTGTGAAGTTTTGTTGAAATCAGTTAAAAAATGTAGGATATCCGATCCAATATATAAATGTACACACACACACACACACACACACACACACACACACACACACACACACACACACACACACAATCTGCGTTTTATAATAAGTAAGATGATTTCTTCATTTATAGACCAAAGCATGGAGATCACAGACTTGAAGGTTATATGTAATCATAATGATATTGGCCTGGAAGAAGCACCTGTCAGTCCTTTCTAATGCATTATCTGGATGGATATAGCTGTATCACCCACATGAATGTTAACAGCAATTTATTATTATATAATATGTTCAATACTCTCTAATCAATATATTTAAAAAACAGTACAATTTTGGCATCCGCTTCCAAACCCAGTCAACGACGTGTATTTCTGCCCGTATATATATAGTGGAATATTAGTGTTTAAGCCTTTTTATTATATCAACTTTCAACACAGCAATAATAACAATATCTCCACACGTGACAGCGTTTTCTAAATTCTTCCAGTTGCTAAGGACATTTTGTTTTTGTTATTATTAGTTACTTTGTTTAAATAAATTGATTTCGTTTTTTGCCTGGAGAAATTCCACATTGGACGAAACGCGTTGCCAACTATTACAGTTTTCCTGTTATCATTTATATTTATAAATATTGTCTTTTCTACAGGTTAACTCTGAGAAATTTTCATATATATATATATATATATATTTATATGACATAATTTTCAGTCATGTGTTTAACAAAATCACGTGTTAAAACGCCACCTATTTAAAAACTCTATGAAATTTTCAAACCAATATTTATATGAAGGTTAAAAGTTCATTTAATATAGACACAGTGACATTGTCATTATGTTTTTTTTTATAAAGCCTGTCTCTTCGTATCATTATATGTCAACCATTTTCTTCATGCGAGATCAACATTGGCATAAGGTCTCTTTAAATGTGCACTGAATGAGCAGCGAACACTGCAAAATGCTTGCCAGGCCTACACGCTATTAGTTAAACAATGCCAACTACTTTTCATGAAGGTATTTTTAAGATTGAGTGTTTAATTAACGACATTATTTAATGATTAGTCTTGAATAAATATTTGTTTAAACTGTAAGAATGTTCTACTCCCATCCATCGTTTACAAAGAATAAAAAGAGAAAGAAAAAACTTTAGTTGAAGGATTCAATTTTTTTAGGAACGGGTTTTCTCTTCCTTGACATGCCAGATTTTCTTTTTTGTCGATGGATATACAGACTAAGCGAATTCGAAAGCAGGTTATGCGAAATTGTGTGTAATTTTAGTAAACGTTCTATGCAAACCGTTGCGAACACATTGGATCCGATCACAGGGTACAACGGAGAAAAAGAAAGGAAGAAAAACAAACAAAAAAAAAATTAAAAGAGAAAGATAGAAGGGAGAGGGGCCGAAGTTGAGAGGAAAAGAAGGAGAAGAGGAGGAAGAGGAGGAAAAAAGAAAGAGTAAGTGTAGAAAGGGCACAATAAAAAAAGAAGAGGAAAACTGGAAAAACAAAATGGTGAACAAGCAGTTGAATAATAAAGTCTATAATAGAAAGAAGGATTTGGAGGAAAAGAAAGGGAACTAGAAGGAAGAGAAGAAAGAGGAAGGAATAAAGGAGGAAATGAGAAAAGTAGAATGAGAAGAAAATAAGGGGGAAGAGAAGATAAAAAAAGAGAGGAAAAACAACGAGAAGAAAGTGGAAAGAAAAGGTGTAGCGGAAAAGGAGAGAAAAAAAAAGAAGAAGAAAAAAACAGAAGAAAAGAAAAGAAAAAGTATTTGCAATATCCATCACCTATTCTGGTGAAAATGTCAATCTGCGTTCAAGCAGAGACAGAAGGAATTAACTGACAGCTTTATTTTTCCCCGCAAAGAAACGAATAGATTTTGTTTTCCTTTTGCTATGATAAGTACAAGATAAGTCTAGAAAAAGAAGGTTGTATATTCTTTATTTGGATGGCTGTCAGTCAAAGTGACAAGGTTTCCACCTGTGAACAGCGACCAGGAAGAGTGCGCAACTGACTTTACAGAGATCAGTTCTGCAGAGACTTAGAAGCAGAAGACACTGTGGTCGTTCAGAATGTTTCGTTTGACTTAAATTACGCACACACACACACACATACATATACACATACACACATACATATATCGTAAAAAATAAAACGAGTCTTGTCCTGTTTTGAAAGCAGCATAAGAAAGAAAACATGTATTTTATTTTCTTGATTAAGGCAATAAAGAGAAATGTGTCTATATTATTTAGAGAACCGAAAGTATCGTGATTAAACAAGTTGTTTTGTTGGGAACATGTGCTCGATTTAAGCGTTGAAAAGACCAGCGTTGTATTTACTTCGTGTTTAAATGTCATCAGTTCCTTTCTCCAGTTTCGGGACAATGAAAAAAGAACGAAACTGTTCGCCATGGTTGTTATTCAAAGACTATTTTTTTACGATTTTTATGCTGAGGTGGGTAACTTGGTTGATTTTCAAAGCGGAAGCGTTTAAAACGAAGATATTAAGTAAAGAATCCTTTAACTTGCACAGCTGCGAGTCCTTTCAAAGATGTCTAATTTTAGCAAACATAAGTCTATCTTGATAGACACATTTTTTTTAAAACTGAAGCGATCATATCCCTTCACAAATTGCGACTTCTCTGGAATGTTCTTGGGAAAAGAAGAGAAGAGTTTCCTCGTTGCCTTCTCCATGGTTTCAAATTTAGAATTGTCCAAGAATGGTTATCCTAATAAGGGTAGAGGACTTAATTTGCTAACCATGTTCCCTATAACTGGAAGGAGTACAAATAGGTTTATGCTTTCTCCATAGCATTAGAAAACGCGACAGCCTCACCCGGGATTTGAACTCGACTCACCGATTACATTTTCTGTTCCAATAGACCGTTACGCCACAACACATCTTCACCTAGTCTTGATAATTAAATAGTTTTATCAGATTTTTGCCTTGTGCCAGACTAGGATTACTAACTAGCAACTTACAGCTAAGCGACGTCTAAAACACCTCTTTTGACCAGGGAGGTTAAGCTGTGTTGAATCTAATCATTATTTAGGTGGGGGTCTGCTTTGGAACAACGAGCACTGGACATGGTTTGTAGCCTTGTGTCCTTTTAAGCTGCTACTAAGAAAGATGGGTCATTATGTCGTGCTAGAATCTCTCTAGAATCTATCTTACACATTTATAAGTCAACCATTTGCACATGCATCGGATATTGCTGTTACATTTGGTCTGGTTTCGTTTAGTTTGGTTTACGGCATATCAACCTCAATGGGATATTTTTCGTGATAATGATTTAATGATATGCATTCTACTGATTAATCCATAGTTGTGGGGAGATGAGTTTGATCTATACCTTTCTCCCAAGGGGTATTTGCGGTATAACGAACCCAACTAGAATTAGAACTCAGCTCTCCGATTTCAAATTCTGGGCCCTTCCCGATTATATCAGCCGGACGATTACAGTAGCTGGTATTCCCAAGCGGTCACCCATCTAAGTAGTAACCAGGCTCGATGTTGCTTAAATACGGTGATCGTATGAAAACCGATGTTTCAACCTGATATAGCCGTATTTCCATACTAGAAAGAATGCTACGAGTTCCTCAAAAATTACTCTGAGACATGTCCACTGTTTAAAGATTTCAACCGACAGTAATGTTAACAGTTCAGTCAATCTACAGAAGCTGTTACTCACATCATCCTTTATAAAGAGGGAAAGCTATCAAAACACGATCAAGATATTATGTCCATGTTCAAAGGCTAAAAATAATGGAAGCCTTATTAATAAAAACAAAAAACCAACACTTAATAATATTAACTTTGAACATGGACATAATATCTTGACCGTGTTTTGAAAAATGAAAACATTTTATAAAACATACATACAACAAACTATTTCTTATTTTAACAGTTAAAATATAATCCTTGAAAATGGCTAAATGTATTGCCGAAAGCGCTCGGATAAAAAGAACATTCGGACAGTTTTTATATAATTCATCATCCGAAAAGGAAAAAATTATTAAATCGCATGTGAAATTGTATAAAAAAACTGAATAATAGCACTTTGTCTGTCGTTTTCAATGAAATGTATGTATATATATATATATATATATATATATACATATAATGAAGAAAAGATGTGTGACCTTTAGGACATTATTGGACTGACGAAACGCGTCACAGGAAAACTTTCTTACACTTAGTATATATATATATATATATATATATATATATATATATATATATATATACATATCGTAAAACATCTGACGAAAATTTCGACTTTATAGATGAGAGTCTGATCTGGAGGGAAAAAGCATTAACTAAGAAGAAAAAATCTCTAAACTCACAATTCTTGATAATAAACTTAAGACCAGGACCTTACATAATATCACTGATCATCGCAAAAGCAATAATAGCACAATTAAGTGGAAAAGCTTTCGTTTTCTTCAGTGTGGATGGTCCTGCAAGAAGCCTTCACCACTATAATCAAATCTCATGTACCGGTGTCGGACTGTCGGTTTCCTGATCTGCTTGACCCTCATACGTTGAATCTCGACGGGAGAGTCGACTATATATATAAAATATATACATATATATATATATATATATATATATATAAAATATATATATATATATATATATATATATATATAATACAGTAAATCAACACGGAATGGAACAGTAGTAAATCGTTGACTTAAGAGAAGATCGAACTTAAAATTGAATTTTTTTGTTGTTCAAAGAAATAAATCACACACACGCACGAATATATATATATATATATATATATATATATATATATATATATATATATATATATATATATATATATATATTCTGTTAATCCCTTGCAGATTTTTGGTAAGAAAATATATAATCTTTTGTCTGATGTGCGCTATTTTTTTTGTTTATCTGAACGAGCATTGGTTGACTTTTTCCTGAGAATCGTTTGTTACCATAGACGCGCTATTTTTTTTTTTTCTGACATTTACTTTATCGGCTTATTTATTTCTTTACTTTTTCAGCTTCAGGCTTTCATTCGGTAACGAAAGTGTTAAACGATTGCACAGATTACACACGGTTTCTTCTTTAGTAACGAACGTATTTCAAACGTCCGTTCACAAAAGGCTTTACCGCCAACTATCACTGTGGCTTTTCCAGTGGCCCGCAACCTATCAGTATGACCTCGTCTACGTGTTGACCTCTTCCTATTTCACAACACGATCGTGCCTACTACACCTCCCGCATTGATTATATATATATATATATATATATATATATATATATATATATATATATATACACATTGTTTGGATTATTGTCTTTTTGTTTGTTCGTTTTGTGTTTGTGTTAATAATACAGCCGGATACTTTTGCCCAACTTTAATCAACCAGCCATAGATAGATAGATAGATAGATAGATAGATAGATAGAAAGAAAGAAAGAAAGAAAGAAAGAACTCACTATTGTGTATAAAATTTTACTGCTACGAACAGCTTCGGAAGCACACTGAGTCAGACAGTGATATATATGTATATATATTAATGGATTCTTATTTTTAAGGTGGATACTCGTATTTAATTAGAACTCTCCGATTTTTAAACAATATTTGTTTCGTCCTCCTTTATATGAGAAACCACCATCTGCGTGCTTTCGAGGCTTTTCGTCGTAGTAAAATTCTATACACAGTAGTGAGTCCTATCTATCTATCTATCTATCTATCTATCTATCTATCTATCTATCTATCTATCTATCTATCTATTCCTTGTTGATTAAAGGTCTGCAAAAGTATCCGGCTGTATTATTAATACAAAGACAAAAAAAAAAAAAAAACTAAAAAAAACAATAAACAAAAATAACGCTTTTCTCAAATGTCTTAAAGATTTAGCGCTGTTTAGAAACCGTTACAAGAAAGGATTAGGTTGATTTTATCCTTTTTTATAATAATCAAATTCATAATATTATTTATAATAATAAAAAAATAAAATTAATAATAAATGTATATTTTAAACATATTAACAATAACATTACGCCCCCACATATATATATATATATATATATATATATATATATATATATATATATATTAGCGAATCATTAGTGTAAGATGACCTAATGTAATGTTACGTGGCATGCGCCAGTTTTGCTCCAGAGACGTATTATTTCCTTTTCTTATAATAATCAAATTCATAATATTCTTTATAAAAATTAAAAAGTAATAAAAATTAACAATAACATTACGCCCCTATATATATATATATATATATATATATATATATATATATATATATTAGGAATCATTAGTGTAACACGACTTAACGTAGTGTTACGTGGCATGCGTCAGTTTTGCTACAGAGACGCAAGTACTCTAAAGAGCTTCAAATACTTTGTTTTGTGATGTTGTCACTATTGCTATTTCAAGTGAAAGCTTGTTATCACTTCCAAAAATGCGTGTTATATTCTAGACTTCATAGATGTTGGTACTAGTAGTAATGCCTTCCAATAATATCCGCACTAGTAATACTTGTTCAAGTAGTAATCGCCAAATAGTATAATGATCAGAAGAGAATAGTAGTAGAGTAGAGAGAGTGAATGTATAGCAATAGTGGATAGACAAGAAGAGTTAACAGTGATCTGTATAGTGATAGAGGAGAAATAGTGATCATTTAGTCATATGCTACTTCCTATTTATTCACTTCCTTTATGATCACGTGATCTACTTAATAATGGAATCGCCAGTGTTGCTCGCCGACGAACTAAGTTCAAACCACAATGTCGGCAATGACGCTTATTATCTTTGGATATTCTCTAATAAGTACTTCGACCAAAACGTGAAACGACAGGTAGCTCTGCTTGAACCCCGCAGAGGTACCATGGGGATAAAAACTAAGTTCGCATCACCTGGGTTTTTTGAGAAAGGGGAACTATATCAAGCTGCCTTGACAACTTCAGAATCAATACAAGCGTACATCGAGTTGCAGGGCACGGTAAGCAAGTCTTTTATATCCCACTCACACTTGACTTCTCTGTTCATTTTCATAAGTTATTCCAGCTAAGTTTATTTTAAACTTGCTGTAACGTTTTTGCAACGTTGCATAAAGACTGCAAAAATGTTTTTTGTATGCTTCTCAGAACGTACTCACAACATTAACTTGTAACGTTACATGAATAAAAAGTAGATAATAAATTCCATGATGATATTAGAACGTACATTAAAACCTGCAAAGCCGTAAAAAACAAATCAATCCAATCAATTTAAATCAGAACGTATGTTCACCATCTAAACTCAAATAGAAAAATACGAAAAGAAATTTTATTAATTCTATATATTAAGAAAGAAGGAGGTGGAGTAATGGATAGCGGCTCGGATTGAGGATTCGGAGGGCCGAGTTCGAATTCCAGTCGAATCCATTACATTCACTTACGTGCTAATGCTCTTGCGAAAGGTATTAACTTCCCTAACCCCTAGGACAGACTTCAGAAAGAAATGGCAACCTACATGTATATATATATATGCTAAGGATAAAAATTACCCAATCCCCTCGGCCACTGTCACGCTGACGGTGGCATTAAACACTAACTTTTCAGTGCAATATGTGAGGTGCTGTCACAATGTTGGAATCCTCAGAACTCGACTTTCCTCCCTGCAGAAACTGTGAAATTTGATCCGAGGAAAAACCCCACAGATCCTCTGATTCTAGGCTGATCCTTGTGTAAATAATCCTGTTATTTTTGACGGGTACTCTGCTAGTCTAATATATGCATAATAAGACGGATGGAGCAAAAAGAAAGAAGCATCAGCATATGTGTGATATTTTTTCAGGTCGATGTTCGAACAGTGCGGAAGATTTTGAATGCTGATTTTCAATACAGCTTCTAATCACTTGAAAGGTTGGAGTAACATAGTCTTTCTCGTTCCGAAACTCAATGTCTTTGTGTAGCAGTAAGTTTAGTAAAGATTGATAAGCTATCAACATCGTACGTATCACATTCGTTCATTAAACACGGTCCCACATCTTATCGTTCGACTTGGAAAGAGACAGAAATCTACTGATATGTGAGTGTTCAAGTTTTCTAGGCCCTTTTGATTTCAGTCTTCGGCTTATCGGCAACAGCAAAGAATTTCAGGAATGATAAGTAACCAATATCAGTCTTTGAGTTGGTTCCGTTGTTATTTTTCCAGTTGTTTTCTTTTCTTTATATCGTCCTCCTACAGGAAATATCTGCTTGTTTCTGTCGCCAAGTAAACTGAAGACTCACAAAGGCCCGCCCGTCCAGTCGTGGGCGTAAATCTCGTTCAAACAAGATTAACTGTGTTATCCGGTTTAAAATACCTTTGGAATCCCACATTCTATCAGCACGTCTAATCTACTTTTGACACCAAAATAAGTAGAACATACAGTGGGGAGAAAGTTCTTTTTTTATCCCTGTCTATGCAAATTACAAATTGGGAATACAAAACTCAAAAAAGTACAACAATTGAAATATTTGAGAATTGTTCTAACAGTGTACGGAAAGTGCAAAACCAAAGGCGCATTGGGATAGCGAAAGATGCCTTCCAAAAGTTAAGCAAAGTATTAAGAAACAGGAAAATTTCGTTAGAAACAAAGAGTACTGAACTATTACGTAATATCAGTCCACTTACATGACAGTGTGTGCTGAACAATCACCTCACACATGAAGAAGAAACTTGTAGCAAAATATAGTTCTACAGAAGGATGCTGAGGATAACATGGATTGAATATGTGAGCAACAACAAAGTTTTAGAGAAAATGGAAACAAAAGGGACAGTTATACTTAACATCAGAAAGTTAACATCAGAAAGAGAAAGTTGAAATTTCTTGGGCACATTATGAGAAAAGATGGCTTGGAAAGTTTGATACTCACATGACATTGAAGGCAAGAGCGACCGAGGAAAGCAACGCATAGCTAGCTAGAGTTAATGGATGGTAGAAAAGAGTTCAACAAAAAGAAAAAAAAGTTATTAAGAGCGACAAAGAACAGGAAATTGGGAAGAGCGATGATCACCAACGTCTTGAAGAGATGCGACATAAAGAAGAAGAAGAAGAAGAAGAAGATGATGAAGAGAAGAAGATGAAGAAGAAGAAGAAGAAGAAGAAGAAGAAGAAGAAGAACAAGATATCATGTTCGATTTGAACTTCTAGGAAAACTTGATTTATTTAGGAAGGCTATTAGAATAATCTAGAAATTATACTGGGTGTAAACTACTTGCATACGTATAGAAAATGAATTTAGTAAATACACTAAAATACCAATGACCTTAAACAAAAATGTTTCTTATCATTGGCTTTGTTCTATCGTTAAAATGAGCTAAATTCAAGAGAACAAAACGTCCCAAAAGGATTTATTATTGGTGGGCACAGTCTTAACATCAGATATACAGTTGACATCCAAAGCAAACTATAAGCACTTCTAGTCAAGATATTTGTTATATAGCAATAAAGTGTCGCTGCCGACACTGGAGTTTGAACACAGATCACCAGAGAGCAAACATAGGCGATCCCATTTTGAATAAATAGATCCCGTGATGGTAAAGGAAATGTGTATACTGGAATTAGCGTGGCTTCTAAATCATCACTATCCGGATAAATTCGGAAGTGTGCTGGTCAAACACTCCGCCTCCGGGCAGAGAGGATCCCCAGACGAGATTATGCCGAAGGGCAGAGTTTCGTATCGGGAAACAGCTACCCGACCTTGTTTTTACGGAGTGTACGGGAAATTTTTGACCGAACCTACGGGCTTGGATACCCGATTATAAACTTGGCCTTGTGCCGCATCCGGCCGCGTGAGGCGGTTGATGAATATATCACTATACGGATTATTTCGGAAATGTGCTGGTCAAACTCTCTGCCTCCGGTCAGAAAGGATCCACAGACGAGGTTGTGTCGAAGGGGCAGAGCCTCGTCTCTGGAGACAGCTACCCGACCCCGTTTGTACGCGGTCTACGGGGAATTGTTGCCCGAGGCTACGGGCTCGGCTACCCCACTATAAACTTGGCCTTGTGCCGCATCCGGCTGCGTGGGGCGGTTGGTGAATATATCACTTTACAGATAACTATTCCGATCACTATTCAGTGGTTATTATTCAAGCGAGTATTATCGAGCAAGTAATATTAGTGTGAGCATTATACTAAGGCATCTGACACTAGTATTGTTCAACGGCATTACTATAGTTGTATCTGCGATTACAAACTCTCTACGAAAGCATTACAAAAGTGACAACGAGTATTCGTTGACATTACAAATGTGGCAATGGTGGTCGTTGACATGACAAAAAATAAATTAAAGCAAGAAGAAAGGTCGACACATCAAATGTAGTATGACAGAATGTATGCTCGTTAGTAATATTAAATGCTCACGGTACGAGCTACGTAATGGAAATGCACAAATCAAGCAAGTAATTTAACTTCTCGAAAGTGTTTTGCAGACGAAAATGTGACAGAAATCTGAACGAGATATAGCGAAATATACCTTCTGAAAGCTAAGTAAAGTATTAAGAAACAAGAAAGATTGCCAAACTGCTACGTAATATAAATCCTCCGCCTATATGGCAGTGAACGCAGGACAATTTACAGACAGATGAAGCGAATACTGTAGCCAAGGAAGGTTGCAAAGAATGTAATGAGGATGTTTTAAGGAAAAAGGAAAAAATGAAAACAAGACCTAAAACAAGACAAAATACTTAGAATAAGAAAGAGACAAAAAAAAAACAAGGACAGAAGGGTTGAAAAATATGATACTCACAGAACATATTTAAGTCAAGGAGGACAGAAGTAGACATCGAGTTACGGACCTGACGAGCTCGTGTGAATGGATGACAGGACAGGAGGTAGAAGGAATAGTAATGACATAAATATTGCTGAAAGCTACAAAGGATAAGGACGCTGTGGAGAACAATGATTGCTCACGTTCCAAAGAGTGAGTTCGATTCTGACTTGGTACCCTAGTATGCAAAGATTGGGCTGTATATATATATATATATATATATATATATATATATATATTATATGCGTGGAACTTATTGGAAAGTGCTCAATATCAGTGATAGAGCTAACATATTAATTTGTATGGATATAAGTTTGTAACCCTGGTTTTCATGTTCGTCTGATGATCGCAAAAGCGTGAAAGTCAGGGTTACAAACTCATATCCATACAATATATATATATGTGTGTGTGTGTGCGTGTGGGTGTGTGCGTTTTATGTGTGTGTGTGTGTGTGCGTGCGTGTACCATATTGACGTAATGATATTGGTTTGAAACACAGCATCGCATTATTTTTCAGGTGTTTCCTGAAAGACGACTGACAAGTTACTGAGGTTAAGCTTTTTATTTAATTTTTCTTCTGTTCCTACAAGTGTTTTCTTTTCTGGCCATAAAGTGTGCAAAACTTGCAAGTGTAAACGCGCTCGGGTATGCAGAACATCTGAACAATTTCTACACACTTTTTAAGAAAAAAAAAAACTCAAATAAGCGAAATTAAATAAAAAGTTTACCCTCTCCGTCGTTCTTAGTATAAATTATAACATATGCATGTTATAACATCACAACAAATATAGCCATTTTGTTTCAAAACTTCTGGTGTCTTGTCAAGTGATGATGTTGATTGCAAACACACACACACACACACACACACCCACACACACACACACACACACACACATATATATATATATATAAACTGAGATAAATAGATGTCAGGAGACTGAGATAGCGATTTAACTAGCTAGCAGAAAGAGATAGCGAGATATGAACTGTCTTAGATAGATAGATAGATAGATAGATAGATAGATAGATAGATAGATAGATAGATGTGAAGAGACTGTGATAACATCAATACTAATATAGCCATTTTATTTCAACACTTCTAGTGTATTCTCAAGTGCTGGTGTTGATTGTAAACACACACACATATATATATATATATATATATATAAACTGAGATAAATAGATGTCAGGAGAATGAGATAGTGTGTTAACTAGCTAGCAGAAAGAGATAAAGAGATGAACTGTCTTAGGTAGATAGATAGATAGATAGATAGATAGATAGATAGATAGATAGATAGATAGATAGATATGAAAAGACTGAGTTATGAAGCAGATGTGATAGATATGAAGTGAACGAGATAGATAGATAGATAGATAGATAGATAGATAGATAGATAGATAGATAGATATAAAGGGGCTTAGATAGATAGATAGATAGATAGATAGATAGATAGATAGATAGATAGATAGATAGATAGATAACTATAAAGTGACTGAGATAGATAATGAAGGAGCTGAGATAGATATGAAGTGACTGAGATAGATAGATATGAATAATGATGAATAACAGAACGGCAGAACGGAAACCATAACTGAAGAAAACTTCCTCAGATAAGAAAACCCTTTCTAAGATTCTGTTTCCTAAGTATGTCCATATGACATTACTGGTGAGACTATTTTTGTCTTCTCTGTGTATAGAGTGGCGTTGGCTGTTATCTAATTTTGAAGCCCACTCAATGATTAAACCGATAAACAGAAAGAATCAATAAAAGCTTCCTCTGATACATTATCACAATTGTGGAGAACCCGATGGCAATGACACTCAATCCAGTTACATGTGACTAACACCCTGGCTTTGTCATGATTTAGGAGTCTAGATATAACGATTAGCTCAAAATGGCTCAGAGCTACAATGGCCTGATGGATCACTTCACAAAACATAGCAGCATTGTCAGGTGTCCATATATATTCAATAAACGTAGCTTAATCTTAATTATTTATTTTTAAATAAAGTGTTGAGACGTCATTTGATAAAAATCGCTTGAGGTACGGTAAGGTTGAAATCAAGGTAGCAGATTTAATTGACCTGATTTTTAAAGTTAAAAGCTCTACATGTTATTTTTACTTTTATTTTTCACATGTGTATTGAGCACTTTTTTAATACTATTATTATTTTGTTCTGATTTGACTATTTTTATATATATATATATATATATATATATATATATATATATATATATATATATATATATATGTTTCATTACAAACGACTGACACGTTTTCTACTAGTATGTTCCTAATAGAATCGGGTAAATCTGTGTGTGTGTGTGTGTGTGTGTTTAAAACACAAATATATTAACTGCATCCACCTGCAAAAAAAAGATTAAAAAATAATGGAAGCTTTAATAATAAAAAAGAAAAAGCCAACTTTAACAATATTAACTACGAACAAAGCCACAAATGTGCTAACCGTATTCGGAAATTAAAACATCCCTACCACACACTGATACATACACAGAACGCACGCAGTCAATTAAGCTGAAAATCGAATCATTCTTGATAATGGCTAAAGGTATAGCCGAAAGCGCTCGGAAATATAAAACATTTGGACAGTTCTTACACACCCTTTGTCCAGAAAAGAAAGCTCTTTTCAGAACACAAGAAAAATTAAATAAAAAGCTTAACCGTTGTACCTTGTCTGTCGTTTTTAATGAAACATGCATAAAGGAAAGATTGCTGCCTAAATATACAACTATATATATATATATATATATATATATATAAATATATATATATATATATATATAAAAGATAAGATAAGATAATCTTAAGGAGCCAGGCAAACTTATCTAGATATTAAGGGTACTGCCTGCTGAAAAGGAAAATAAAAAAAATTAAATTTAAAATTATGGAACAGAATTTAATATTGCCCCATAATTTTCCTTTTCAGCAGGCAGTACCCAGAAGATCCGTTTAAGTGAAACCTAGGTAGGTAGGTTTGCCTGGCTCCTTAGGATTATCTGATCTTAGGTTTGCTGTACTTAGTGTATTGAGCACTTTACGTAGTTGTTTTAATCGTTTTGTTTTTTTTCTTTGGACTTGCAGCTTGAACACTGAACGATTGTTTTCGCCTTGTTCTAATGTTCTTGGTTCTTTCTTTTTTATTCCCCATTTTTCCTCGGGTACCGATTTGTTCTACTGCAAGTTGAGCTATCCGAGGTAGTTTCCAAACGAACACCACCACACACACACACACACACATATATATATATATATATATATATATATATATATATATATATATATATATATATATATATATATATACCATGGTTATAATTTATTACATTGAATTAGAAATACGATCCAATTCATCATATATATATATATATATATATATATATATATATATATATATATATATGATGAATTGATCGTGATTATATATATAGGTTTATTGAAGATGATTGATCAAGTACTGCGAATAACCTTTTCATTATATTTTTCTTAAATGCGAACAAGAGATTTCTTTTGGGGACATGAAGGGTGTAAGAACTATCCAAATGATTTGGGGAACCGAGCAGTTATTTAATTTATTCGCCATTATCAAATTTGTTTGTTTGTTTGTTTGTTTGAATATGTAGATTTTATAGTAATAATTATTTTAATTCTCGATCACAGTCGCCACATTTTGAGCATATTTATATTATTAAGTTGGCTTGTTCTATTTTGGTTTGGTTTGTTTTACGGCATATCAACCTCAATGGATTATTTAATGCCGACAAGACTTTTGCTGCTGGGAATCTTTTTTCATGTTGAAACTTTGAAAGCTGCGCTGAATCACGATACAGATTATGTGTGGTAGGATGTGCATATATATATATATATATATATATATATATATATATATATGCACATCTCCCACACGCGTATGTATAACCACCCTTAATATACTCTTATCCTGGAGGATATGTTCCAAGACAATCAACGAAGGCCTGAGGCTTGAAATAATATAGAACCATGCATATGTCTCCCTGATCATGCTAACCTATGACCAAATTTAATTTATAAATTAGACACAGTAAGAATAATGCTAAGAGAGAAATGCAATAAAAATTACGGCTGCATTCATGACCGATTGTTTTTCTTTCCTTATCAAATCAAGATCGTTCACGTTTTTACTTTGAAAAGAAGCCGTTTACAGCTTCTTTTTGGCATAGCCGATTTGTCAAAATCACTATTCATGTGTTTGAGACTATTAAGTAAAACCTATTCAATTTTTTGGCGTGGGCGGTGTCCTTACCGTAGATTGGAACAGCAATGTATACCCTGTTTACTTCGGACAAAAGCATTTGGTAAACGCAGAGATCGACATTTCTATGTTGATAACGTCAATAACTACTGTTTGCAATCATGTTGAAACGTTGAAAGCCGTGCTGAATCACGATACAGATTCACTTTCACATGACACCTGCAAAGTCCTCATAGCGCAATGGCGTGACACGTCTCTTTTGGTAAAAACCGTTGGTGTTCCTGTTGGGTAAATATCATTGATGTAAGGAATAAGAGAAAATGACGAGAATAAAATTTTTTACTTTAGTGTTAAGAATAAGACAAAAGATTTAAGATTGACAGCTAGAGAGTAAGGCGTCGGAGAGTAAGATCTTGCTCTGTCAGCGAGCAGGTGTGGTTATGTGAAAAATGTTTACATTTGAACTGGTCATATATTGAGTTGGTCGTAATAATTGTAATGCCGAGAGACTCGTCTGGTGACAGTAACCGAAGACGATAATCCATGTTTGAAAAGAAAGAATAGGAATTTCCTATGTCATTTGACACCTGAAAAACCCTTTTCCCTCTTTTTTCATTATCAATATTCCTCTTGAGTTTAGCTTTATTATTTCGTCATGAAAGGCTCCCAAAACAAAAATCCGTCAATAATGGATGGAAAAAAACGTACAGAATATATTTCGAAATAAACTTGAAATACACGGACGTTTAGTTAATTAACTACAATTAATCTAGCATCTAATTAATTGCCATATGTCTGTTTATCAGAAGACGTCAGATTTCCAAGATGAATTCATAATTTGTCTAGTGAGGTTTTTGTAAAATAAATCAGATGTATTTACATTATTTACATTATTTGGAATCTTATCCTTGTCTTTATTTCCATATTCACAACGTTTCGGTCGTTGTACGCTCCAGCCTTCTTCAGGATATTGGAATTTCGAACCGAACCCTTTATTTCGTCCGTCGACCGTAATAGATTGTTCTAGTTCCATGTGCTATGCCTCTTCCGGATGTCTCATAGCCCTGTCGGTTGGGGTTTCAGAATACTGAACCTCAGCAGAGGGGTAAGACCCCACCCAAATGAGGCGTCCTGGGTAAGACGTAAACTACTTCCGCGCCCTGGGTAAGACGATAAACTATGTCCAACAGCAATGCCTCTGGTCAGGAGGTTTTGAGGAGCGTAGGCCAGAATGGTAGCATCTGTTAGGGTCCCAGCTCTGGGTAAATAGTGAACCCCCAAACTTGGGTCAAAACATTATGAAAGTGTAAATGGAGGTTTAATAACAGCAATACGTTTTTATAAAAAAAATTACCAGCAATACATTTTTGGTGAAAAAATTATTACCAGCGATACATTATTACCAGCAATACATTTTTGGAAAAAATATTACCAGCAATACATTTTTGAAGGAAAATATTACCAGCAATACTTTCTTGAAAAAAAGGTATTATCAGCAATAAAAGTCTTGTCGACATTAAATAACCCATTGAGGTGTTGATATGCGGTAAACCAAACCAAACCAAACCAAGGTAAACGGGATAAGGTAAAAACGCAAGGACATCGTAAAGGTGAAGTAGAAAAATCAGGCTTAGCTGACCATATATGGAGGGATGAGTTTGAAATAATAGACAGAGAGCATCACTGGAAAATACGAAAACTTAAGGAATCGGCACATATGCTAGGCCGCAAAAATCTCCTGAGCCGACCAAGCATAGAAATGAATAAGATATTGGAACCAGTAATAAAGAGTACTAGAGAAAAGCAATGAATAACAACACACAAAAAATGCAATATAAGCTCTGGTAAAAAATACGAAATAATAATAACGGAACTTAAATCCAGGGATTAGACCCAAAGAGTTGTGAGTTCAATACCAGGCTCCAGCAGTGGTGAACCAAAAAACTTGGAGATTTGAGTTAAAGGGAAATAACTGAGACATCCGGTGGACGAAATAAAGAAGGCTGGAGCGTACAACGTCGGAAACGTTGTGAATATGGCAATAAAGATGCGGATAAAAGCCCGAATTATTTAAATGATGTAAAGAATTATAAATCGGATGTATGATATTTGTTTTTACCACAAGGCAAATTTGACACAAAGTTGATTTAACGTGTAGACTCATACAATTTAGTAAATATCATAATTTTTTATGCCTAAATACGAACGGTTTACAAGATATGTCCCTAATCCGTTCAGCTAGGATTTTGTAAAATAAATTGAATATATTGGTGAATTTATTTGTATCCACATGGGCTAAATCTGACGTAATTTCGCTTTAATCTGCTGCCCTTACGTGCTCTTGAAGTTAGCGTAAAAGATTTGTTTGTCTCCTTCAGAATCCGATTTCTAGAAAGTCTTAGACAAGAAAGATTGACCCAGTCTCTTCTCCTCTCAAAGTAATAGAAAGATCATTGTCTTGAAAGATACCCTCGCTTCTTGAAATAAATATTTTCTTTTCTTGACGAATATCAAATGAATCTATCAGGTGAGGTTATGTTAGCAAAAGAGAATTCTATTTGCATTATTTCCACTCAGACTATTGTCCCTATCTTCGTTATCATTATCACAACGTTTCGGTAGTTTTGCACTCCGGTCTTCTTCAGGTACTTGTCGATGTTCAGTTAATTTTCAACTGAACACTTTATTTAATTCACGGCTGAAGATGCCGACGTCTAGGGATACGTCTGCTCACTTATAGCCCCTCCTCTTTCCCTTGCATCAAAGCCTGCAATACCCGGCTCAGGGATTGAACTCAAAATTTATAAATATAATAGTATAAATAATGTAAATAATAATTCTATTGACTCCAATAAAGTCAATTTCAACATCAAGAGTATAAAACAATTTACCTGAGAATGTGTCATTATTCGAAATCTCTTAGGTAAATGGTATTTTTCGTCGGATATTTATTTCATTTTTCGCGTTTCTGTTAGCCCTTATCTCACTGATCCCAAACTTCGATGTCTACGTAGAATTTCGTTTACCTCTGTTCTTTTCATGATGTTTTCTTTACTCATATCTTCGCAACATCGATTTGGACCGACATACACAGAACTTTCAGCACTTTGCCGCATCTATTATCTTATGCGCACCACATGCGACGTGCTTAGCAAGCGACACCTGTTCACATCTTTTACAACATATATTCACTTGGGGATAATAAACAGAGTGAATAGACTTCCCTTTGGGAAGTAAAAGGCACCTGAAAAAGTGACACCGGAATCCGGAAGCACATTGGAATAGCGAAAGATTTTCTTTTTAATCAATTCACTTCAAGCAAGGCAATAAAACCATTAAGACGCAAGACGAGTGTGAAAGAACGAGAAAACTTGGAGAGTTGAGCTATTGAGTTAAAGTGAGATAACTGGGACATTCGGAAGAGGCATGGCACGTGGGACTCGAATAATCTACCCCAGTGGGCGAAATGAAGGGTTCAGTTCGAAATTCAATCACCTGAAGAAGACCGGAGCGTACAACGGCCGAAACGTCATGAACATGACAATAAAGATGAGGACAACAGTCCGAACAATGTAAATAAATTTTCTTATCTTTGGCGACAAGGAATGTAGTCGGTTTTGTGTCCTGGCATGGCTGATCTGTTTGAATTTCAAAGTCATTTGTTTAGATGTTTGAACGCTGTTCATTAGCACGATTTCTAGTTAATCACTGTTCCCACTCACTCGGGCCTTTTTGCGCAATTCGATGCAAATATATATCTTCACAGAAGCAACATTTGCTGTTTTGGCGTCTCCTTTAATTTGGTCTTAATACACTTTTACTACGTTTATTTTGGACATATAATCTTAATTGTTCTGCCACATTTTTCAAGTGTCCTCTGCGCAACCATGTTTTACATGTTTCTCGAATTCTCTGTGAATTTGATTTTTTCCTTTTTTTTTTTTTATTGCAACTCAAAAACTGTCATTGTACGATTCGACGGACCAGAAATAACGAATGAAAATCTGATGTGACTAAAACGGCCCTCCCA
>CAHIKZ030004549.1:2687500-2727500 GCA_903632075.3 Acanthosepion pharaonis
ATATATATATATATATATATATATATATATATATATATATATATATATATTTGGTTGGATAGATGTGAGTTTGTGACCCTGGGTTTCACGCTTTAGCGATCGTCAGACAAACTGATTAATGTTTTAAAATATTTGGGTTTATGTAGATTGCGTGTATTGGTGTTATTGTGGAAGTGGTGGGGGAAATTTCGTCGTTTTGTCATTCATCGTACTAACGCAAACATCGACGTATGCAGACACATATACACATTTGGTCGTCCGTCGGGACTCATACATATATAAACATATGTGGGCAGTTTCGGCTATGACACATGTATGTATACGGGTGGTGTTATATCTATACATACGCATTTGTATGTTGAAATGTTGAAATTTAAACATTGGAAGTGTGGCGGAAATGTCTCGTTAATGTATACATGTCATATGTATTTTCCCGCTGAAAAATATTTCCTCGCATGTATGTATATGCGTGTGGTGGGGTTTGTGTAAAATTATGATAGGTAAAAATTATTATTATTTATATTTATTTTTAAATTTTTGAAAAAAAATGGGGGTTTATTTGTTATATTTAAAGCTGGTTATTTGTTTGTTTTTGGTGACTGTGTATATGTAACAGGTAGAAATTTGCAATCCTTATTGGTTAATTTATATGGTGAGGTTTAGTTTAATATTCAATGTGCTGGGTGAGAGGGTAGTTCAATTTAATAACGGGTCTATATGATATGCTGTGATAGTAATGTTTCAAGGGATTGGAGACAATGATAGTTTGCTAGTAGTTATTGTAAATTGGTAGAAATTGTAAATTGGTAGAAATATATATATATATATGAGAGAAAGAACAGATGGAGTAAAAATCGTAGCATTTAATTTTAAAAATAATGTTCAATATGTAGAGCAAAATATTCTTATAACATTTGTATTATAATGAAATCATTTTACATGGCTACACAAAAACTTTCATGTTTTAGTACTAAGATGGTACTTTTTCAGACGATGGTAGGTAACTTATAATAAAAATAATCTATTAGGGGAAATTTAAAAAAATCTTCATTTTACCTCTTTTCGTAAATTAAAGGCGGGGTATAATTGTCAAATTATATAATTATTACAATTGTTTTTATTGTAATTTATAATAATAATAATAATAATAATAATAATAATAACATATATATATATATATATATATATATATATATATATATATATATATATATAGTTAGTTTATGAAAAACTAGGTAATCCGTATGGGTAGACCCAAGGAGGATAAAATCCAGAGAGCTCAATGTAAATCCAGAGCAAATAATTTAAATAAAAACAGACCACTTTAAGGTTCCATGTAATAAATTATTTCACCACAGCATTTTTAAAGAACTGCGGATCATCAGACTTTACTTCCAAAGGTTGAAACGAAAAATGAAAAGAAATTTACACATTTTTGACGGGCCGTATTAAGCATATGTAAATTAACGAAGTGAGGAAGTGAGGGGGGAAAGAGAAGACATGAGTGATTTAGATGTAATATTTCTGTTCTTTCATACTTAAAATTACTTGAGGAGGTCCAGACATTGACACATTTAAACGGTTAACTTAACGGAAGTTATATATTGATATAGAAGGGGTAGAGGAGAAAAAAGACATAAAAAGAAAAAGAGAGAAAGAAGCCATGAGAGAAGGTGTCACTAATTTTCTTTGGAAAGAAAAGGTTCGAAAAAGACGCTGTCATTTTGCTTTAGTTTGAAAGTGTTATTTTGGGTTTCATAAAGATTATAATGTTTGATATAAATTTGAATGTCTAAACTGTCTACAAAGAATTTAATTTGATGTTTGTTAGTGATTGAATTTTTTTTTAATTTTTGGGATTTTCTATGAAATAGTCGATTAGAAAAAATATTCATAGAAAGTATATTAAAAGAATAAAAATTTATTTTAAAATATAAGTTTACTTCTAGTAATCTTTTTTTTATAAAATTTTTTTATTATTGATTATTAAGTTGACATCTTTATCCGTTTGAATTTTGTTCATGAATTTAACTCGTGACTATTTTTAGATGTGTAATCTTTTAGTTAAGTTTATATATATATATATATATATATATATATATATATATATATATATATATATAGATAGATAGATAGATAGATAGAAGTGGAAACCAGCTAAGCTACTGAAAGGAGGTTTCTGATGTCATCAGGAAGAAGTTACTGACTTTTCGCCAGCCAGGGGAAAGCTATAAGTCCATCTCAAAAAGATTGTAGCTCCATCCGTCTACTGCAAGAGAAATAATTTACAAATGAAACTCATTTAACATAACTGCAACTCTTTGAAATCAGTTGTTTATTAAACGCCCCCAAGAAATGTTGAAAAACTTCAAAAATTAAATCTGAATGCAGTAAAATGGCTGAGGAGACTCTCCGGTATGTTAATGAATCCTGCAGGCACAGAATTGAAATGTGTTTTGAAAAAGAAAGAAGACATTCTGAACATCAAATATGACAAATAACTCGTAAATAAAATGTTCATGTGTAATTTACTTTTAATAAATTATCCCTATAGTGCGTGACTTTTGCTTCATCTTGTAGATAGATAGATAGATAGATAGATAGATAGATAGATATGAACAGATACATAGGGAGGGTGGGGAACAGATGGATCGATAGAATTATAGATACATAGATATAATTATATATATATATATATATATATATATATATATATATATATAGAGAGAGAGAGAGATAGATAGATAGATAGATAGATAGATAGATAGATAGATAGATAGAGATAGATTGTGTGTGTGTGTGTGAGAGAGAGAGAGGGGGGTAGAAAGATGAAAAGACCGAATGTAATAGATAGATAGATAGATAGATAGATAGATAGATAGATAGATAGATAGATATGAATTGACTGTGATAGATAGAGAATGAACGAAATTAGATAGATAGATAGATAGATAGATAGATAGATAGATAGATAGATAGATAGATAGATAGATGGGGAGAGGGAAAAAATTAATCTATAAAAGCAAGGGAGATATAGTGCTACACAGTGGAAGACAAAGAGAGAAAAACAAAGAGAGAGAGAGAGAGAGAGGGGGGGGAAGGAAGATAACAACTGGGTGTTGCGGAAGAAGCAGTCCTTCAGGGTATTTATGCACTTGGGGAAACGGTGATAGAATTCTCTTTTCGTGACCCGTTCTCTGTTTCCCGCCCAAAGCGCTTTTGGTGATAAAGAAAAGGAATGATAAAAGAAGCCGTGTTTATAGTTCTAAACTCCTCGTCTGTTTGGGCGACTTGCCTCAATGTGCGGCCCATCGGATATTTTATTTATTGACTTTCCGTTTTATTTTTATGAAATGGGGAAGAAACGGTTGCAGGGATGAAACGCAATATGGCGAGATGGGCGTGCGATGACTCAAATGCGCATGCGTATAAAATAACTGTTTCTGATTGTATATTGTTATTGCTATACTTAGTATGGCATAGGGTCAAATCAATGGAGTGGGAATGGGATTAAAAGAGATTGTTCTGTGACAATCTTCTATGTATGGGAGCTTGCCGTACCTAAAAACCAGCATTCGAAAACCTGATTTTTACATGGTATCCAATCTTGTCTGGTGACTGTAACAAAACATGCAACTGTCTCAATCAACAAGCAAGCGGTCCAGTATGCAATGATTTCTTAATTCTATATTCTTTATGCGAGCACGTCTGAGCTGGAACTGTTCAAACAACACTTCCTAGCCTCAATAGTTTGAAATTGTTTGCACGGTGTTGTGGACCTATTTTCCACTCTGCTGCGTCGTTGCAAGCCTATCGCTACTCTAACGCTATTTCCATGGCAAATGTGCAGATGAGTACCAATCCACCACTTCAGATCTTTATTGATAGGACTGGACACGCTGTATCTATGGATTCGAATCGCACGCGTTTCCCTCGAATTCCTTTTGTAAGGAGAAAGTTCCACCCAGACAGCGTCTTCTCCAGAACTCCTAATACGTAGAATAGACCCCCGCCTGGATGTTTCCTTGAATACTACATTCTCTATCCAGTCAAAGATGAATTGCTCTCTATCACTCTTTTCCTCATAATCTTCACTTTCTTTTATCTCCGCTTATATTCATATATTCTAGTCTGGTGCTTCTGCTATATTTTTTACAGATTAAAAAAATACATCGAAGAATCTGCAATGTCCTGATCTGGTATCTCGGCTTCTGTCACTTCAGTCACTTTCCCATTGTTGTAACGTAGCTTCCCTGTGACTTTTCTATAAATGTTTTCATGGTAATTGAACTTTCCTCTATGGAAACTAGTTAGGACTTCATAGAGGACGTCATAGAGACCCTGGGGTATTGTGGTGACTGTAGAAAGAATGGTAAGTAAGAATGTGTTCTTTTGGTGTAAGGAATACTGTAGTATGTTTCTGTTTGTAATTGTGGCTAGCTAAGTTTAATTATAAGACAGATGAAGACCAGCCTTCCCCATATCCCCTTTTTAGCCTTCTGCCACATTTTTTTTTTTTTTTACAAAATAAATATTACTTTCCTTTATGGTACATAGACTTTATAAATGTAAGCGCAGTACCAGATTTGTGAAATACTCTTCCAACTTCTTGCTTTCCTGTCAACTTTGATTTTCAAAAAATTAAAATGCGACGTCAATCGTTATCTTCCATCGTCTTAATTACCGTTCATTTATTTTCTCTCTTTTTAATGTTTTTTTCTCATATTCTTTCAAAATCGGTACCTCCCTACTTGCTTCTTAGTGATTTTATTGAATTCCTTGGGTTTTTAGGATTAAAAAATATCACGCACCTCATTTAGCGTCTATTAATTCTTGTTTTTAGTGAACTTAAAAGAAAAATGTTATTTTGATATTAAAGCTGACAGTGCAATCCAAACCTTTTTCTGAATTTTTATCTTGATCGCAAATATGAGGATATGATGATAAACTACATCCGCGTCCTGGGTAAAACAATAAACTACATCCGCGTCCTGGGTAAGACAATAAACTACGTCCAACAGCAAGACCTCTGATCGGGGGGTTTTGAGGAGCGTGAAACCACTTCTTAATTGCTGGTGTTCCCAGGTCCACCCTGACCCAGGGTGGTAGCACCTGTTAGGGTCCTAGCTATGGGCAAATAGTTAACACCCAAACTTGTTTAAAAATAGGTTTTAATACCAGAAATACTTTGTAAGAAAAAAATTATTACCAGCAATAATTTTTACAGGAAAAATTATTATCAGCAATACTTAAAAAAAAAAAAAAACAACAATACAAAGAGTTATACATTCATTAAAAAAAAATATGACCAGCCTTTGATTTCTTCAAGGAAAAATATTCCCAGAAATAGAGTTTTGAAGAAAAGCATATTACCAGCAATAAAAATTTCGTCGGTATTAAATAGCCCATTGAGGTGTTGATATGCCGTAAAACAAAAACCAAACCAAACAAATATGAGGAAAATTCTAAAAATTCGTGGAAAATATTCTGTTACTTGGTGGCAGCACATTTAATTTAGACTTACGTATTATAACCTCTTTAGCACGGATTTATTTCAAAATAACACATCGAAGTTTACGTCAGTTTTAAAAGTACCTTCTATAGAGCAGTATGGACCTTCACAAAACTGAAGAAAGAACTGATATCAAATTTTGGTAAAAATTCATTGGAAGACCGAGGACATTATTGGTGAGTTTAGAAAAGTATGTAATTTCTTGAAAAAAATCAGTAATTTACAAATAGGTAATTCATTTAAAAGAAGGACGAGATGAAGTTGAAAATAATAAACGGGTCGGTAGGCAATCAATATCAGTTTGTAACAAAAACATCGATGATATTTAAGATTTAATTGAGAACAACCATCGATTAGCATTCCATTTTTCACGAAAGTTTTGAATCATCTAAATAAATGTTTTATATAATATAAATAGCAATAATTCACAAATTCGACAAAGAAACATTGACCCACACACAGATATAAACACAAAAACCTTACTTTCTTTCCCTTACTTTTTTCTCAGTGAAGATATATACAGAAGAACCTTAGTTCCCGAACGACGTCTCACATGAAGAGCAAATCGGTTTTCGAACAGAAAATTCGAGATGAAAATGCCTCGGTTGTCAAACAAAATTTCGGTTCTCGAACAACATTGCCGAACCGAGCCGAACCGATCCGACTTAACCCGAACGGAATCATTTTTTCGTCGACCGCCATGTTGTATACATTCGTGTTTTGTGATGTGCTTTTCTTTTCTAATTTTATTGCACTGTGCCTTTTTTTTCTCTTTATTATTCCTTGGTCATGGTTTCAAATAAATCTAGCAGTGATACTTGTAAAGAAAAAAGAAAAGTTAAAAGAAAAACAATTGTTGATGATATTGTCTCTTCCGACTCAGTTTCGTATGGTAAATTCAACGATATATACAATCCTTATAAATAAAGAGCCGATCATCTATTTCCTTCCCCTTTTCCAAACAATGACATCTCTTTCCTTCCTCTTCCACTTACGTCATCAACTCTCCTACTTACAAGTACAGTAAAATTAAAATGTTCGTCTATATCTCATCTGTTTAGTATTGGATTTATTTATTCTTTTCTTAGATTTAATGATTTTCACAAATTTTGTGCTTAAACTTGTGCACAAAGTACTGTTGTTAAAGTTTAAATAAACAATCATCTTGGAACCAAGAATGGATTAATCCATTTTACAGTGATTTCTATTGGAAAATATTTTCGATTTACGAACGAATTAAATTCGTGAACCGAGGTTCCACTGTATATGTGATAGTGTATTTATGTATATAATAACATCACTTAGTCAATATATATTTAAGTTACAGTGCGAGAAGATACAACAAATGATATAATGATTTTCCAAACATAGCTTACATATGGCACAAGGCCGCAAGTAGGGGGTACCCAGTGAGGATCGAACTCACTACTCAGTTGTAATTATTCTAGCGAGACATGCTTGCTAACCATTACACTGCCATGAGTGAGTCCAACGGTTAACGGTATATATATACAAATGGTAATGATAATATTAGCCGTCTCCTTATAAGGAAACATTCGGCATTCGTTAACTGAACAGCCTGTACTGCTATCGATTGAAACTTTTTTTTTTCTATTAAAACCAAATTTTCAAGAAAATAAGTTTCTCAACTTCAGTAACTGTTATCTCTCTTTCTGGTATTGATGGCGGTTTCCTTCCTAGCCGTTAGTGGAACACTCTTCGAGTTATATATGATATCCATTTTAGTTTTTGCTGTTGTTGAAAGTACTCAAGTGATGTGGCTTCTGTTATCTGGCACAATTCTTTGTTTGTGATTGTGTAGCGTCAGTCCACAACGTTCGAAGGTCTTCGCCAAGATCCATACGCTTCCCTCGCTCCTAGCCATTTTAACTATTGATTTAAGAAAGGTAAGATTTTGAGAAGTGGGTCGGGCTAAGAAATTATCAGCACCACTTCATATATAATTTTCTGAGTGAGATTATGTCTCCTGGAGTTTGGGACGCGATATGAACTCCTTAATAAATAGAATTCCATTTAAAATATCACACCAACCCCTTATAGTTGGTGTCATTTGACCGGAGTGAGAGATAGACTCGTGTAAGGGTAACATTTTTATCGGGTGCTATGAACAAAAAATTGTTGATTCTTTGCAATGAAGTCATTAAAAGAACTACTTGGGTGGTGTCAGTATTGGGTAAAAGAGGGAAAGAAAGAAAGCGTTATGGTCTGAAGGCCACCCAGAGATTAAGCGATCATTTGATATTTCAGGGTATCGTCAGTTGCCCACCATGCTGCAGTTTTGGTAATTCTTGCTGTACATTTAGATATTTTTGTTAAAATCCAAAGAAGAATCACCAATTTTATTGGTCCTGACCCGTCACTTTCCTACCTCGTAAATGACGCTTTCTTGTGCTTTTTTAAAATAAATACTTACATGGTAATTGTCCTGATGAACTCTTAGCTATGTTACCTAGAATTTCTAAATTTAAGAACAGTAATAAATTGGCAATAAGTCCTCATTAATCTACAGTTTAATTGGCTTGATGTAACCGTAATTTCTATGCTAATAGTTTTTTTTATCTGGCACTTCTCGCTTGTGGAATTCTTTTTCATGCTTTGTGTGAAATGAGTAAAAGATTCTAAAAACATGGCTCCCCAGCAGTACTCATAATGCACCACCTTCATTCAAATTTCCCACTGCCTAAGGTAAAAGAACGATTTTTGGCAAAATGAATAAAACATGTAGATAAATACGTCACAGTGGTTTATAAGCTTCGTAATCACCATTAAACTCATCCAACTCTTTCTGAATCCTCTGCACTGTCCTCAGATTGACACACAGGACATCCTTAAATGTTCGTACTGAAGCTTCCGGTGCATCACCACTCCGCACAGGCCGGTCTAAATTCTGCCACTTCCACCTTCCTTATCGGTATTCTAACTCTGCTCACTTCTCAGGGTTGGCGTAACTGTCTTTGTGACAAATCTCATTTTTAAAGTGCGTAGGTGAAAGGGTGAAGTTTATTCTCCTCATTAATTTCAATTCTCTGACTCCCTTCCACCTCCCTACTATTAACGCTGTTTAGCGAGAACACAAACCAGACCACTGCTTCTCATTTTAACATTCCCAGCGATAGATAAAATTATTTTCCAATTTGTTTTCGTCAACGAAAATATATTTGTTTATCTAAATTCTCAACAAGGAGACACGTTGTTCTTCATTCTTGGACCGAATGACGTCTTAGAGAAAACATAAACCAGACCACCGGCCTGTTACGACGGAATCCATTTTCATCATCCTAACTCTTGCATCGGGTTCCTTCTGGTTTTATTTCTCAATTCGTTTTTGCCTTGGTGCATCAGTTTAATTCGTAGGGGTGAAACAATCCAGATGACCTTTTTTTCAGTTCCACATGACCAGGGAAAATGTCTTCCATTTTCTTTTTCTATTTTTCTGGCGTTCTCTGTGTCTTGATACACCACCTAGCCGATCTCATTCAGCTTCCATCCCACATAATAGCAGAAGTTTTTTTTTTATAAAGAAAGGCGACATGCTGTACGAATCCAGACGTAAATTTACCGTTGAATATTCAGAAATTAGAGCACTTTCTATATATTTTCGCTTTAATAAATTAGTTTCTTTCTTAATGAAAACGACATTCTCCCCTTTCCTACCCTCAGCTCGGTGTTAATGAGTAAACTGGGCTTTCTAACTTTGGCTGGCAACCAACTTAGAAGGAAAGTTTTTGATTTCAAAACAGGTTGGATGTGGGGTTATAATCTCACCCCGTTGAAAATCTACACCCTACGGAATCCACAGTAGAAAAACCTAGTGTTCTGAGAATGTGTGTCCCTATCATGGTGAGACTATGATTATATTCCACTGGGTTGTCTACTGAGTTAATATTTAGCCTCCCTTTATCGAGGACATGTAATGTTTCACATCGAGGAAGCATTTTGTGGTAAGTCTTTGGTATATTTTAATTGGCAGCAATCGAAATTCTTGGGATCATTATTAAGTAAAATTTATGATTTTTTTATTTATTTCTAAGTTAATTGCAACCGAAGATAATGAAG
The DNA here is from genome assembly GCA_903632075.3 of Acanthosepion pharaonis. Classification (NCBI taxonomy): domain Eukaryota; kingdom Metazoa; phylum Mollusca; class Cephalopoda; order Sepiida; family Sepiidae; genus Acanthosepion; species Acanthosepion pharaonis. The sequence continues at coordinate 2,697,090 of CAHIKZ030004549.1, forward strand.
GGATGCTAGATATTGATTTAACCCTGTCCAAGATGGCAGCACTAAAAACAGACTCTTACTTATATAGTAGTTATGGCGGAGTGACTGGTAACCATTGTAGAACGGTAGTAACGAAATAGTTTGTTAGTTGTATGCAGTGAAGTGACAGAACGAAATCTGAACTATATTTATCATTTTCTCATTCAACCGACCGCCAAAAACATTTGCCAGAATTCGATACTGGTTGGCTGATTCCATTTGCCAAGACGACAAGCCTTACGCAATAAAATAGGCAACCAGAAGACCCATATAGAAATCATCTGCACAGACGCCGCGAGTCCGGAAATAAACAAGAATTTTGGATGTAGGTGTCTCGGCACTTGATTGTACATACATTATCTATTTGAGCCTATGATAAGAATCTTCTAGCTAAGTTATCAGGTGCTACCTCCTTAGGTATTCTCGCTAAAAAACCACGGCTTCGTTTTAGTGCTTGCAATAAGGAACTACTTTTTTTTTTTTTAGTAAACTAAGCATGCTATGCAATCTCAACAAGACCTGTCTTTTTGGAGTGAACTGTGTCATGTTGGTCTGCAATTTAGCGTAAGCACCGATAGCGAAAAGAATACAAGTTTTAGGTAGGTCTTCAAATCCTTGTGAATGAGAAGTGAGCTCGATCCTTATTGTCTACTCCATGCTTACTTTTTAATGATTCGTTTTTTACGGCTTATCAACCCTTCGCAGGTTATTTAAAGCCAGAAATTATTTTTAGATGATTGTAAGAAATTTTTGGAGATAATAATAGTTTAGTGATTCAAGTCCTATTAATTAACCCATAGCTAGGGGAAGAAGGGGTGGATTCATATCTTTTCTAGGGTTATTTGCGCGTAAGCGCATGTAACAAACGGGAAATAGAACTCAGCTCTCCGTTTAACAATCCCGAGCTACTATCCATTACACCACCCACACACCCATTTAGGTACTGAGGAGGCTCGACGTTGTTTAATTTTGGTAATCGTGCAAGAACTAGTGTTTCAACGTGACATGGCCGTAAGCCTGTAACAACTATGTCAGAACAGAGATGAGTTGCCAGGCATTGGTCATTTCGATCTTTGGAGGTGCACCTATAAAATCTGGTATCGTCTGCATATATATTTACTAATGATTTGAAAGCGTTCTTAGTTAATATAAAACAGAAAAGGGGTAGGACTGAGGAGAGGGCGTTGGAGGACGCATACATTGATCTCAAGGGGGTCCCCAGGGCACCGGTCATTAACAAAGACCTTCATGGACCAACTTGACAGAGAGGACTTGATTATTGAGAAGACTGTCAAGTTGGAGAATTCCTGCAGCAACCTCCTATACTACACCTTGAGATTACTAAAGCGATCGGTCTCGTGATGAATTTCCATTATACAAACACAAGCGTAGCACATATATATATATATATATATATATATATATATATATATATATAATTTATTCAAAAATATATATATATATATATATATATATATAATTTATTCAAAAATTATATATATATATATATATATATATATATATATATATATAATTTATTCGAAAATTTTAACATAAATATGTTATAAAATCATTACAAAAATAGCCATTTTGTTTCAACACTTCTGGTGTCTTATCAAGTGATCGTGTTGAATGTCAGCATTCAACACCATCACATCACATTTTCAACTCAACAGTCACTGTTCGAAAGCGACTGAAAAAGATGATAAATTAGGAGAATATGGTGGGCGTGGTAGAATTTATCAACCAAGCTCTGGTCAAATTAGTGTCGTTGTAGCGGGCGTTGTCGCGTTGGATAAGCACTCCGTGTCCTCACCGGGGTCGTTTTAGCTGGGTTGCCTCATTGAACCGGTGTATTTGCTGAACGTAAATTTATGCATTGACCATGTTTTTTCAAGTACTTCGTGGTAGATTAGCCCATCTCAATTCCACTAAACACAGATCATTGTTTCGCTGGCTTCGCTTGAGGAGTTGCTTGCTTGTCAGGATTTAGCCATTATTTCTTTTGGTTTATATTGACGTAAAGTCGCCATTTTTCATCGCCGATACAGTAAAGAAATCTCTTTTTGTTTCCACGAGTATGTCAGGGTTTCGAGCGAGAAAACTGGTGGGAATGCAGGAGTGTTGGAGCATGTCTCTTTTGTACTATGCGTGTGACACACTAAGGCATGTTGATTTTCACTTTTTTTTTCAAAATAAACATAGCACTCAGTGTGAAAAATGAGGTCTGATGGGATAAGTACTGACAGCTAAAATTAGATTCATAGCTTTCCCCAATCTCTGAGCATTAATTTTAAAATTCCTCTGAAAACAATGTACAGAAATAGCTAATTTCCACAGATTTTTGCTTAAAGACTGACTTCAAACATTTACTATTACAAGAATAAATGCAAATAAAGTTAATATCTTTTGTAATTTAGATACATTGAATGGAAAATATATTCAAACCAGAATTCTAATTATGAATCTCCATGAGTAAAATATGTTTTTTTTTTACTGTATTCGATAAGTGAAAACTCTGTAAAAAATTGTAAAAGATTACAAAAATGGCTACTCATTGAATCAGACTTGTTAGATCATAATTAATAGAAGCAAGAAATAGATAAAAGTGTATGTAACACAATAACACTCCTGGGCACAAAGAAAAATGTTTCAATTTACATTGTTTATCGAAAACCACACTAAAACTCACCATAGTATAGCTAAATGTTCAGTATAATTTGCCTTGAAGTAAATGAAGGTTTAAATTTGATGGCAGAATTATTTAATAACAATGTGCTTGTGCCATATATCTTTTCCATATACAATTTGTGAAGCTTCAGCAAATCATGAATTTTATAAGGATGTGCTATAAGGCTTTCACTGATCACCGGAATGAAATTCCAACGCTATGATTGTCACTTTTTGAATTTCACTTTTTTACTGAAATCATTATTGCACTCGGTTTAAAAACTGGGATTTAATGACATAAGAACTGATATAAAAAAATTAGATTCATAGCTCTTATCAATTTTTAAGCATTTAGTTTTAAACATCGTCTGAAAAATGTACAGAAATACCTAATTTCCGCAGGTTTTTGCTTACAAATTGACTTCAGAATGTTTTACTATTTCAAGAATAAATACAAATAATGTTGATATTTTTTTGTATTAAATACATTGAAAGGAAAATATATTTAAACCAGAATTCTAATTATAAATCACCACAAGCAAAATACGCATTTTTCTACTGTATTCGATAAGTAAAAACTGTAAAAAATTGTAAAAGAATACCAAAAATGGCTACTCAGTGAATGAGATTTGTTGAGATCATTTGTTAGATCATAACTGATAAGAACAACAAAAAAAAATGTATATATAAAATACTGCTGGGCACAAATTATAAGAGAAAACGTTTCAAAATTTGTATGCTTTATGGAAAACCACATTAAACTACTGCACTGTATAACATATTAAATCTTTAATATATCTAAATTGTTTAGTATAATTTCTCTTTTTAGTAAAAGGTCTTATTCAGTGGTACAATGATTTAGTAATAATGTGCTTGTGTCATTCATCTTGTCCATATATGATTTGTAAAACTTCAGTAAATTATAAATTTTAAAAGGCTGTGCTATAAGGCTTTCACTGATCAAATATCTATACAAAGATTTTTAACCCAAACGTAATCTTTAAACTCGTTTCCTCAAAAAATGGTAAGGATTTGGTAAAAATATTTTGTTATTTATCATGTGAAACCTCAACATCGACCTTCCCTAGTGGCACACATCCACCGAGTTTTTAAATCTTACACAGCGAGTGAATGTGACGGGAAACGGTATGATGAGAGAATCCCGTCCGCTGGGTCAATTCAATAGTGGATTGGCGCGGAACCTCATAGGAAAACTCGTTCAATCGGCCCTCTTTGAATTGAACAAATCGGTCGGAATACGGAGAATCTGTCAGGTCCAATATCCCCTTCTTGAGGCGTGAGAACCATTTCTGTGCCGTTCTTTTCTGTATACAACACAAATGTCTCGAGCAGCTTTGGAACCTTGATTGAAAGCGAAGAGAAGCAGGCACGGAAAAGGATAATTTTTGTCTAATTTGGCGCTCCATTGTCATGTGTCTGAAAAGAGGTAAAATTCAATCAAATTTAAATGACGATAAACTATAAAAGCTGTAGGAGAAGAATAGAACTACAAAAAAAAAAAATAAATAAAAACACCATGATGAAAATATTTTGCGTGCTAATTCAAATAACAGTCGAACAAACGGAAGAATACGTATGACGACCCAACAGAAAGACGTCAAGATTACAGTGAACGAGGAAACATCTCGACAGTCTGTTTTATAATGCAACATTTCTGAGGAAGAGGCTTTCTAAGTGAAACTTCCTCTTCACCAATGGAATATGAAGGGACTAAGGAAAAGTCGACTCAGTGTACGTGGCCTCATGGATCCTTGCTCTGAAAGTCTGAGCTGGTGGAACCAAGGATTATAGTTCGCCCGAACACTAGCCATGAAAACAGCAATAGAGTAGGGAGAGTCTAGTAATGTTTTATCTATGGAAAAAGGGTTGTAGCACAAAAAACGATTCATCACCCACAAGGCTGCGCAAACGCTTTTAAACTCTGTCGAGGTTAGAAAGTAAGAATTGGGTAGACCTGGTACAGATGTGGCAGCAATATTCCATTATTTGTGTTGTATCCTTAAAGGACACAACACAAATTGCAAAAAAACAAAGGTGGTACTCGAGTGAAGGACAACAACACGCGCGTAGATGAGAGGCTTACTGTAAAAAAGAATACACTACTGAAAGACAGGGAATCGGGCGGCAGGCTAGTAATTCCCGAAGTAAGCGCCTAGGTATATCCTGTGCTCACTATATATAGGTACTGATATAGTCAATTCACATAGGCGATAAGGTGAATGGGACATTCAATTGCAATTTGTTTCATCTAGCTCTTATAAAGAAACCCAACCATTGATCTTATATACGGATTCCAAAACCAAAAATAAAACTATAAGATATAATAAATGAATAAAATAAAAATTAAGACTCTGTTTTGTGATCCCAACATCCAGATCGATAATCTCATCACTATAAAATTACCATAATCGCCAAAGAATATGGTGATCAGTTTTAGTGACCACAAAAGAAATAGGCAAAGAAAGAACACAGAAAAATAGTTGAACTCGCTTGAGGGATTCATTAAATATTAAAAAAATGTAAAAGGCCATCGTAATTGCATCGTCTGCACTGCATCAATTTAACCACCTTCAAAACGAGACGCACGTGCATGCATGTGTGTGCGCATGTGTGATAGACTATCCCCTCGATTTCGACGTTTGAGAGGCTAAAAGTTCAGTTTTAGAACTGAAACATTAGACTACTCCAACATAATTTGCATATAGAACCAGTCACACTTTTCGAAAGGACGGAAAACAGAAAAATGATGTTCTTGAGTTTTCCTTCTAGACTGGTTGACAACCAAACCGAGAAAACCCGATTCGCCTTATTATTTAACGCATCGCAGTGAAGTAAAATAAATGGATTCTTGATGATAGCACTTTCAGTGCCAATAACCACAACGCTATTCGTACAGCCATATATCTACAATATATATATATATATATATATATATATATATATATTTCTAAGTCATCTATTCTCTCCTCAAGAGACTTTTGTAAAGATAGCTGGCGACATGACAGCATTCAGGTAGGGAAAGATTCATAAGTTTCCCAAGAGAATTAATACCAGAAATACTCATAACTTGAATTAGAGCCGGTTTTTGAATTGACGCCGATTGTATTTTCTATTTCTCAGTCTCACTATTTCCCTCATGATATATATATATATTTATATATATATATATATATATATATATATATATATATATATATATATATAATTCTAAGGAGCCAGGCAAACCTACCTAGGTTTTACTTAACGGATCTTCAGGGGAAAACTGTCCTCGGACATCAATTTGTTATATTACAAGTTGAGCTAACCGAGGTTTTCCAAACGAGTACTACCATCCATATAATATATATATATATATATATCTGTGTGTATGTGCCTGTGTGTGTGTGCCACACACAAACACACATATACGAGGTCTGATAAAAAGTATCGAGGCTGCTATAAAATGAAAACTAAAATACATGTCAATTCGACATTTAATCTCCTTCGAAGTAGTCTCTTTCTGAAGCCCCACACTTTATCCAGTGTTGCTTCCATTGATGGAGGCATTCTTTGAATTCCTTTTTGAGACAACAAGCAGCTGCCTCTTTGCATCCTCGGCGTCTTGAAATCTTGTTCCTTTCAAGTGGGATTTCATTTTTGATACGAGGAGAAAGACGCAAGGGGCGATATCTGGGCAATATGGTGGTTGTTGGACCTGGGGAATGTTGTCTTAGACCCAAAAATGCAAACATTTCTCAGAGTTAACCTGTAAAAAAAGACAATATGTATGAAGGTAAAAGACAATAGGAAAACTGTATTATTAGTCAACGCATTTCGTCCAATTTTCAAGGCAAAAACGTAATGAATTTATTGAAAACAAATTAACTATTAACAACAAATAAAATCTCCTTTGAAACTAGAAAAATTTAGAAAAACGCTATTGTTTTTATATTGTCAACTGAAAATTATGTCAAGTACTATCACGTGTAGAAATAACGTTTTTATTGTTGTGTTGACGGATTCAACCATTTTCTTTTGATTTCCTGATACAGTTGTGTACGTTGGCTTGGGAAAGTAGTTATTCTGTTAGAAAAAAAGTCCACATTAGATTCATCGGCTAATAATATTGTAAAGAATGAGATGAAAGCTGTTGTGATGCGTTTCGTTAAAAATCTTCAGACAAATGATATTTTTATGGCTGTTTATGGTTTGATGTAAACCTGCATTTGTTTTTTCTCCTCCTTCTTCTTCTATGCCCCTACACGCAAGCCGGTAGTGGCAACGCCAGCGGTCCCCTGGTGGTAGACATTGGCAGGCCACCGGCATTCCACCTCTAGCGGTCCGCCAGTGGTAACATTGTCGAGACGTTCCCGACGACAGTGGCTATCAGCAGTAAACGCTAGTGGCATGCTACCCAGTGGCAGATTGGTGGCTTGCGTGTAGGGGTGCCGTGTCCCTCAGAACGTAGGCGATCATGGCTCTCCACAATTTCCTGTCCTTTATAGCGCTTAATAAATGTTGTCTTTTTATTATCTCACCTAAAAATTGTTCTACCATCCTCTTACTCAAGCTCTTGAGCTAGGTCATGTGTTGTTCTCCTCTGTCCTTCTTGACTTCGATCTGTCCTGTGAGTATCAATTTTTTTTATGTTATATCAAAGTATCTTATGTTGTTAAGATTGTGGCCGCCAATAATGAATCCTGGTAGGACTTCTAATGCACTCAGATATTGCCTCACTGGATAGGTTGAGTAAGTCCGGTGAGAAGACACATCCTTGTCTTACACCCATTTCAATTTCTCTGTATTTATTGAATTTATTTTCTATCTGTATATAGGTGGTTTGCTTCCAGTATAGATAATGGACTACTGTAATGTTTTTCAAATTTTAAAAACATTATTTTTTTTTTTTGCCTGAAGATTTTCTATTCCGAATGAACACATTTTTGAGTTATCATTTATTATTATTTGTATCATACACTAAAACTCACACACGCGAACCATATATATATATATATATATATATATATATATATATATATATATATATATATATATACGGTATTTGACGACATATAAGGCGCACATTTTTAAAAAAAAAAATATCTTTTAAAATTACCCCGCGTTTTATATGCCATATGTCGGTTTAAAATGCACGATAGTCGGTTTGAATTAGCTACCTGGCAACTTCTATTAGGTTAGACTTTAGAGTATCTTTCATATACCTATTGTCATTATTTAAAAGGCTGTTATGCAGATTAAAAGTGTTATCATTGATAATTTTCATTATATTAATTTCGTCACGTTTAATATTAGTACTTTGTTTCACTAAAATTATATGCAATAAATTCAAATTATATATATATATAACTTCCGGTTGCGTACCTTTATCAAAAACCAATTTTTTTGCTCACTTTGGACATACCGGCCTTTTTTTTACTTGAAGGTTTTTTTTTTATCATACATTCAATAATAATATTAATAATGAAATCAGCCCATCACTGTATAAAGTTTCAATGAAATTTTAACTCTTTTTGTTTGATTTACCTTGCTGGTTTGTTAATCATAGGAATTGAGGATTTTAAGATTTAAGTAACCCCTTTTCTAAAAATTGTTATCGTTGTTATATTATTGTTGCCTGGCCTTGCTGGCCCATTTTGTGAAAAATTGGAAAAACTTTTGTCTATTTGTTGAACATTTCGACACTAATAGCCATTTCTCATAGGTACCGCCATTTTGGTTTTGATTGGATACTTTGCAATAGAAACTAAATGACCCCGCCACCCAAATAATGTTAGAAAAATATATCATAAAGCTGGTTGTATCGTATATTACTCTTAAAATATGATTGCTGATAACGATATATAAATTTTTATATATCATGAACAATATTGGGGAAAAATGTATGACAAACTAGAAAAAGATTTCGTGTGATCATTTAGGACTTCATTGGACTAAATTTGTTACATTGGTGCCACTATACATGCACACGAACAAGAGATGTTTGGAATTTAAAATTATATATATATATATATATTAAATGGTGCAGTATATATAATATAAATAGTTAATCATACAAAGAATTAAAAAGGAAAGATAATGTAATTAATGGCGAAACGTCTTCCCTAACATATTTAATAGAGCATTAACTTACCAACCATTCGTTGAATGACGCGATCCTTATTTTTATAATTGTAAGATGAATTTGATGTTCCGTTGCTGCTAGTACTTTCGAAAATCATTACATTTTCATCATCAGGTTTTAATATTTTTTTCATTTCAAGTAAACTTCAAGACGAAATAATTATATTGTAGGCCGAAAGAAGTTTTTTTTTTTTTTTAATAATGTCTTATTTATTAATTTTGGAACGTGCAGTGTCGTTGTATTTTAAGTATTTCAAGTGAGAACATTTTTTATAATATATGTAATAATTTTTATAATATTTTATTTTTTTTATAGCTGTATATGTTCAGGGTCGGCATGTTCTCCCTTTCCTGGAACATATTCAGCCTTGTGCCATATTAAGTTAATCTTTCCAAATACCAAGAATGTCTACTCTACTTGGGAGATGGCGCAACACAATCTTCCAACATCCATTTCCTGTCATTTTATTCGAGTAACGTAATAAGTTAAGCTTAATAAATAGTCCATTCATAATGTCTGAGGTAATTACGCCTTTCTCACGACCGCTACGATTCTGAAAGGCCAAAAGTTCGAATACTGATTTCTAAAGAGAGACAGTCCCTTTAGATGTACACGTTTGGAGTAACATAATCATTCAGTTCTTATTTCCACTATTCGGTCCTTTTTCTGGACGAAGCTCAAAAGAAAAAGAAAAAAAAAAGCATAAAAGAAGAAATGTCAATAGACTTTATTTAAAATCAGGTGATCACTCACAGAATGTTTCCCGACCACAACAGAAAAATGTCCGATGCAATACAAAAGATATTTTTTCAACCCTTACCTAAATGACGCTTATTTTCGCCAACATCATGTGAGGCATAAAAACCCCCTTCTCTTGGGTTTTTCTCCTTGTTAGCCAATCCCTTTTAACATTAACAGACAAGGAAACGCCAACAACTGTTAAGAAATAAAGACGTTATTGACTCAAGTATTAGATGGAGGGGCCGCTTGTCAATAACCACCTGGGTATGGAACGAAAAAAAGAAAAATGTGTGGTACATTTTCGTTGCCCTTGTGTTGACATTAATGATTGATGAATCAACTCGCCGAACAAAAAAATACCTTTGCTTGTTGGGTTAATCTTCCAGGCTGCAAACCCATCAAATATTTCTCTTTTATCATCTTTTACACGAACAAAAAGAACATACCAGATTAATAAAGACAAGTTCTTCTCTTTTTCCTTTTTTTTAAAGATTAGCTACCCTGTTTCACAAAACAATACAGGGTTCGATCCTTCCTGGATGACTCTTTTTTTGTATGTGTGTATACCTGTAAAAATCAGCTAAGCTTGATAAATATGTAAGCGTTATTTTCTGTACCGTGAAGGTAAAGTAGGTTGACTCTTGAACCATTAAGTATGTAGAATTTTCACTTAGATGCCCCAAAATTATAGCCTTGTGCCAGTAAGAACTCCGTTCAGTAAATATCTTCAAAAAAGAATAGGCAGGTTCATCAATAGGTCCAAAGTGTAACGAGAAAAAAGAAAGAAAGAAATATTTATTTTTCTATATAATCTCCTTTTTTGTTAATGCACATTATTAAAGTTCATTTCGCTCCAAGGAAGGCGTTAAATCCACCTAGACGCGAGAGTGAAAGGAACAGAAAACTTTATTAAGGAGAGAGGACAATAAAAGAACAGGGTTGAAGGAAACAGAAAATTAATTTCTGAAGATCGTAGATCGTAGCAAGAAGACGGAAGAGAGTTCGACAAGCGAGAAATGCAAGGGAAGTAACTATTAGAATAAAAGTTATGCTTACAGCTAGCAATTCCGATAGTAAAATGATGAGAATTGGCTAGCAACTTAGTGCCCTTCATTCAAGTGACATACGTGATAACCGCTTGAGTGACAATGTCTCTTTCGAATCATGACTGACAAGGCAAAAGATTTCCCGGATTAGGTTGCTATTTTTGCGGTAGACTGGTTGCCAACCAAAGCTATAGGCTCAAGTCTGTTCAGCTATTCAATCCCGTTAGTGGAAGAGAAGAGACGGATTCATACCTTTCTCAAAGCGTAAGTAAATGTGACGAACCCGACCGGAATTCGAACTCGGCCAGTTTAATAATAATTCGCGAAGTCGAGGTACCAAATTGAAAAGCTCACCAGAAATATTAACATGAAAAATATTTATAGAAAAGACAGAAGGAAGTTACGTTACGATGGCTGGCAAGTGACTGAAACCGAGATGTCATGTCAGGACCGATAACATTGCAGATTTTGTCAACATTCTCAAGATACATTCTTGTTATAAAAAAATGGATAAAAGTGCTTGATTAGTCGTTTCTTTTTTTTAACAGTATATTTTTGTCTCCCGGCCTTGGTTTAACGAGTCTCTTTAATAAAAAAAAAAAAAGAGAAAAAAAAGTGGCCTTCGCCAGTATTCGAATCTATGTCTGCCGAAAGTTACATTTTCTTTATTAAAGTCTCTCGTAAAACCCATAAATATACTGTTTAAAAACAGAAACGTCTACTCAAACACACGTAAGCACTTAACAAAACGTATATAGTATTTAAAATAATGTCGGGTTGTGGATAAAAATCCGTCAATCCTTATTTTTTCAATCGATTGATTCCAAGCAACATGATAATGCCACTAAGATGCAAGAGGTTACTGGGAGTGAAAGAGAATGAGAAGGCTTTCGTGAGGAGAAAGGACAATAAAAGAACAGGTTTAATTTTCCATAGAATTTGCTGGAAAACATGGAGCCGGAAGGAAGTTTCACAAGCAGAAAATGCAAGAAAGAATTTACAGTTATATCTAATCAGTTCAACTGTAAATACCAAGGGAGTCAGAAAATTACTGAAGCGGCACAATAAACCAAACCAATTTTCCAGATTCTTTAGAAATATATATATATATATATATATATATATATATATATATATATATATATATATATATATATTAAAAAACTTACACTACCCATCAATTTTAATTTCATTTTTGGTTTCATTTCATTTTTTGGAAGTGCTATCTGATGATCCGGCGTCCTTTAAAAGAACTCTGGTGAAATAAATTATTATAATGGTACGTTAAAGTGGTCTGTTTTTCTTTAATATATATATATATCATACAATTGGAAGTTTAAAATTCATAGGATTTTTCAAACCATCTAGCACGGTACAGTGAACCAACTTTCTTAGCTTCTGACTTAGTAATGGATTCAATATTGTTTTTCCACTTCATGTCAGCCGATAATGTTAGCCTGAAAGGCACAACGTGTCACTCTCTTGAAGGTCAGCATCAGCCATAATAATGGAAAGCAGAGAGGGGTCTCCTAGATGATTAATGGAGAGCAGTTCAGTTAAATTTTTGAGGAAGATAAGTGACAGGGAGGCAAGAAATTGGAAGAGAGTTCCACAGGAGAGAAAAGAAACTATCAAAATTGAACTTGCGGTTAAATCTAGCTATTTCGATAGTAAAATGATGCGTCTTATTAACTTATCTTGTAGTGAGCTTAAATTCATGCAGTCAAGCTACCAAGGAGGAGATGTCACTGGATCAAATTGCCATGAAAATATTTATAGAAAAGACAAAGGCAAGCCACGTCACGTCGGTGAGAAAATGTCTGAAGACGAGATGCCAGGTCAAAATCGATTACGTTACAAGCCCTTCATTGAATTTTTTCAAGAATCTCGAGATATATAGTAGAAGCATCAGTATTCAATGCAGGAGGAATGATAGAGTTCAATGTGGATTCTGACGATATTTGTGACATATTAAACCGCCTTTTAATTCAATAAAAGTTCAGTTCTTTTTACTGTACAATGATAAACAATGTGACAGTGAATAATAGGGAAAAGAACAGAAATAAAAGAAGTTTTTTAGGACTAACCAAGTGTAAACTCATGACATTTACTACTGGATTCCAGGGCGAATACGGGGGTCGTTCAAAAAGTTCTAAGACTTACCCAGAAGAACAATAGCCAATGTTGGATTTATTATCCGGCTGAAGCCTAGGGCCTCATAATCTAGGGGCCCACCAGCCATGGTGCATAATATCAAGTCATCCCATAAGTTCTGTCCGAATTTTGAATAAAAAAAACAAGTGACCAAATGTTACATTTAATTACAGATTCAATCAACAATGTATTTTCCCTGATTATCTATGACTTCCTTACATCTATTAACAAGCTTACTAATTCCATTACTGTAAAATTATTTTGGCTTTGATTCGAAGAACTCACAAATGTCAGTTTTAACCTCTTCCTGTGTTACAAAAGCTGTTTCTTCCAAATTATTCTGTAAGCTATGAAACAAATGGTAGTCTGAAGGAGCAAGATCAGGAGAATAAGGTGGATGAGGAATTTTCTCCCAACCAAGTTCTTCGATCTTTTGTGACGTGATTCTTGTTGTGTGGGGTCGCGCATTGTCCTGATGAAACATCGCCTCTATTCGATTCACTAAAGCAGGTCTTTTTTTCCCCAAAGCTTGGTTCAAACGCTCTAATTGCTGTCAGTACATTGGAACATTAATTGTTGCATTAGGTGGTAAGAATTCAAAGTGGATTATTCCTTGGTGATCCCACCAGATTGAAAGAAGAACCTTTTGCCCATGAAGTTCCCTTCTCGGCTGTGGCTGGGTTCCTTCCCCTTTACCAAACCACTGTCTACGACGCTTAACATTTCGATAAAAGATCCATTTTTCGTCGCCAGTCACAAGTCTATCCAAAAAAGGTGAAACAAGTTGGCGAGAATGGAGAGAAGAGCAGATGTCAACTCGGGATTTGAGGTTGTTTTCAGACAATTCATGAGGTACCCATTTTCCAAGTTTAGGAACTTTTCCAAGTTGCTGAAGATGACGATGAACAGTTGTATGGTTTGAACTGAGAACCACTGACAATTCCTCAACTGATAAAGCAGGATTTTCTCCAAGGGCTGATACAAGAAGCTTTTCATCAAACTCAACTGGACGTCCGGTTCGATCTTCATCTTCAAGGGTGAAATCTCCACCTCAGAATTTTGCAAACCATCTTCTGCAAGTTCTTTCATTCACACATTCCTCTCCATAAACTGAGTGAATGTTTCTAGACGCTTCGGCTGCTGAGTTTCCTTTCTTGAACTCATAAAGCATTATGTGCCTCAAATGATTCTTGGGTACTTCCATGTTAGCAGGGTTTTAATCAAACAAATTTAATTTTATTGTTCTCTGAAATAAAATGTGATCAGTTTAAATGCATCTAAACATAAAAATAATGTTCAGCTCCATTAGACATTATAATATACTCTTTAAATTTCGTTCATTTTAACAAAAAGTTAAAATTCGGACAGAACTTATGGGATGACCTGATATTTTTGACAGTGTCATAGGCCTTTCTTATACATATTGTAGACTCTAAATAAACTTTCAGTGATTTTAAACACCTGTCACCATTCTCGGCTTTATTTAAATTGTTTAACACACTTCCATTTTCATCTACTCGTGAGAATGGGTGCCTCACAAGTGGATTAGCCTAGGTCCTCTCTTCATCTAAATCCGCCCCTGGTTATAGCTGAACATTTTTGTTTCGGCAACACAACTTCTTATAAAACTAGAAAAAGCTAACTCAGATTTCTGTCTTAATTTCTGTGCAGATGAGGCCCATACAAATGCAACAAATCTAAAAATGGACAAAACAGAGACCCGAGCAATGATAAAGTATCCGCAAAAAAAGGTATGACACCAAAGGAAATCCATGAAGACACGGTACAGCCACTTGCTGAGAACTCCCTTTCCTATGAAAATGTGAAGTGGGCTGCGTAATTCAACTAGGGCAGGGACAGCACGGAAGATGACCCTCGATATTCTATTTTTTCAGTTTATCTGCTTGTGAACATTTTAAAAAAATCATACATGTGAGGGAGCCGAAGTTCAACTTGCCCGGTTGCCATTAAACCTAGAGATGTCACTATGCCGAGGCATTAAGAAAAAATCTCATCAAAACAAATGTCATAAAAAATTGTCAAAATGACAAAGGGAAGCCACGTCACGTCAGTGAGAAAGTGACTGAAGTTGAGATGCCAGGTCAAGATCAATCGCATTACATACCCTTTTTATCTCGAGATATGTAGTAGAAGCATTAGTATTCAATGCAGGGAGAAATGACAGAGTTCGAGGTGGATTCTGACGATATTTGTGACATATCAAACCGCCTTTTAATTTAATAAAAGTTCAGTTTTTTTTACTGTACAATGATAAACAATGTGACAGTGAATAATAGGGAAAAAGCACAGAAATAAAAGAAATTGTTTCTCCAACTCCTTCTGGGTGATGCTTAGAACTTTTTGACCGTATTCTTCTATATTTCTAATCATTTCACCTCAAGCAAGGGGACAATGCCACAAGGACGCAAGGGATCACAGGGAGTGAAAGTGAATGAGAAAACTTTATTGAGAAGAGATTAGGAAAGGACAATAAAGGAGCAGGTTTCAGGAAGACAGAAAATAGAGTTGCATTTAAATTTTTGATGATTGTAGGTGACAAGAAATCGGAAGGGAGTTGCACAGGCGAGAAAAGAAACTGTTAGAATAGAAGAGACATTTGTATCTAACTAGTTCAATATTAAAAAAGATATGGTCTTGTTAGCAATCTAGTAGCACACTTAAATTCATGCTGTCGAGCCTCAAGTTACTGGTAATTCGAGAAGTCGCCATTAAGGCCAAGGACGCCATCACGCCGCCATGTCATGTGTCTGGGATCTTCCAAAGCTCATAAAAACATACTTGCGGTCGTCTGTTACTCAAGACAGATTAAATTCTTCGGCTATTTTGTCAATAGAAAATGATCTTTTAAAGAAAATCGGGGTAGAAAGTACCACGAAAAATGGTTGGATAACGAATGTTTTCTTTAGTTTGTATTAAGTTGTATATTGTAATAAATTCATTATTCTACTTTTCCAGTTTGTCTCCTTGGGAAAATTTTAAAAAAATCATACATGTGAGGGAACCGAAGTTCAGCTTACCCGGGGTGCCATCAACCCTAGAGCCGTCAGTAAGTCGAGACATTAAGAAAAATTGCCATAAAAATATTTGTCAAAATGACAAAGGGAAGCCACGTCACGTAAGTGAGAAAGTGACTGAAGTCGAGATGCCAGGTCAAGACCAATAACATTACATAACCTTCTTTTGATTTTGCATTATCGAGATATATAGCAGGATATCTACCAATCGCCCCACGCGGTTACATGTGGCACAAGGCCGAATTTAATGTGGGGTATCCAAGTCCGTAGGATCGGTCAAAAATTCCCTGTAGACCCTGTTGGGTAGTAGTTTGCCGAGACGAGACTCTGCCTCGTCTGGGGATTCTCTCTGCCCGGAGGCAGAGAGTTTGACCAGCACAGTTGGAGACGAATCTCTAACTACGGACAAATGATTTTCTAAGTGTAGCTTAGATGTGGCACACAGCCGAGTGTGTGGAGCACCCAGTGAGAATCGAACTCACTATTCAGTCGTAACTGTTTTAGCGAGAGAAGCTTATTAACCATTACACCACGCCTCGGGGTACCCGAGATTTATAGCAGGATCATCAGACCAGTTATGGCAGCATATATATTTGACCGACCCCTCATTCAACGATTGAGAAGGAAAGAGATTATGTTGATGAATAGATTTTTGCCTGTTAAAATGTTGCCTTCATTATGGTTAACTTTGTGGCCTTCTACTAATAAATAGTGTAACTAAAGAAGAACGGTTATTAACTTTTGACTAATCCTCATATATTTATATATTTAGTAATTTAGTATTTTGTTTACTACTGATGACTTTGAACATTTACCTATATGTTCTTATGACTGTTATATACTCCCTCTCTCCTGGGGAGGACACTGCGCCGAATAACATATATGTTGTATATACCTTCGCGCTGGTGGGGGGGGCGGTGTTGGTTGACGGGGTTGATTCCATGACGAAGCTGCATTCTTCTCTCTAAGCTGTCTTCCGGTCGTGTAATCGCTAGTTGGTTTGTTCGGAAGTAGAATGAGAACTTTAACAAAAGGATTTTTAACTGACGACTTTATCAAACACGTCGACGTGTACATTTCTAACTAGCCAGTGGGGACTTTCTATCCCACCCCACTGGGAAACAAGTTCAACGGGACACGAAATAACCACGTCTGATCTCTTCGACGTGCAAAAACGTAACTCATCGAAAACACTTTCTAATTCTAACATTCTCACGTTCGGCTAAACCAATCAAAATCGAAATCCCTATTTTGTCTACCATCTGACCTTAAGGATCAGCCTCAGAAGGTTTGAGCCAAATACACTTCCAAAAAATGTTGTTACTATTTTCTGGACAGATAACAAAAACAAAAACGTTTGCTCCTCCACACTTTCTCTTCTCAATCAGCTTTTGTGACATGACCTCGTCTTGCGATCCTCTCTTTTAACTGACAACTTTATCAAAGAATCTCCAACTACGGACAAATGATTTTCTAAACGTAGCTTAGATGTGTCGAACTCACTATTTAGTCGTAACTGTTTTAGCGAGACAAGTTTGCTACACCACGGGGTCGGGTAGTTGTTTCCGTCTATGTCGAAGGGCAGATCTATCTATCTATCTATCTATCTATCTATCTATCTATCTATCTATCTCATTCTGTTTATCTATCTATCTATCTATCTATCTATCTATGAAGAAACCGCACACTGACATTCACCATCCAAAAACAAATAGTAGGAAATATTAACAACATTTTTCCATAGTGGAAGTGTATTTGACTCAAACCTTCTTTATTTATTTTCTTAGTCTGTTCATATACCCCCCTCTCTCTCTCTCTCCCTCTCCCCCCTCTCTCTCTCGATCACAGTCAGTTCATTATCTATCTATCTATCTATCTATCTCATTCATATATATATATATATAGGGTGACCAAAAAAAAAAAAAACGGTAACTTTTTAACAATCCAATAAAACCAAGAGTGATGGAAGAAAAATATTTTATTCATAGTAATTGAAACCGTAAAACATGCCATTTAAGAAACAATGATGGGATTTTCATTTTTTTTAAAAATTACGTCCTGTAGATGGCGTCCTCCTGTACGAATGCATTCTTGAAATCTGCTGTTGAGATTCCTCATTGACTGCTGCAACATCTCAGCTGGGATACTGTGAATTTCATCTTGAATTCTAAATGGCGAAATGTTTACTTGCTCAAGGTCACTGTCTCGCAGTGTTGCCACTTGCTCATGTCTGGCAATACGCACTTCAAAAATTCCCGTTTTTTGGGGGGGTCACCTTGTATTCGCCTTGATATCAGGTGATTTTTGCAAAAGGTAGGGGCAGCTGAGTTAATGCGATTTTGAAGGATATTAATAAAAAGTTTAAATAGGCGACCACGAAATTTGAACTCGATTCGCTGATTTTGTTTTCCGTGTTGGTAACCATTACGTTACCTAATTGCAATGTATTTAAGGAAACAGCATACGATTAATATACTAAAAATAAATTATTACAAATGAGAAAGTTTGCTGAATCATCGGCGTGTTTTTTTTTTATGAGCGATGTGTAGAATAAGCAAGTGGACTCTAAATATGCTTGTTGATGTTTAATGAACGGAAAAATGACTGCTGTTATATTTAAACATTGTGTTATTACAAATACTGAATAATAATCAGGGAAAATAAATGCAAATGAAAACATAAATAGCTAATAATATTACAGTGGATCTATATCTGTTTTTGACTATTCATGCCTATCTGTCTGTCTGTCTGTCTGTCTCATACACGTACATCTCTCTCTCTCTCTCTATTTATCTTAGTCTGTTGATATACCCCCCTCTCTATTGATCACAGTCAGTTCATTATCTATCTATCTATCTATCTATCTATCTATCTATCTCAATGTGTACACATACATCTCTCTCTCTCTCTCTCTTTATCTCAGTCTGTTCATATACCCCTTTATATCTATCACAGTCTGTTCGTTTTTATCTATCTATCTATCTATCTATCTATCTATCTATCTTAGTGATCATATCTATCAAATCTATGCATCTATCTAAATAACTAACATATTTTATCATACTGTCTGTCGTAGAGTGTTCATATCTATCTATCTATCTATCTATCTATCTATCATACAGAATTGATATCAATCTTAGTGTTCATATCTATCAATCTATGTATCTATCTAAATATCTATCATATCTAATTATATCTATTTGTCGTAGAGTGTTCATATCTAACTATCTATCTATCTTTCCCATATAAGTAGGAGAATATAATATATATACTTTTCTATAAATCAATGTTAGGTGATTGAATGACAAAGTGAAACTAAATTATGTGCAAGGCGTTTTGTCCTCTAGAAGTAGTTCATCGGACTGAAGTAATGTTTTTATTGATGGAATTATATTTGTGTAGGAAGGGAAGACGTAGATATAAAACCGCCATTTTTGCTCATAGTTACGCACCGAGAAAAAAAGTTGAAGATGTGAAAATTCTGAAATTTAAAATTTTTAACTGAAAAAAATTGTTAATTCTGTTATTCATTTACTCATCATCACACACACACACACACACACACACACACACATATATATATATATATATATATATATATATATATATATATATGTTAAAATAGTTTTATTGTGTATTATATTTATGTAAGTACTCAATATCAGGGAAAGAGCTTATATAAATATAAGCACTATGGGCATTGGTATCAACACTGTATATCGACAATTTGTTACATGCTTAAATGCAATCGTTAGACCATGTCGGCAAAAGAGTAACTCGACTGTCATATATACTTTTCCACATATATGGGATGACGATTGCGATGACCAATATAATGTACCGATTCCAATGCTCAGTACAAGACTGTGTTACAAAGCCAATGGCCTATATCGGACACACCACTACCTCCTTAAGTAGACGTCTTACATGCCACTTTTCGAAGCAGTGTTCGATTAATAAACATTTATTAACTCGTAATTTGCAAGAACCTTTAAAAAAAATTCTAGTCGACAACACAAAGATTCTGTTCAAATCACATAGCTGTACACAACGCATAATTAGGGAAACATTGCTTATTAAACATTGTTCGCTCGATAGCAATCTTACACAATTTAGTAGTGGAGATAGCGTGTTAAAAGTTTTCTAAAAATAAAAGACATGCCCAAATCAGCCGTCCACGCATAGCACGTGGCCACCAAAAAGGATACAACACCCGCCGCACATACTCCACACAGCAAAACTACTATGAAGAAATCGCACACAGACATTCACCATCCAAAAACAACATCCTTGATAACGGCTAGAGAACTAGCCGAAAGCACTCGGAACAATTATAACTATGGACAAATACTATATTCTATAACTCCTGATAAACGAAAAATGCTGAAAAAACTCAATAAAACATTAATTAAATCTTCCTTGTCGGCCATTACACCTAGAGAAGACACTCTAATGTACAAGATTAAAAATAAATCTAGCCGCATTCCTCTAGTAACCACTTTCAACCCCACTCTGCCTCCACTATCCCAAATAATCAAACGTCGCTGGGAAATACTACATCTCAAACCAGACCTAAAAAAATTGTTTAAGGAACCCGGCCTTCTTGCATATCGTAGACCTAAGAACCTAAAAGAAATCATAGGTAGTAACCACATTTCAGGGGACAAGGTAATCCGTAATAAACTAAGAACAAAAACAACAGGATATCCCCAACCATGTAACAACAAAAGAAGTTTATGTTGCAACCATATTAAACACACGAATTCATTCACTAGCTCAATCACTAAATCTACATTCAAAATCTACCACGATTCTAACTGTAGAAGTCATAACATAATTTACCTCCTAGAATGCACAGTATGCCAGAAACAATATGTAGGAAAATCAGAATGGCCAGAATTAATAATTATTGCAATCGAATTAAGTCGACTCCCCATAAAAAATTATTACCTGTAGAACAACATTTCTGCCTGGAAAAATACGATTTCAAAACCCATGCCAAATTCACTATAATTGAGAGAATAGAAAAGTTCAGAGCAGATAACATTAGAAAGATTTTAGAGTTCCATGAAAATAAGTGGATACAACGTCTAAAAACACAATATCCAGCCGGGCTAAACCATAAATATAACAATATAGATAGTACTAATATATAACTCAACAAATCAAAACCTATCCACATTTCTCACCCACACAAGACAGACATGCTTACGGAGGTGTTGAGGCCTCACACTTATACACACACACCCACACGAATATACACACTTACACACATCATACTCACTCACTGCCTAATGAGCCAAATGATAACACACACCCACAGCAATCCACATGCTTACACATATCATATTCACTCACTTCCTAAGAACCAAATAACACACACACAAACAGTTAACAGAGACACATCCCCTCTCCAGGACCAATAAAACTGTCAAACTGACCAAAGGAATTCAGAGAAGCATAGATCCATCCAGCTCTTATCTCAAATAACAACTTCAAAGAGACTGTTTGACCAACACAAGGAATGTTAAAAGATTCGTGTTAAAAAGATAAAAAACTAAAAAAAACTAATTAAAACTACAGACAAAAGTTCATTTTCTCCAGCAAAAGATTCATTTCTGTAGTTCACTGTTACCAGCAAGTAGAAATATTTCTCCTCCCGATGATGGCCATTTTGGCCGAAACTAGTCGAGGAATCTAAATGAAATAATAATAATAAAATCGAAAGAATATTAATCTACAACCCATTGTGTCTGAAGATTTTAATTTTTTAATATTTTTTTATTGTTCAATAGTACTTGATATCTCTTTGAACAAAACCATGAAATTCATATTTTATGATTTAGTTTCTATTGGATGTGCGGTTGGTGTAATGGACAATGGTACAGAATTGTTAATAGGAGAGTCGAGTTCCTATTACCGTTGGGTTCACCATATTCATTCACGTGCAACTAACCTTGGGGACGTTATGAATCCATCTCCCCCCTCAGTCTTGTATACCTAAACCATTTTTATCTAAAAAAAAGAAAATGTTACAGTTTATAAATATTTTCTGGCTTTAAATAACCTGCAAGGGGTTGATAAACCGTAGAAAACAAACCAATTTTAGTTTCTAGAGTGAAAAACAGAAAGTTTATATAAGAAGAAGCAAATTCTAGTGTAATCATCACAACAAGGTATGCGTTTCATTTGGTGGTTCTGAAGAATAAGTCCTTACTATTTCTTTGCGTTAATACAGTTAAATTCTTCAAAAAAAGAATTTTTTTCTCTACTTCTAAAATTTTTCGCATTCGATCACGTAGATTGAAAAGGCAAATTCAGATTTCTATTTGAAAATTAAAGTTAATTTGGGTCTTACTTTGATTAAACTCTTTTAAGGGGTCCCAAAAATCCTGAAATCTTAGCCGATAGAAAACGTAATATTTTTCTATTCTTCTAAAATCTTCTTGAGAAGTCAAATTCACATCAATACTTGGAAGAATTGTCTAACTCATAGATTAATTTGTGTCCGTCTTTGATTAAACTCTTTGGTAGCTCATAAAATATTAGACAACAGGAAAAATAATTTTTTTCTATCCTTCTAAAATCTTGTTCAGTAATCAGTCAAGGAGATTGAAAGTGTAAATTCATATCACTCTCTAGAAGAGGCACCTAACTAATAAATTAATTTCTGATCGTTTTGCTTACATTCTTTGATGAGCTCTGAAATCTTAGACAATATAAAAAGTTTTTTTCTATCGTTGTAAAATTTTGTTCAGCAGTCAAGGAGCTTGAAAGGTCGAAACCCTTGAAACCTTAGGCAATAGAGATTATTTGTTTGTTCCAACACTTCGGATCAGTGCCCTAGAGAAAGCACTCATTATAAGTATTTGAACAAAGAGATCCTCCACTTGCAGGAGTTTAAAAACAGGATACTTAGAAAAAGAAAAAAGAATTTTTTTATTGCAATCTGTATAAGAAACAGACATTAACTGAACAATGGACCAAAGTTCGAAACATGAAAGTAAATAGAGTTACTAGTTTAATACTTAGTGTATCCAACATTTACTTTTATGGCCTCTCTGAATTCTGGCCGAATATTTTCCACAAGTTTCAACAAAGTTTGTTTTCCAATACTATACCAAAGAATTTGGATTTGTTGCCATACAGCTTCTTTTGATATAATTTTATTAGTTGTAAACTTAAATCTATCTCGGCTCACACCTGTGTGAGGAGAACAGTTGAATCCGAGCTTTGAAGTTATCAGTCTGTTTGTTTTGTTTTTTTTTGGTAAAATAAGTCCTACACTGATCAGATCACAGCTATTGTTGTAACCTAGGGAAGGTTATTGAATAGAATAATCAAACGAAGCTTGGTAATCTCTATCTATAAAAGGCAGGGTGTGTGTATGTAACGAATGCACGGTCGCAATTTTCGACGGATTTGCACCAAAATTTACATGCACATGCTCCAAGTTAGCACGAAGGCCAAGACCGACTTTGCATTTCCCAACTCCCATCGATAGTTGAAATAATCGATTTTTCATGCTTCTACGGCAGTTTTCATGTAGTTTGCAACCATTTTCTACTGGCCAGAGTGAGAGCCTGTAGCTAGCTGTCACAAATAGGCAGGAAGATTCTATTGGCCAGCGTGAGAGCCAACAGCTGACTGACACGAATGTTAACTAGCATGCTAGCATGCAAAAAAATCGATAGCTGCATTCGTCACAAGTGGGAAAAATTTAAATCTGCATGGCACTTTACTCCAATTGGCTCATTCACTTGTTTAAAATCAACGTTGATTCTGATTCCGCAGAACTGGGTTGATTGTGAAAATGTATTTGTTGTTAACATTCTTTTTTCATTCGGTTTTTCCAGTTACGAGTCCTTTTTTAAAGCTGATCGTTTTGTGTTCATTTTGTTTAGTTCTTTTTTCGTAACAGATTTAATGTTTAGAATAGAGCTTAGAAAAAATTCGCAGTGTGAGGTAGACAAGAAGTAAGGCATGTAGCAACATCAGCACGGCAAAGGGCACTCCTTTAAAAGCAACGAAAGGCAAGCATATTTTAAGTCAAGTGATAGCGATTGCTGTATGAGTCGTACGGTTTTTGAATCAAGCACGGGCAACGCCGGGCCATGCTGCTAGTGAACAATAATACTTAGGACACGAACAACACATATCACATTTCGGGCTCATTTTTTTAATGATGACCATGCATTCTGTTTTTGTTTTTTTTCCAATTTATACTTAGTCCCTTCTTCTCGCTCACCTTCGCCATTTTCTGCAGGAAGTTTTGTAATTTTTTTTTCCGTGTCTGCTATCAGTACTATGACATCCGCGTGTCTTATGTTATAAAGGTTATGGCCGCCAGTGTTGAATCCCGGTAGGATTTCCAATTCTTTCAGAATTGTCTCGCTGTGTAGGTTGAAAAGTTCTGGTGAGAAGACGCATCCTTGCCTTACACCCCTTTCTATTTTTGTATATTTGTTGTACTCTTTTCTCTATGCTCAATGCATGCTGTTTGCTGCCGGTATAGGTTCTTGATTATTCTAATATTTTTCCCGAATATATGAAGGTTGCTGAGCAGTTCCATCAGATCTTTGTGACGTACTTTGTCGAACGCCTTTGCATAGTCTATGAAACATAGGTACACGTCCTTCTGCATCTGTATCGCTCTTTTTGATAACATTCTGAGCATGAATATCGCCTTCCTTGTTCCAGTGTCTTTAACGAACCCGCACTGTTCTTATCCTATCTCTGGTCTGATTCTGATGCCATTTATCGAGTAGATATCCCCAATATCTTCTGCAGATTAATCATGACAATCTCTCAACCATATTTAATAGATGGGATAATGCACAGTGGATAATATTAATCAACTCTCCTTTTATTTATTCACTAACTTTAATTGCTAGTACACTTGAAGACGTGGTTTATAGTCAGTATTTTCTAGTAAATTTAGTTTTGTATTTTCTCATTTAGTAAATTTGTTTTATCCAAGTTTTTCAGATAATACATATTTTATTACTACTTTAGAAACAATTATCCTGGTGTCCTGGGTATGACGATAAACTACATCCGACAGCAAGGCCTTTGATCAGGAGGCTTTGAGGAGCGTGGAACCACCTCTTAATTGCTGGTGCTATTAGGTCTACCCTGACCTGGAGTGGTATCACCTGTCAGGGTGCCAGCTGTGGGAAAATTGTTACCCCCCTCCAAAAAAGGGGGTCAAAACACTGCGAAAGTGTCTATGTGAAAGTGTTATATAGGAATAAAGTGTCGCTGCCGACTCTTGAATTTGAACATAGATCGCCAGTGAGCAAACACAGGCGATTCCATTATTGAATTAAGTAGACACGTCACCATAGAGGAAACGCATAAGTAGGAATTGAAGTGACGTCTAAATGATCGCAATTTCTAGTCTATCCTCTATTACTATACGGATCGCTATTTCTACTCTATCCTTTATTACTGTACGAACCGCTATTCTATATACTATTCACTATAATATTTCTCTTTTCGGATCATATACGGATTATTATTCGAGCAACTACTATTATTGCGAGTGATATTCGAAGGCGTCTGATACCAGTATTGTTCAACGATGTTACTATAGTTGTATCAGCGACTAGCAGTAGAGCCCGGCGTTGCCCGGGGATGTAACAGTAAGAGATAGATCAAGTATCGACCATCATAAAGACTGAAAAATAAAATTGACAAAGATTATTGTTTAAGGTTGACGGACACGCATGTCTTAATTAGTTTTTTTTTTCACGAATTGGTCAAACCCAAATTCAAACAAAATCATTGTTTACAATCGTTATGAGTCTATCGATTGGTGAATAGAATTTTATTATAAACAATTGTCTTGTAAATGGAATTTTTAAAGCATTCTGAATGTAAATAAAGAAAAAAGTGTGCAAGACAATAAGATATACTACCTGCCGAAAAAAAAGTGGATTTTTGTTTTATCGGCTGAAAAATGTAAGAAATCCGATCCATATATAAATAACACACACACACACACACACACACACACACACACACATAAACAACCTGGGTTTTTTTAACCTAAGTCACTCCACGGAATCCTTAAAACATAGAGCATAGTCTGATGAAAAAAAAGACGCCAAAGTTTATGAAAACAAAATTTTATCGTCAAAATGCTTATGTTTTTTATGAAGAGGATAGACTAAATTTTTTTTTAATTATTTTTAAAAATTTTTCCATCTTTTTAGAATATTCTAAATTTTGATTTAAAAACCTTGTTTCTCTTTGTCGCAACAAGGGGTAGTAAATAACATAGATAATTTTTAGCGCGTTTTTTTGTATTTACACACATTAATTTGGAAAATCTTGCAAAAAATAAAAATAATTGTCAGATGTTAATGAAACTTTCAGAAACTATTCACAGATGATCGAAATTATAATAAATATGTTGTTTTTTTTATTAAAGTCATGGCAGAAATATTTTTTTTATATTTATTACCACACCCCATAACTAATTTTATGAAAAACTCTAGAAATTCGAGACCATCGGTTTTAGTGATTAAAATAGTTAAAAGCACAAGGTTTTTGAAGAATGCAAATCATGTTTTTTTTTTTTTTTTTTGGCCAACGTACCTGAAAATCAGCTGTGAATTGTAACATACAAAACTCAATAAAACAAATATATTATTTAGTTTCAAATGCTTTTATTTGTTTTAATTTGTTTTTTATGAATATGGACAATATTTTCTGAGAGCAAAAAATTTTTTCAATGAAAATTGAATTTTAATACAATTATTTCTTATTTCTTTAAGTTTAAAAAGATTTTGAAAAAATGTTTAAATTGAATTTTAAAAAATATTTTAACATTAGTTAAAACTTAAAAGCAACATCAACCTTTCAAAATGTCAGTGTGAGATTGTCATTGTCTAGCGCCTTGAAAATTGTATAATTTGGACCAATCAGATTAGCCATGGTAATTAAGAAATGTAATTTTTGTGTTTATAGTCGGACAGTAATTATCAAGTATGGAAGACCAACCAGAATACAATTTAGTTGCATTATTTGAGTTCAGCATTGTTCTCCGCTGTTAAGCCCTTTACTTTTGCGAAACACTTATGGAGAAGTTAATTTGAGTTTTCAATTTCAACTGAGAAGGGTACCTACAAGTAACAGTATCATCTTATGAAATTTAACTACTGCTAAACTTTAATTTATATGATCTTATTTTTATATTAATCTCAGTTATGACATTTTTCCATAAATGAAATATCAAAATTAATAATAAAATGAATGGAAATACAAATAACACAGTAAATGTAATAAATGTACATAAAATTATAGTATTTTATGTACACTTTTGATAAAATTCCATAAGAAAGGTACCTAAATTAATTAGATACCTTTTTTCTTATGAAATTTAATCTCACTATTAACAGTCTTATTTTTTAATTTCTTTATATTTCCCATAAAGCATCGTAAACGTAAAAATGAAAGCTAAGTACAAAAAAAAATTTAAAATAAAATAAAAAATAAAAAATTAGATCGCTGAAAGTTTTCCTTAAAAGTAACAAGGTAAATAATTTGTTCACTTAAATAATTTCACTTCCTTCCATCCGTAGAAAGAATTCTCCTCCCGTAAGTTATCTAAACGTCATGAATGTGCCTTTCGTCAATCGTTAAGCGACGCGAAAGGTTATGACCTGCTTTGTTTTATTTTCAAATTACATTTTTTCGGCGCAGAAGCTAAGTTAAGCTTGGTTCAAAATATTTTAAATAAACAGTATAATTTCTGTTTTTATTAAAATCAGTTTTGAAAAAATGATAATTGATTTTTAAAAGAATATCAAAGTAAGATTTTAATCTTTTTTATCAAATCGAAAAGAATGATTGAAAATGATTCTGTCCTTTTTTTTGACAAAAAAAAAAACAATATTTTTAACGAAAATTTCAGACGTGCTAGGAACGATTAAAAAATGTAAAAAAATACCCCCAAAATACTTTGATCTTTCCTCTTTAATAATAATATGAACATTAGACGATAAAATTTTGTTTTCGTCAAGTTCGGCGTCTTTTTCATCATGCTATGCTCTTTTGTTTACATTTTCGTGGGTGAGTTGTCCCCTTTTCATTCTCACGATGTGTCTTAATCTTGTTTTCAAAATGATTTTCTTAAAAAAAACAACTGTGTTTTTTCCATTTTCGGCCCCGTTAGAACCACCACAAGGTAATTTTATGTAGTCCTGTGAAGTTTTGTTGAAATCGGCTAAAAAATGTAGGAAATTCGATCCAACATATAAACGTTACATACACACACACACACACACACACACAACCTGCGTTTTATAATAAGTAAGATTATAAAGTCTCTACTACAATGACCATTACGAAAAATGACAATGTGTATTCGTTGACATCACAAAAGTGGCAACGGGTGTTCGTTGACATCACAGAAATGTATAAAAATAGGTTTTAATACCAGCAATAGATTTTAGAAAATTTTTTACCAGCAATACATTTTTGAAAAAAAATATTACCAGCTATACAATTTTTTTATGGGTCGGGGAATATCGCCAGCAATACATTTTAGATAAAAATTTACCGGCAATACATATTTGAAAAAAAATATTACCAGCAATACAATTTTTTGGGGAAAAAAATATTACCAGCAATACATTTTGGGGGAGAAAATATTACCAGCAATACATTTTTGAAAAAAATATTACCATCAATATATTTTTAAAAATATTGCCAACAATAAAAATCTTGTCGGCATTAAATAACCCATTGAGGTTGATATACCGTAAAACAAAACAAACAAAACAAACAAAACCAAACAATCAGCCTGGACTTTTATTATGGTCAGGTTAAATTTAGTACATTTCTTTAGCAAACACACATATACATATAATCCGTAGATTCAATTGTTATAGACTATTATCTATGAGATAATTATACTATCTGATATTACTATTAGTTATCTGCTTTTTATCTAATGGATTTAGTTTAGGAGATCTTCTTGCTCTTGTTCTATATTCATCTATTCTACTGTTAGAGAATGTTGAGGCTAGGTCAGGATGGTGAGCGATTCGGCAGAATACCTCCTTGGCGAGGAATAACGACAATGGTGAATTGAAATTATCTATGTTTTCTGTATAAAACCAAATCGGTGCGAAGTCGTCAGAGGGGCGCAAGAATTTTGGAGAGTCGACACGCTTACCGCACTCGGATTTCTTA
The DNA here is from genome assembly GCA_903632075.3 of Acanthosepion pharaonis. Taxonomy (NCBI): domain Eukaryota; kingdom Metazoa; phylum Mollusca; class Cephalopoda; order Sepiida; family Sepiidae; genus Acanthosepion; species Acanthosepion pharaonis. Next base: position 2,726,099 of record CAHIKZ030004549.1, read on the forward strand.
GAGAGGCTAGCCCACATAGCTGGGAGGGGGAAAGAAGAAGATTTATACCTTCCCCAATGTTATTAGCCCGTAAGTGAATATGATGGATTCGACTTGAATTCGAACTCGGTTCTCCGATCCCTCAGTCCAAGCCGCTATTCATCACTCCCCTGTGGTTCACAAGCAGACCAAATAAGGTCCCAAGGAGTTAAAGGACGGAGATCAACCCAGTTGTAAGCCTGCAGAGCAAAAACGAAACCCATCTCAAACGAACACATGGGTTAACCAGTCCAACAGGATTTCGAAACGTCTGACGAAGATAAACTTTTTTTTTCCAAAAATCTTTTAAGCCCAAACAAGCCACTAGGACGCAAGGGGTTACTGAGAGTTAGAGAATATAAGAAAAACTACTATTAAGGAGAGAGGAGAATAAAAGAATAAGAATTCAGTTATGTGCCATGCGTGATACACGTTTAGGCGATCATATATTTTTCGATACATGACTGACGAGGCAAATTTTTTCTCGTAGTAGGTTGCCATTTATTTCTGTGGTAGACCAGTTGCCACCCAAGGCTCTGTCCTGCTATTTATCCATAGCTAGGGAGAGAAGAAGATTCATACCTTTCCTAATGGCATTAGTACGTAAGTGAATGTAATGGATTCAACCTGAATTCGAACTCGGCTCTCCGATTCCCAATACAAGCCGCTATCCATTACTCCACCGTGCCTCAACCGAGGCTGAAAAATGATTACGATAAAAGGAAATAGTTGTAAACATTAAATGTAATTGTATGGTTTTTTTCTTTTCAAGAAGATGGCGTAATCTACAAGTTCACATTACACATTGTTCTTTGTAATAAATAGAAATTGTTTAATTCTTTAAAATACGGATATCTATATACAGAACTTGGGAAAGACACCTATTAACAAATAAAGACAGAAGGACAGATACATCAATAGACAATTGGAGAGATGGAAATGAATATATGATTAAATGCATTGATACGAGTAGGTGCGCCAGGCGGGACAAGTGAAAGTAAACATGAAGCTTCCTGAAAATTAACAAATAAACAAAGGATAAAGATGTGTTTATTTATAGTTTCAAAGTGAACTATTAATATATGCATGTTTCATTTATGTCTGTAACAGGAAATTAAAAAGAAAGCAAGTGTGATTCAGGAACTCAAAGAAATTAAAAGCAGAATGAAAATGCCAGTAACAGTTCTATCTATCTATCTATCTATCTATCTATCTAATTCTGTTCATTATCTATCTATCTATCTATCTATCTATCTATCTATCTATCTATCTAATTCTGTTCATTATCTATCTCGCAGAATAAAAATTCCAGTAACAGTTGTATCTATCTATCTATCTATCTCATATTATCTATCGATCTAATTCTGTTCATTATCTATCTATC
>CAHIKZ030004549.1:2752500-2832500 GCA_903632075.3 Acanthosepion pharaonis
AGAGTGAGAGAGAGAAAGAGAGTGATAATGAACAGACTGAGATAGATAGATAGATAGATAGATAGATAGATAGATAGATAGATAGATACTTTTGTTGACGTCTGGTCGTCGTTAATGATTAAGACCTCAATGTTAAGATAAAACCGTCTTTTAGTAGTATTTCATTCTGAGAATTATTTTGGACATTTACATTATTCGGACTTTTGTCCTCATCTTTGTCGCCATATTGATTACAACGTTCCGGCCTTCTTCAGGTGGTTGGAATGTCGAACTGAACGCTTTATATCGTTCACTGGGGTTAACTGTTCTAGTTCCACGTGCCATGTCTAATGGATGTCAGTTATCAGTTATCTTCTGTTAATTCCCCTCTCCAAGTTTTCCACTGCCTTAAGCGGGTGTTGAACTCACATCTTTGGGTCCTGTCACTGGGTCTAACTAACGCCTTTATCCCCTGTGACATGTGTCCTTCAGGACATCTGTGTATGAATTTCTGGCTATTATAAACCTAATGTCTTCAGCAACTTTTTTTTATCAGTGCTCGTATTGCAATTTCTGTTGTTATTATTGGATGTTTTTACCAGATCTCATATTGAAATTTTTGTTATTATTATTATTGCTTTTCTCTAGCACTACTTTTTACTGGTTCCCATATTGTATTCATTTCTATGCTTAATCGGCTCAGGAGATTTTTGTGGCCTAGCATACAGTATGGGAACCAGTAATAAGGAGTGCCGGAGAAAAGTTATAATAATAACAACAAAAATTTCACAGTGGATGAACGCGTTAGTTAGATCCAGTGACAAGACCCCAAAAGCGTGAATTCAGTACCTGATTAAGGCGGTGGAGAACTTGGAAAGAAAAATTAACAGAAGATAACTGATAACTGACATCCATTAGATATGGCACGTGGAACTAGAACAGTCTACCCCAGTGAGCGAGATAAAGGGTTCAGTTCGACATTCCAGCCACCTGAAGAAGGCAATAAATATGGCGACAAAGATGAGGACAATAGTCCGAATAATGTAAATAGTGTAAAACTGTATTTGATTACAACCGCAAATAATTACCTAACAAGAACAAAGAAGTAAAAATCAACCAAAGATAATTACCCATTTCAGTGAATACCATGTTAGTAGTGCGGCTCGGTTTAACGTCACTCAATAATCACTCAATAATCACTCCAGTCAGTAGCCTGACACCCATATTTTTCCACCTGGAGGAAAAATATGTATTCAGAAGTTCAGAGTATCACGCGCGAACTTCGGTGTCGGTAGTTACTTATTTTCTTCCTATATGATAGATAGATAGATAGATAGATAGATAGATAGATAGATAGATAGATAGATGGAATGAATTTAGCTAGAATCTGTCTAGTGAGATGTTTCTCCTATTTAGAAGTTCAATCCTTGTGACTTTGTGCGTAACTAAATTATTCTCAGTAAATAACAATGTTATTCCACAATTAATTGTCCAGAATAAATTTTACATAAATGCTATTTGTTATGAATACACTCCAACGGGTGCGCAGTATCGCCTCATCAGTGATGTTATGACTTGGGGTCATGACAAGTTTCGGGTCTTTCAACATTTTACCTGTTCACCCGAGCGACCCTACAGAGAGAATATCTCTTTCAACAGGCAATCCTGAAACAAATATCCACTGAGCACCCAACAACTGGCATATTAAATAACTGCCACTGCTGATCTTGAAATAGCAAGTGACCAATCAGAAACGCTTTATGTCACTTCCTCAAACAAGACGAAACAAAAAGACTGAATGCTCGTTTTCCAATACGCAGAAAGACCTGCACCCACAACGAACACTGCTTGACATAACAGATAAGTAATTTCTACTTGCCGCCACTTCACTTCCGATGAAACGATACTTCACTAAAAACAAACAAACAAAAAACATTCATGCACACTCGTTGGTCATAGGACATAATGATCGGAAACGTTTCTTGTCTTTATTTATTGTTCCCGCTTTTTTTTCCCCTACAATTTAAGAATAACATATTATTTCTGGTTCAGGGCTATATCACGTTGAAAGTCCAGTCCTCATTCGATCACTGAATAAAAAATGCCGAGTATTATGGCAGGTTAATTTTGGAACCGTAGTATTGCACTCTATTTGAAAGTTGGTGTTTCACATGACAAATAACGACACACAATAACGACACAAAATATGTTTTTCCCAAATCGATAGAATTTTTTAAGGAAACCACATTGAAGATTAGGTTTAGGTTTGAAAATCGTAGCGTCGGAATTTCATTCCAGTGATACGGCAGTGAATGTTGAACGGTCTCCTCAAAGATGAAGAAGACTCGAGGCAACGGAGGTAGGTTTCTACAGAAAGATGCTAAGGATGTCATGGACTGAGCGTGTGAGCAACGATGAGGTTTTAGAGAGAATGCAAACAAGGAGGAATCTTATATTTAACATCAAGAAGAGGCAGCTGAAGTTTCTGAGACACGTAATGAGAAAGGAGGGCTTGGAAAATCTAATACTCACAGGTCGAAAAGAGAGAAAGAGAGACAAGGGAAGGCAACACAGCTTGAGCAGAAGGATGACAGGACATGGCCTGGTGGAAGTATCAGGGTGACAAAACTTACTGAGAGCTACAAGGGATATGGGGAAGTGGAGAGTCATGTTCGCCTACGTCCTGAAGGGACACGGTACATAAAAGAAAATCAGTGAAAGATATATAGCGTAGCTTTATAAACTTTATAATTGACTGAGGCTTTACAAATTGTTCATGGACAAGATGCGTGGCACAAGCACATTATTACTAAATCTTTGTGCCATCAAATCAGCTCAAAGGGAAATTATACTGAACAATGTAGCTATATTATCATGTAATATGTTATACAGTGCAATAGTTTTAGTGTGATTTTCAGTAAATACGCTTTCCACAAAACTGTAAATAAGGTCCTATCCGCAAATTACTGTATAAGCTACAGGTGGGACGTGTGTGTGTGTGTTGAATTAACACAGACGTTTCTGGGGAGGCATCTGCAACGTGGTTTATACGTTTGGAACCTAGTAACTAGGCATTATGTTTTGCACATCATGTAAAACGACTGAGAAAAATTAGTTCTCAGTTTAACTTCTCGGAGAAGCATAGCACATTAGTGCAGGTCGATTTTAAAATCATGGTATTGCACTCGATTTGAAAGTTTGACATAATAAATAAGGACACAAAATATTTTTCAAAATCGTTACTGTTTTTTTTTTTTTTTTGAGGAAACCAGTTTAAAGATTGCGTTTCAGTTCGAAATTATAGCGTTGGAATTTCATTCGGGTGATTGGTAAAAGCCGTATCGCACGGCCTTATAAAATTCATAATTTACTGAAGTTTTAAAAAATGTATATGGACAAGATGCATGGCACAAACACATTATTGCTAAATCATTTTGCCATCAAATAATATTATATTATCATATTTACTTCAAGGCAAATTATACTGAACAATTTAGCTATATTATGATGTAATATGTTATATAGTGCAGTAGTTTTAGTGTGATTTTCAATAAACAATACAAATTTAAAACATTTTGTCTTATGATTTGTGTCCAGCAGTATTTTGGTGTTATATACACTTTTATCTATTTTTTTGTTTTTATTAATTATTATATAATAAATGATCTAACAAATCACATTCCTTGAAAAGCCTTTTTTATAATCTTTTACAATTTTTGACACATTTTTTACTTACCAAGTACAGTAAAAAAAATTGCATATTTTACTTGTGGTGATTCATATTCAGAATTCTGGTTTGAATATATTTTCCATTCAATGTATCTAAATCAAAAGATATCAACTTAATTTGGATTTATTCTTGAAATTGTAAAATTTGAAGTCAGTTTGTAATAAAAAAAAACTGCAGAAATTAGTTATTTCTGTACATTTCTTCAAACGATATTAAATGCTCAAAAATCGTTGAAAAGAATACTTATCACATCATCTCTAGGATTTCACACCGAGTGCAATATTTATTTTTTAAAAACAGGAAAAATCAACTTGTGCATGGCCAGTGCTCAGATGAGTGACCGCTAGAGAATACCAGATGCAGGAAGCTACGCGAAAGGGCGGTCTATCAAACCGGCAATGGATGCAATCTCTCTTCTCTTTATATTAACTTCTACTGGATTAGCAAACGATGCATTCCAAAAGCTAAACAATGCACTTAGAAAGTAAAATTTCCTTAGTAACAAAGAATGCTGAATTGCTGTGGGATATCAGTCCTCTGAACTCTGGACAATCTCCCCACAGAAGAATAGACTGAAGGGAAAAAATGTGGCTCTACAGGAGGATACTGAGAATTCTAGCGAAAATTTTGTTTCAAATATAACGTCTTTATTCGTTGCAATTTTAAATGTCCTCTTATATATATATTCATTTCATGACCTCTTATATATATATATAATATATATATGTGTGTGTGTGTGTGTGTGCGTGTGTATCTGTGCATGTGTGTGTGTATCTGTGCATGTGTGCGTGTGTGTGTGTGTGTGTAAAATTACCAATAATATATTTTATAGTAAAATGACCAACATTACCTATTTATAGTAAAATTATAAAATTTTTCAAAGCTCTTAAAAATTTAAATTTCGGCATTAAATGACCCATAAGGTGTTGAGATGTCGTTAAATCTACAAATCAATCATTAACGGGGAAATCTCAAAGAAAATGGTAAGAAGCACAACTCTTATACCCAGAATCAGAAAGAGACGGCTGAAATTTCTGGGATACACGAAAAAGAGGTCTTTGAAAACGTAACCTTTACACGGTATGTCAAGAGAATGAGAGATGGGCGAGGTAGCAGGATCAAAAGCGAGAGGCTTAGCAAGTGGAGAAACGCTGCCTGCACCACAGTCGATAGGAAGCTGTAGAGAGCCATGATCGCCTACGCCATGAAAGCATATAGCATCTAGAAGATGAAAAATCGACACACTTCTATACTGTGAGATGCTAGTTCAAGTCTAATCTGAAAAGGTGTTTTTATTCAGAATTCCTCTAATTTTATTGATCAACCCTTTTCATTATAAATACCACGGGGGATTGAAAGTAGATACAGCTTAAGAGAAGTCCACGTGAGAACAGATCAGAGAAGATCGGTTTCTTTGTTTCGCTGTGGTATAATGTTTAGGCGGGTGACATAGCGGAAAGAACGTTAGCGTTCCGACCTTGAGGTACGGGTTCGAATCTTATTAGGGTCGATTTATTATCTTCTCGATAATATCGGACCAGGGTGCAGCCTGTTTGGATAGTTTCTAAAACCTTACCACGGGTTGACTCAAAACTTGAGTGAAACTGGATAAACAAAATTGACCGAGGGTTTGCTCTTGTTCAATTTGTTGATCACCACAAATGAGGCGCTCTCTCCCAGAAACTGTAATTCAGGCCTGCTCAGTATACGTTTTGAAATAATATTTTACCCCAAGGAAGGCAATAAAAAAACACGAGGATGCAAAGGGTAACAGAGAGAGAGAGAGAGAGAGAGAGAGAGAGAGAGAGAGAGAGAGAGAGTGAGTTGCAATATAAATAACAGATTCGCTTTGAATGTGTTGAAGAAAGAGAGGGGTACTTGAGTGGGTACCTGTAACTGAAATTAACTCTCCACTCCAGCAGGCGGGTGTACTCTGAAAAAAAAACAACAACAAAAAAAACAAAAACGGGTAGCTGTCATTATCTATATACCTTAGTCTGTTTATATCTATTTATTTCTGCATATTACATATCACAATTTGCACATACCTTCCTGTCTCTTTCAGGTGTAGTCGTTCATTATTATATATTATTAACGCTCAGGAAACTGGGGTCGCACATCATTGCTGCTAATTAGTGACATCGATTCCCAGTAAGTGCCCCCTTAAATATGACCCTGTGCCCAAACTAAGTCAAATAAATTAGTAGTTATATACTATGAGGGTATATCAAATGTTTACTTATTTTTTTAAAAACTTATTTCATATACATATCTAAATATTATCTATGACCCCACTATATTATTAATATTAACTTCCATTTTTAAACATGGTTATTACTGTGTAGCGAAAAAAAACATTTTAAATCAGTTAATTTTATATTAATATATATATATATATATATATATATATATATATATATATATATATAGATAACTAGACTCGTTTCGAAAAACCCTCGAATTTTTGATTTGCTAATCAAATCAATCTCGAGGAAAAAGAAGTTTTAAAAAAGAAAGAGCTACAAACATGAACTTCTGCCGACAAAAAAATCGCACAGATGCAGGTCTGAAGCCCAAAGAAAAACCCCGATACGAGTAAACAACTAACTAACAAAAGAGCTCAATACAACCGTAGAGCAGACCTAGATATTGAGAGTGAGCAGACAAACCTACCTGGGTTTCATTTAAACGGATCGTCAGGAAAGTTTTAAACTTTCCTGACGATCCGTTTAGGTGAAACCTAGTAGGTTTATCTCACTAGGTATATCTATATATATATATATTACAGACCTTTAGTTCTAGGGTTACTTTTTATACACACTTGAATGTCATCTATGCCATAACTATTATCATTATTCATAATATATTTCAGTGTATCATAATTATTTTCTTTTTTTACTGACTCTTACACCAAAGCTTATTTCATGTACATATCCAAAGACTGTTTATGACTCCATTATGTTGTTGTTGTTGTTATTATTATTATTGTTGTTACTTTATTGGGTTTCTGTTGTATACACATTTCCTTCGGGGTCCCAACCAGAGACTTAAGGTCAGAAATGGTTTCATGACATTTTTACTGATCACTTTTGTAAAAAAAACAACACAAAAACCTAACATCACATACATAAATAAAGCTATTCGTAATATGTGAGCTGTACTTCTGAGTATAATTTGTTTTGTATTTCTTTGAGGCAGGGAACCTTTTTCCAATCAATCCGGGAACTACAATTACAACTGAAATTACTGATGTCCTCATGTGCTGCATTTTTGAGATTTTTTTCTTCGAAATCCATGTATTATTATCGGAATGTCCAATCATCCATTATCTATTGCGATAATGCAAAATGCAAACTGAAGAAAAATTCGACCAGCAGGACTCGAAACCTTTCAAAAGAGCTAGAATCATTGAAAGATAGCATTTATAAAGCATTACATAAGCTTAGAAATATGGCATTCTCCTAGAGGTTCTATATTGATTAAAAAAGAAAATACTTTTGATACAAGCTGATAAAACAGAGAGTTTCTTTGATTTTCATCTTCACCTCGAACTTAAAATGTAGGTGGTTGACTATTCCGACAAGTTTTTGTCACTGTAGAGGGACTAAAGTTTCTGTCATTACCTTTTTGTAACACATGAAGATTACGTGTTACAAATCTGCGATAAGACAGCACTTTCTTCATCAAAATTCTAATGTTCATTTTTTTAGACAAACCAGTAGATTGTTTTTTCGGTTAGAATATCTATATATTTTCATAATGAAACAAAACAGACCAGAGAATTAATCCTTTGAACCCAGCGTTCCTGAACAATTTTAACCATTCTACTTGAGTTCCAATAAATCATAAAGCATATCAATTACTTGCTGTGCTGTATACAGTTCTTTTATCGCACATTTTATACCAGATTTCTTCTCTTAGGGTCCAGGTTAAGACTCTGCACACTTCATGGTAAAAACGGTTTGTTTTATATCCAAAACACGTACAAGTCACAATGAAACGGCGCGGACATATTGGTTTAAAGTTCAATGACATCAGACTATCACGGCTCTTCTGATTGGCTCTTCAAAATAAGACAACCAATAGCAAAACACGACGCAAGTGTTTACCCACCGTTGAACCGCTGGCTGGGCATTACCTCATTTTCTCTACCACCGGTATAGCGGTGGTTAAGGTTCAAAGGGTTAAGCAAATAATAAATTACCGTATAGCTAAAAAACATCTCCTGGATGGTCCATGTAGTATTGCACTCTATTTGAAAGCTGGTGTTTCACATGACAAATAACGACACAAAATGTGTTTTTCCCAAATCGATAGAGTTTTTTAAGAAAACCACATTGAAGATTAAGTTTAGGTTTGAAAATCGTATCGTTGGAATTTCATTCCAGTGAAACGGCAGCGAATGTTGAACGGTCTCCTCAAAGATGAAGAAGAGACTCGAGGCAACGGAGGTAGGTTTCTATAGAAAGATGCTAAGGATGTCATGGACTGAGCGTGTGAGCAACGATGAGGTACTAGAGAGGATGCAAACAAGGAGGAATCTTACACTTAACATCAGGAAGAGGCAGTTGTCTGGTTAGATTGAGTTTATCCAAATACAATAGACTTCCACTGCAGTGGAACCTTGGTTCAAAAATGTAATTCGTTGCTGAAGCCCGTTCGTAACTAGAAATGTTCTTCAACCGAAACTATTTTTCCAATAGGAATTACTGTAAAAGGGATTAATCCATTCCTGGACCCAAGATGATTGATTATTTAAACTTTTACAAAAGTACTTTGGGCGTAAGTTTATACACAAAACTAATGAAAATCCTTAAATCGAAGAAAAATTAAAGAATACTAAATAGATAAAATATAGACAAACACTTTAGTTTTATCGTACTTGTAAGTAGGAGAGTTGATGACGTAAGTGGAAGGGGAAGGAAAGAGATTCTATTGTTTGGAGAAGGGAAGGAAAGACATGATCTTCTCTTTATTTATAACAATAGCATAGATCATTGATTTTGCCATTATGAAATTAAGAAAAGACAATATAATCAACAAATGTTTTTCTTTTAATTTTTCTTTTTCCTTTACTAATATCACTGCTAGCTTTCTTTGGAGCCATGACAGACAATGGCCGTAATCAACAGTCGAGACAATAGTGTCTGGGCGTGATGAAAATCTGATGCAAGCACGAATGACGCAATATTTTTCAAGGTCAAAAAAATTTCATCATACACCCCGAAAATAGATTAATATTACTGCGCACCACTGCAAATGAAATAATCCGAGGAAAAATAGAAATCAATTACACCCTGTCACTCCAGTGGGCCTAAAACTGACCGTGTGGTGAAAGAAAAGAAACTGAAGCAGTTGTTTCAATTAATTTGAACAAGGGTGTATGATTCCACTATCTTTATTGCCTCTGAGAAAATATATCTCTCTTTTATACTTCACTTCCATGATTTTCTCACTTATATATATATATATATATATATATATATATATATATATTATGAAATGGACGAAGTCTGACAATTATTTTTTAAGACATTTTTTTTTATGTTCATACGTTCTTTTTATAGATACAAATATTTAAGTAAATGCACTGTTTATAATAAACAGTATTAACAACATTTACCGGCCTGAATGTTCAAGAAATTTTCACAGAAAATATGCGTCCTTCGACAGTAAAATCGACCTTGCTAATCGAACGCTCCTTTGTGGCTCATTCGGTAAAGACACGTCAGGCTATATGACGGTTCCGTATAGGATACAGGTTCGATTCCTTGTCGGAGGACGCATATTTTCTATGATAATTTCTCGGACATTCAGGCCGGCAAATGTTGTTAATAAAGACAAATGGGGTAATTTATAGAACAACTTATCAAATGCATTCGTTATACATAGAAATAAATTCAACCACAATTTCGATCTAAAGAACGCCACACTTATGAAAAGAGAAAGTAACTTATTTAGACGGAAAATTATCGAGAGTGCTGCTATCGAATGTTATCAAAATATAAATCTACGCCCCGGATGTTTTCCAATATCTTCATTCCTGAAAGAATTACTCCCGTCCTCAGCCAACATACTTGACAGCAAAAATGTTCAAAAAAGTTAAAAGAAAAGGGTTAAATACATAATCTTATATTATTTAAAATAAATAACACAGAAATTAATCTCAAACAAAAACAATTTAAATACAAATTTGCATAAATTTTTTTCAAGAACATCATTTACTCACTTTCGCTTATTAGACATTGAATTGTGTTACGTCGTGTCTTTTCAGCTCATCTAGCGAATAATTATGAGCGTTTGTTAACTTTTGAAAATCAATATATATATATATATATATATATATGAAGAGAAGGCGTGAGCATAGAGGAACCAACAGTGCATGCTAAATGTCATTTTCACGTCTCAATGCTATCATTATTCTTTGGTATGAAGATTGCACTGAAATGCGAAACGGCCAGTCACTATGCAGTGTTGATTCCGATGTCTACATTATCTATATCTCCAAAATATTTCTCTCCGAATTTGAGTGCACTTTATAAATATTGCAAATTTTAAGCAAAATCTATCTATCTATCTATCTATCTATCTGCGAAGAGAAAATGGATGTTTGTGAGAGAGAGAGAGAGAGAGAGAGAGAGAGCATTAGAGTGTATGTGTGTCTATGTTTGTGTGTTTGTGTGTCTGAGCGTGTCTGCGCGTGTGTGGTTGTGGAGAAGACAGAAGTTGAAAAAGCGTTTCATACTGATAATTGTATTTGAAGACAAAATCAGATTAACTGAAGCGTGTCCTGTGCGACAACTGAAGCGCGATAAATACTTGATTATATCTAACGAAATGTCGCAGAAACATGTGATGCCGAAATATTAAGCAACATTTTACAACGTATCCTGATTAACAACTACAACATATTTTTCCTTTTGGCAACAGGCAAGGAAGGAAGTTTAGAAATGGCGGTAAAATTGAACGGAATACAAGTGCAATATTTTTAGTTATAAACTGCAATGCATTCGAGATATTCTTTCAAGCACAAAACATACACACGCACACACATTTATTATACATATCTTATATGTATATATGTTTATCAGATGGAGTAAATGGCTTGTTTATTTATTAAATTGTATATTTATTCATTTTCGTCTACCAACCCTGAAATGGCGGAAGAAATCTTATTAAAGAAAAATATTAACTCTCCGGCATACTTTCTTTAATAAGATTTCATGAATATTCATGATGGTAGATGAAAATAAATAAATATACGGTTTAATAAATAAACGGACCGTCTACTCCTCTGTCTGATAAAATATATATATATATATATATATATATATATATATATATATATATGAAGAAATATATACTCTTAAGAGGTGTTATATTTATGGCATAAAGTGCTCAATATCAGCGATAGAGCGTGTGTAAATATAAAAGTGAACATAGACGTCAACACTTAGAGGCGACAGTCTGTTTCATGCTAGATGCAATCGTCAGGCCTATATGTGTGTGTGTGTGTGTGTTGTATTTGAAAAACCATCTCGAATGAATTGCAATTTATGTTTAAAAAAATTACAATTGTATATATGATCGAGAGGTCCTATTTTTCAATAACTACTAAAACGCAATGAAGATATTTAGCTGTTTGAATTTTAATATATACTAAAGTATATATACTATATATTACTATATAAAAAATATTGTAGAACAGGTATATTGACCTTGACTTGTATAAAAATACATATGCAGTTGGCAGACTGAATGATTTTTAAACACTAAGTCGGCTCATAGTTAGGAAAAAGGTTGCCGACCCCTAATCTAGATCATTGGATAATAATTCTACTGTTTTAAAAAATGGCTACTCAAACACATACACTTATTTGATATAATGTTTATAGTATTTTTTTATCAAATGATACTCCGGTTCGGCCCATTTTGCATGATCCCGGGAAGAATTTGAATAAAAATTGTCCAATATGTTCTATGCGCTTTCGGCTTTCATCAAATAATTTTGGGGGTTGTAGGTTGGAAAATAATTAATCACCCACAAGGCTCGAAAGTGAGGGTCGGGCAGCTCCGGCCCAGATATTAGAGCTATAATCTATTTTTGGTCTGATCTGATTTGAATTTTTATTGTTACGGTCTAAGTTAGGACCAGTAGAAATAACGAATATATTACGAAAAATAATATATGGATACTATGACTGTAGTCTGGTTTGGAGTGGAACTACTATCGGTATGACACCGGTATCTAGCCCCCCACACACACAAGAGGGGCTGTATGTGGCACAAGGCCGAGTTTAATATAGTTTCCTGAGCCCAGAGGCTCGGCTAAATGTCCTTAGAACCCGTATAAACGGGATCGGTTGGTCAACAACCCCTTCGGCGGAGCCTCGTTTGAATAAGGCAGAGAGTTCGACCGTCAAGCCGAGAATAAATCAGTATCTAGCCACCCCCCACGAGGGTTATGTCATTTTTTTATCGTGGGTTTTGAGATTTCAGCCAAAAATGCATAATGATTTTTATTCTGCCCTCGGCGGAATAGGGAAAGTTTGACCGTCAAGTCGAGAAGCTCTTGAATAGTATTCAGCCACCCCCCACGAGGGTTGCATGCGAAATATATTGGGTTTCCTGAGCCCGTAGGCTAAAAAAATATGCCCGTATGACTCGTAAAAAACGAGATTAGGTTATTTACCCCTTAGAATAGATTCTGCCCTTCGGCGAACCTCGTCCGGGTTTCCTTTCTGCTCAGAGGCAGAAAAAATCGAGGCGGCTTGAATCAGTATCCCCCCCACGAGGGTTGCATGCGACACAAGGTCATTTTTTGAGCCCGTAGGTTCAGCCAAAAAATATGCCCGTATGACTCCGTAAAAATCGAGATTTATGAGTCTGCCCTTTTTTTCGAGAAGCTCGGCTTGAATCAGTATCTAGCCACCCCCCACGAGGGTTGCATGCGACACAAGGTCATTTTTATCGTGGGTTCTGAGCCCGTAGGTCAGCCAAAAATATGGACTCGTAAAAACGATTTTTAATGAACGAGATTCTGCCCTTCGGCGGAACTCGTTCGGGTCCCTTTCTGCTCAGAGGCAGAAATTGAATGAAATAAAAGCCCAGGCTCAGCCAAAATAATGACTCGCAAAAAACGAGATGGTATAACCCCGCACGAGATTTTTATAGGGTTCCTTTTGCCAGAGGCAGAAAGTTCGACCGTCAAGTCGAGAAGCTCGGCTTTGAATCGGCATTCAGCCAACGAGGGTTGCATGCGACACAAGGTCATTTTTATCGTGGGTTTCCTGAGCCCGTAGGCTCAGCCAAAATATGCCCGGACTCTAAAAAACGAATCGGGTAATTCACCCCGAACGAGATTCTGCCCCGGCGGAACTCGTCTGGGCTGCTCAGAGGCAGAAAGTTCGGACCGTCAAGTCAGCCTGGCTTGAATCAGTATTCAGCCACCCCCCCCGAGGGTTGCATGCGACACAAGGATTTTTATGAGCCCGTAGGCTCAGCCAAAATATGCCCGTATGACTCGTAAAAACGAGATCTCATTTACCCCGAACGAGATTCTGCCCTTCGGCGGAATCGTCTGGGTTCCTTTCTGCTCAGAGGCAGAAATTCGACCGTCAAGTATCGGCTTGAATCAGTATTAGCCACCCCCCTGTCGATTATGGACAAGGTCATTTTATCGGGGCTTTGGAGCCCGTAGGCTCTGCCAAAATATGCCTGTATGACTCGTAAAAACGAGTTTCTTTATTTACCCCGAACGAGATTCTGCCCTCGGCGGAAATGTCCGTTCCTTTCGCTCAGAGGCAGAAAGTTGGACCGTCAAGTCGAGAAGTCGGCTTGAATCAGTATCTAGCCACCCCCCACGAGGGTTGCATGCGACACAAGGTCATTTTTTCGCGGGGTTTCTGGAGCCCGTAGGCTCAGCCAAAATATATGCCCGTATGACTCGTAAAAACGAGATCGGGTAGGCCATTCACCCTGCACGAGATTCTGCCCTTCGGCGGAACTCGTCTGGGTTCCTTTCGCTCAGAGGCAGAAAGGACCGTCAAGAACCTGGCTTGAATCAGCATC
The DNA here is from genome assembly GCA_903632075.3 of Acanthosepion pharaonis. Classification (NCBI taxonomy): domain Eukaryota; kingdom Metazoa; phylum Mollusca; class Cephalopoda; order Sepiida; family Sepiidae; genus Acanthosepion; species Acanthosepion pharaonis. The sequence goes on from CAHIKZ030004549.1 coordinate 2,766,281, forward strand.
TAGCCACCCCCCACGAGGGTTGCATGCGACAAGGTCATTTTTATGGGTTTCTGGAGCCCGTAGGCTCAGCCAAAATATGCCCGTATGACTCTGAAAAACGAGAAGGAATATTCACCCCGAACGAGATTCTGCCCTTCGGCGGAACTCGTCCGGGTTCCTTTCTGCTCAGAGGCAGAAAGTTCGACCGTCAAGTCGAGAAGCTCGGCTTGAATCAGTATCCAGCCACCCCCCACGAGGGTTGCGTGACACAAGGTCATTTTTATCGGGTTTTTGAGCCCGTAGGCTCAGCCAAAAATATGCCCGTATGACTCGTAAAAAACGAGATCGGTGGGTCATTTACCCGGAACGAGATTCTGCCCTTCGGCGGAACCTCGTCTGGGTTCCTTTCTGCTCAGAGGCAGAAAGTTCGACCGTCAAGTCGAGAAGCTCGGCTTGAATCAGTATCTAGCCACCCCCCACGAGGGGCTGTATGCGACACAAGGATTGGGTTTCCTGAGCCCGTAGGCTCAGCCAAAAATATGCCCGTATGACCTCGTAAAAAACGAGATCGGGGTATTCATTTGAATCGTCCCTTCGGCGGAACCTCGTCTGGGTTCCTTTCTGCTCAGAGGCAGAAAGTTCGACCGTCAAGTCGAGAAGCTCGGTTTTGAATCGTCCCTCTCGTGAGAGGCGTAGTATACATAGTGCTAGGAAGAGTTCATTCTGTAGTTATAGGTTAGGGCACATGACATTTACAAGAATCAGGTAAATTCTGGAGAAGTAGGAATGTATCGTATATAGGAGTGACACTTGACTTCTGGAGTGCCACTTGAGGTCTGGAATGAGCTTGAATCGCAGTAGACATTCAAAGCAAGGAGCCTCAATGAGAGTGCAATTGTTCATCATGATTAGAAAAAAATGGTTTGCTCGATGATCATGAAACTTTACTCGCTTTGTTTTATAGTTATTGAATGTTACAACTGAGTTCTTCCTATATTGAATTGTGAAAATTAGGTCAGAGGATAGATCAGCTGCTAGATTCTGGTCATCAAGATTTTTGCCATTGCATCTATAAACAGTGGTATCACCCTATATATATATATATATATATATATATATATATATATATATATATATATATAAGACATATTACCAGGCGACAGAATCTTAACAATAGAAGATCCGCAGATGAGACACTTTGTTGACGGAAGATACAAAAACAAAACTATAGAACCTCCTGGACAAATGAAGGAAAGCGAGAAAAAAGAATTAACCACCAACTATGAAGATAGAAAGGGTTTCAATAGGCGATAGAAAATCCAACACGGAAATCGAAACGCATTGGATTAACGAAAGATATATTCCAAAAATTAAACCAAGTAATAAGTAACAGTAGAACTTTGTTAGAACCAAAGCAAAAGAAATGTGGTTCTACAGAAGGATGTTGACAATTCCATTAGCGAAGTACGAAATGAGGAAAAAGTCTTAAAATTGTAGCAAAAAGAAACACTCAAAATCAGAAGTCGTCAGCTGACGTTTCTTGGGCATAGAATGAGGGACGAGAGTTTGGAGAACTTGATCCTCACAGGGCGTACTGAGGTCAAGCGAGAAACAAGAATGCGTCAAAAAATGTTAAATGTCTCTTCTACTCCAATAGCTTCATGTCTCGCACTTCTAGCCCGTGGAACTCCCTCCCCATTTCCTGTTCTCCTGATAGCTATAATCTCCAACTATTCAAATGTAATGTCAATCGACATCTCCAGCTGCCTTGATCTATCCCCTAACCTTCTCTTTATCCTCTCCTCTATCACTTCTCTTTGCACCCGTTGCGTGCTAGTGGCTTCCTGCCTTGCTTGGGGTTGAATGTTTAAAAGAAAAAAGAAGTGATATAGGAGAAGACAACGGGTGAATTATGACAGTCTTCTGTGAACAGATGGTGGAACGGGGCCGGAAGATTCGGTAAAGTGCGAAAAACCGCTAAGATAAACATTAAGTTACGGAAGGAACATAGCGCATAGAATAAGATTCATGCATAGAAAAATAAGGTCTTAGGAAAATATTTAGAAATGTACGGTTAACAGTAGATGTTATGTAATTTTTCCAGGGTCAAATTCATGGATTACTTGTGTGTGTGTCAAACAAGACTGATAGAAATGTCCTAAATTAAATTACCTACCTCTCAGCAATCCATATTATTCTTGGAGTTAAAAGGAGAGTACACGAAAAAGAATGTTATTTTAAGCAATCTGAAAGACCTTTGTAGCAAGTCGTCTTTGCATTGTCAATTGATCGCAAAAATTTCAAAGTATGCCCATGTTTATTTTATTTTATTATTTCTCTTGGGTGCTTTCTGAAAGTTTCGCTCTGTGGGTTGTGGCTTGTATACTCGAAGCGTCAGATAGCGTAATGGAAATGCAGAGACAGAAAACGCGGACAACAAAGATGGCTGTTTTGAACGGAAAAAAATATCTTAAATAGTTCCCACGAAAAGAAAAAGATTACAAAAGAAAGATAACTGGTATCAATTTAACACCTGCGTGATATTCAGATGTTCTTGAATGAAAGATTTCATATACAACTCTATATACCAAACTAATAGTTAGTAATTGAATGAAAAAAATAGAAAAAAAACTTCCCACGCGATTTGTCCATCGAAAGGACTTCCTCAAACTAATAATGATTTTATCGATGGTATTATATATCTCTATAAAAGGCAGGATGTGTGTGTGTGTGTGTGTGTGTGTAACGAATGCACCGCCGCAATTGTCGACGGATTTTCACCAAAATTTACATTCACATGCACCAAGTTAGCAGTAAGGCCAAGAACGACTTTGCATTTCCCAACTCCTTTCGATAGTGGCAATTTTTTCATGCTTCTACGGCAGTTTTCATGTAGTTTGCGGCCATTTCCTGCTGGCCAGAGTGAGAACCAATATGTTAACTAGCATGCGAGCATGCAAAAAAATCTATAGCTGCATTCGTCACAAGTGGGAAAAATTTAAATCTGCATGGCACTTTACTCCAATTGGCTCATTCGCTTCCTTAAACTCAACGCTGATTCTGATTCCGCAGAACTGGGTTGGATGTGAAAAAGTATTTCTTGTTAACATTCATTTTTCATTCAATTTTTCCAGTTACGAGTACTTTTTTAAAGCTGATCCTTTTGTGTTCATTTTGTTTAGTTCTTTTCTTTTGTTGTAAACAGATTTAATGTTTAGTACAGAGCTTACAAAAAATTCGCAGTGTGAGATAGGCAAGAAGGCATGTAGCAACATCAGCACTGCAAAGGGCACTTCTTTAAAGGCAAGGAAGGGCTAAAATATTTTAAGTCAAGTGATAGCGATTGCTGTATGAGTCGTACGAATTTTGAATCAAGCACGGGCAACGCATGGCCATACTTAATATATATATATATATATATATATATATATATATATATATATATATATATATATGTGTGTGTGTGTGTGTGTGTGTGTGTGTGTGTGTGTGTGTGGATGACAATATACATGCTCCTGAAAAATTTATTTTGGCAGGGCTCTCTGGGGAGGAAGTGTGGGGGTTTGTAAATAGTAACTATTACGGCTAATAATGCAAGACTCTTCGTTAAATCGAATCAATTTCTCTCAGTTACTGTGTGTTTATCTAAAAATAAATACGCTTACATTCACCTTCAGCCCTGCCGTAGACTCTCCAAGTGACGCCAATTCAGTCGGGTTTCGATCCTAGCTAGAGACAAGCGGACGTCTAGCCCCATGGATGAGCTGTGATACAGCGAAACAGTCTGTCTGTGTATGACAATATATATATATATATATATATATATATATATATATATATATATATATATATATATATAAAAAGATTTCGCCAGGTGGTTTGCTGACCTTGTTGGTTAAAACTGATAGTGTTCCGGTCAGCATTTTATCTTTTTAAGATATTAAATCGCTCTACAGTTTTGATTTTTTGGTACTTGAAATTGACCTGTTTTTGTTGTCTGCGATTTTAACAAATGTTTTAAACTTTGTTTATCTCGATACATATATATATATATATATATATATATATATAAAAACTGCAAGCCTCTTACTACTTGTTTTATAGGGATGAAGTGTCGTTGCCGACACTGAAGTTTGAACACAGATCACCATTGAGCAAACACAGGTGATTCCATTTTTAATAAGTAGACCACGTGATTGTAAAGGAAAGGTATATATGAGAATTAGCGTGGGCGTCTAAGTAATCACTATTCTCTATACTATCCTCTATACTATTTCTCTATACTGATCACTCTACAGATTACTATTATTTGAACAAGTATTACTAGTGCGTGCAATATTCGTAGGAGTTACTACTAGTATCTGCGATTCCAAAGTCTCGACTACGACGAGAATTAGGAACGTGATACCAAGCATTCGTTGACATCACAAAAGTGACAACGAAGGCGTCTGACATCACAAAACTACTCAATCTCTATTACTAGAGTAGATGTTCAGAAAAATGACGTTCATCAGCTACGCCAGCTCTGACCAGCCATGCCGAGGTGACGGTTCCAGATCATCTCCCTTCACTTCGTGTTATTTTGCTAAAGAATAAGCTCGACTTCGACAACTTTTATTTTCAGAACTTTTACGTTGCAAAACAACCGCCCAAGAGAATGCTGCCTTGGCCAATAAAAGCCCAACCAATAGATATCCTACACGTCCTCATAATTTGCATTTCTTACTTTTTCCTACTATGGTCTGGAGCCTCTTTTGTTTGCCTCGGGGTTCTTGATAGGCTCCAGAGGCGAATATGCAATATAATTGGCCCTGATCTAGTATCTCGTCTACAGTCACTCTCTCACAGACGCGCCGTCGCCTCTCTCTGTCTGTTTTACAAATACTTTCATGGCAATTTCTCCGAGAAGCTGCATTCGCTGGATCCCAGACTTCATGAGTTCAAGCGCCCTACAAGGCTGGCATCCCGCTCTCACCCTTTCACTGTCGAAACTCCTAAATGTAGCCGTCTCCAATAGCTTCATATCTCGCACTTCTCGCCTATGGAACTCCCTTCCCTATTCCAGTTTCCCTGAGAGCTATAATCTCCAGCTATTCAAATGTAATGTCAATCGACATCTCCAGTTGCCTTGATCTATGCACTACCCTTCTCCTCATCCTTTCTTCTATCACTCCTATCTGATCTTGCTCCAAATCTTCTGTAACCCCTTGCGTTCTAGTGGCTTCCCGCCTTGCTTGGGGTGAAACGCTTAAAAAAAAAAACAAAAAAAAAAAAAAAACAATGCTAATCAAGAACCGTCTACCTTGAGTGGCTCTTTTGCCTTGTTTTGAGTGAACATACAGTATAAAAAAAGACAAGTTGTATCATTATGGGCGTAAAAAAATGAGATATAAAACTTGGAACTTTTCAACGTATTATCTCTGCTTTATACAAATAGCTAAATGTAAAATAAAGTATTTCTATACCGCTTTTGTTTTTATCATTTTTATTTTTATTTATTTAATCATTTCACCTCGAGAAAAGCAGTAAAGACACTAAGACACAAGTGGTTACTGAGTGTGAAAGAATAAGAAACATTATTAAATAGCGAGAATAATAAAAGAAGAGGAATCAAGAAAACAGTAGATAACAATTGACATTGTATTTAAATTATTGATGATCAAAGTTGGTTGGAAAGCATAAAGAAAGTTCCACAAGCGAGAAGTACAAGAGAAGAAACTGTTAGCATAGAACTTACAGTTGGATCTAACCAATTCAATTTGATGAGACCTTATTGCCAATCTAGTACTGCGCTTGAATTCATAAAGTGCCAAAGAGGAAAGCTCACCAGAACAATTGCTATAAACATATTTATAGAAAAGGCTAATGTTAAAATGACTGAAGCCAAGACGCCAATTACATCGCAGATTCCTCTTTGGATATATACCCCATTGTGCAAATCAATTGAAACAACTGCTTTAGTTTCCTTTCTTTCACCATACAGTCAGTTTTATACCCATTAGAGTGACAGTGTGTAATCGATTTCTATGTTTTTCTCAGATTAAGTCATTTGCAGTGATGCGCAGTAATATGAATCTATTTTCGAGGTGTATGATGAAAAATATTACGTCATCCGCGATTGCATCAGATTTTTATCACGTTCAGACACTATTGTCTCGACTGTCTATTAGTTATCCTACGGCCATTGTCTGCGATGGACGTTACTACAAGAAAACGTACGAAAATTGTAACGATACACGAACACACTGCCAAGTCTTAGCAGTTAAAAATCAAAATACTGACCCGAAAACTCTCCTGATTTACATCGTTCAATGAAAATGAGACATGTTGCGACTGAAATGGGCTTTTGCCAACAACTGCTGAGAATACTAGAACAGAAGAAACGTAATGAGGAATATTTTAAGGAGGATAGAAATTACAAGAAATCTACTGTCAGCAATCATAAATTGACAACTAAAGTACATATAATGACGAAAAAAGGCTAAGAGAATTTAACACTCACAGGACATCTAAAAGTAAAGAAAAGCAAGATTTAATAGCGAGTAATATACTTAACGAGTGAAAAGTAGAATAAAGGAAAAGAAGAATGGTAAAGAAGCAAAAGAACGTGTGAAGAGCTATAACCGTCTACATCCTGAAAGACCTGGCATATAAAAAAAATATATTTGATATTGACTGTTGCCATTTTGATAGATGCAGATTGATTTGGAAAGCTCAATACAAATTTAATGATTCCTGAGAAAAGATCGGTTTTTCTTCGTAGGACAAGCACATTGCAGTTCCTACTTTGAAAGTTTATTACTATTTGGGTCGGCATTCATTGGTTAGACAATAAATAGGTGAAATAACTTAATAAAAAGGGAAAATTAATTAGAAGACGGTTACAAAGAAACAAATTTACGTCACTCTTCTTGGTAGGGTTAGGGTTAGGGTTAACCCGTACCATCAATTTGAGATATAAGAGATAACGTGTCTTTCTTTCCCTCTTTGTATATGCCAAGACTCTTCAGGCAGTGAATGATGATGTTTCGCTATAGTTTCCTGTTTTTTGCTGAACTTTCTCCTTTAACAAGAAAAACGTTTCATTTTCAGAGGATTTTGTTTTTTTGTTTTTAATATAGTAACTGAGAAACCGTAGTACCGAGCGGTGGCTAACACCTCTACCAGACGTATAAGTAGACAAATGGAGCCGTTTCAAGCTCAGAAGGGCATAAAAGATCGACGTATAAACACGTCTGTGGCTGGTTTTTGAACGTTATCTTTTGCCCGTGTTTATTCGTCCGTGTCCGTAAAAACACTTTCGGTAAAAACGTATATACACGTCTAAGCTAAAGAAAGGGTTAATATTTATGGTACTTGTTCCTATTTGCTCAAATGTCTCAAGCCGATTACTCGCAGCTTTCCCTTGCTCCTCTTTCCTTCTTTATTATATGACCTCAAAAATTCAATTTTGTGATTGTTAGAAACTGTCTTTCTAGTTCTTGTTTCCCTTAAAACTTCCTCCTGTGTCGCAGGGTTTCTTTATGACATTCCCACTATTCGTTGACAAATGCATATCTCGGCCGTTTCAATTGATATGCGACAAAATTTCACAGTTTTCAATGATAGAGAACTGCCCATATATTATGCCCGACTGACATAAAATACTTCCCACGTGACCCCAGAGTGCGGCCTGCTAGTGGTTTTGAAAATAGTCAATTCCTTGTATAGTCTATTTGCGCCGACTTTTCAACCTGTAATCTATCTATATATAATACTAAAATCTGTGCGGGCATGCGTGCTTTTAAGGTGAGTCCGTCCGGTGCAAATGATTTACGAGTTGTTTATACAGTAAGTATTTTTATTTTAACTTTCTACAAACGGACAATTTTGTTTAATTAAAATATTTTAAAGTTAAAGACAGACACAAAGAGATCCCGCTTTGCTGTTTCGTCCAGTTGTTTATAGAGTAATTATTTACATTTAAGTTTTCTTTAAACAGAAAATATTTTAAATATCTAAAAAAAAATATTTTTTTAAATATTTAAAAATATTTTCAAGTGAATATGATTAAAAAATATGTTTTGACATATTAAAAAAAATATTTTTAACTTAATCTGGTTTAAAGTTCAAGTTTATCCCGGAAGTTTTGTTTCTATTAAATGCCGTAAACAATCAGTAAAACGTTAAACATGAAACCAGATGATGACACGAACGAACTGAAATATTTAACTGGATCATAAAGCCTCAAAAACAAAACTGCTTTCTATTAATCACGGCAGAGATCCTTTCCTGTCCCCCATTAGAATGTCTGACGCTCAACTTCTCGAGAGCACCTCTCTGCGGCTGCTCGGTCTCACGTTGACTGCTGACCTGAGATGGAACAAATACATGGAGTCAATTGCTTTGTCCACTGGAAGGAAAGTTTCCCTCCTTATGCCGCGCCAGGAAATTTTTCTCACCAGAGTCGATCCTTCAAATATACAAATCAACCATTCGCCCTTGCATGGAGGATTGCTGCCATATATGGTCTGGAGCCCCTTCTGTTTGTCTCAAGGTCCTTGATAAAATCCAGAGGCGGATATGCAATGCAATTGACCCTGATTGAAAAGTAATTGTCATCTTTGTTAAAAGTACGGCGGTAGACTGTTTTCGCTCCGTTTTCCATGCCTAGGGATATCCCCACTTGTTACTTCTACTACTGAAAGATGAGGATATTAGTCTGAAGACGAAAAATGCACATAACTTATAATTTTATATCTAAATTTTAACATACAAACAACTTGAACTTACAAACTTAAATGTTGATGGCTTGTTAATCATAATACCTTCAAAACGAAACTGCTCTTTTCACTCATCTTAAAGAAACTTATTTGCTTTTTATCAACATGGCTAATGCTAACCCCCGAGAGACTGTCTTCTTGCGACTTCTCGGGTTAACGTTTTCTACTGACATGAAGTGGAAAAATTATATTGAATCAATTGCTAGTTGTGCCTCTACGAAAGTTGGTTCACTGTCTCATTAGAATATTTCCAGAATCTTGCTTACGCGTTTATAAGTTTACCATTTGTCCATGCATTGGATATTTCTATCACATCTGGTCTGGAACCTCTGCTATGCATTTAGAGATTCTTGATAAAATCCTCAATAGAATCTGCAACGTTATAGGTCCTGACCTGGTATCTTGGTTTCTATCCCACTGCCTTAATTTATCTTCCCTGTGTCTTATCTACAAATATCTTCATGGTAATTGTTCTGATGAGCTTTCCTCTTTGGGACTCCGACTTTACGGATTTACGTCCGTACTAGATTGACAGTTAGGTCTTAACATTTTAGTCGAAATTGCTAGATATAATCGTATGTTCTGGGCTAACAGTATCTTTTCTCGCACTTTTCGCTTGTGGAATTATCTTCTGGCTGCTTGCACTCCAGTCAACTTTGACCTTGAAACTTTTAAGTTCAACTTTCATCGTTATCTTCTTTCGATTCTAGGAACATTCGCCCCAAACAATTTTGCCGTATAAAAACTCGCCTTAAGAATTTTCGCCGTAGAATTTTTTGCCGTTTATGATTTTTGCCGTAAGACAATTTCACCGCATTTTTTAATATGCGAAGTACTTTGTTATCAAGTATAACTGTCTCACACTATTGTTACTTCGATTTAAACATTTCAATAATCGAAGTTATAGGATCAAATTGATCCTCGTCACGCAATTTCATATTTCAGACTTAACATTAAACTTTCTGTTAACATAATATCAGTCTGTCAATAATTCTCACTCAAGAAGTATATAATATTTCAAACAAACTGACAACTTGAATACACAACCAACTTCAATATAAAATACAGGATGTCTATAAAGTTTGTGTGCACTTATAATTTATAACTTTATTTGTATTTGTGATAGAAATAATCTATAAAAATGTTATAAAGTTTAATGTACCTAGTTTTAAGTATAGCTGAAATAACTAATGTGATTTCAGGCAGTACTGTAAATCAGTTGGCAAATATTTTCTGTGAATGGCAAAATCGTATGACCCTTTGTATTGCTAGTGATGGAGGACATGTGGAAACTTAAATAAAATTCCAATAAACCTTAAAAACATAGATTTACTTCTTTCTAATCCTTTTTACAAATTATTTCTATCGCAAATACAAATAAAGTTATAAATGTTTTAAAATGCACACGAACTTTATGGACGGCCTGTATTTGGTCAAAGAAACATAACACTTTCAAACTAGCATTAAGGCTTTTGAAATTTACACATTATTTGCAAACATAAACTGTTTTAAAATCACTATAAATACCTAAATATACTTTCTTATATTTGAACATACATTAGAGTGGCACAAGGCCGAAATATCGGGCACCCAGTGAGGATCGAACTTACTACTCAGTCGTAATTGATCTAGCAAGACAAGCTTTCTAACCATTACACCACTTCGAGGTGCCCTTGAACAAACATTATACAACACTTTTGATCCTAAGTATAGCTGACATTCAATTCATCAAACACAAACACATTTAAACAATTTAAAGTACTACTTTGTTATATAATTAAAATATACTTGATAACAAGGTAATTCGCATATTAAATTGAACATTACTCCAAAAGGGACGTTCAGGATAAGGGGATCGAAAAAAAGGCGGCGAAATTGTCTCATGGTAAAAATCTTATACGGCGAAAATTACTGAGGCGAGTTTTCCTAAGGCAAAAATGTTTACCGCGAATTTTAATAGAGCAGACAGAAGATAAAGATGAAAGTATGAATGTTATGGCTATTACTGCTGGGTTGATTCTTTCACCTAAACATCCAAGACTTGTTGAATTGCCTTCGTCGCTGAAATAAATAGACAAAGAAAAGGCGGAAGGATACGGAGACACTAGAGGGACAGTTTAGGACACTGATTTTATTTCCTTCTTTTTTTTTTTGTTGGATTCCAACGACCTCTTGTTGGGGAATTTCCTTCCCGAACAGTTGGCACGTGTTCACCAGTGAAAGGTCCAACAGAGAAAAAGAGATTCTTCTAGTTTATTTTTTTTTTTTTTTTTTTTTTTGCACATGCGTAAATTGTCTTTCCTGTCAGAGGACTCCTGGGAGATTTTAATGTTTATTCTATTTTGTACTTTTATTTAATTTTGTATTTTTATTTTATTTCGTGTTTTTATTTTATCCCCACAAAAGTAGCGCTTAAACGTTTCAAGATCAAAGTTGACTGTGGAGCAAGAAGAGTAGCGATGTTTACGGCGTTAGGAAAATGAAAATGTTTACGGGGAATCTTCCTGATACGATCTTCTGTCTTTTTTTATTCCTGTTCTTTTATTTTATTTTTCCATATTCTTTCGCCGTTATTGAGCTTAATAGCTTTATTGCTTTACTTGCGGTGAAATTGGTACCGTGCCATCTTTTAGTCCATTTTGTATTCATTTATTTATTATAAAACTTTTAGTACCTATACACCTATCATTCTCCCTCTATTATTATCTATATCTATTAATCTATTTTCTTTCCCACCTGCACATTATTTTCAATGATTCGACGCATTCCATTCCTGTATATGCATGGACATGTCTGACGATGAATTAAGATTAAGGGATACGTTATCGCCTTAGAATGATAGACCCCATAAAAACGAATTACGTTACTTGAAACGTTTAATGTCATCTTTTGAGTACAAAAAAACAAGAAAAAGCCTGAGTCATTGTAGACATTGTCACTCACAATGGGCGCGTAGAACTTCCGGTTTCCGGTTCAGTTAACTTTCGGCAAGCAAAAACCTTTTTTTTAAAAAAAGCGTCACATTCCGATAAAATTGCATCCCGTCTTTGTCATTATTCATTTCAAAGGAAGCATTCTTTTTATTTGCCAAACTGTAAAAACGCTGCGAGCTGCGATAGCGCGACGATCAAAGAACGAACTGGACACTTCAAGATATCCTTTTTTGATAGCGACAGTAAAGGTTATGCGAGTAAAGCTTATTTCCTACCAAAAAGAAACCATTACGTATACTATAATATCTCTTTCTCTCTCTCTCTCTCTCTCTCTCTCTCTCTCTCTATATATATATATATATATATATATATATATATATATATATATATATATCTATCTATTCATCTATCTATGAGCTCTTTCTCTTTCTCTTGCTATCTATCTGTCTACCTATCTATCTATCTTACTATGATCTATCTCTTTCTCTTTCTTACTATCTATCTATCTATCTTACTATGATCTGTCTTTCTCTCTCTTGCTATCTATCTATGATCTCTCTCTCTCTTGATTTCTATATATATATATATATTTATCTCTTGATATTTATATATTAATTGATCTAAGTAAAAAGTATTGTACTTTATATATATATATATAGTTTATATATATATATATATATATATATAGGGGTTATATATATATATATACTTCTTGAGTTTTCTTATATATATGGACTTTTAAGTAAAACTTTTTTTTGTCATAATTAGTTGATTGTTGTGTTCGTTCACGTTCAATATAAATCAGTCCCTTTATTTTGACACAATTCCTTGGCGGATTCGAAAATGTTTTGCATCTCGTCAGGGGTTATCCATACACTTATTTTGTCTTCTCTCAATTTGTTTTAATCCTTTCATCTCAAACAAGGCAATAAAGCCACTGAGATGCAAAGGGTTACTGAGTGTAAAAGAATAAGAAAAGAAAATAACATTATTAACGAAAGAGAAGTGGAATCAAGAAGACATTAGAAAACGATAGATATTGCATTTTAAATTTTTGAAGATCAAGTTGGCTGGAAATCAATAAACCAGAAAATGGTCCACAATCGAAAACTTTTACATTCGCAACACAGCGAATTCTGAAAGCAAGAAAACATTATGAAATCTTATCTCTGATTTTCAACCAAACATCTCTGTATCCTTCTATATCTTTATATATCCACACACACACACACACACACACACACACACACACACACACACACACATATATATATATACACGCTGGGGTATTTCGTATAGAGAAGAACGTTAAAATTCCCTTCATTTCTTTCGTGCGACGAGGGCCTATAGGTAGGATATCTGACTGGTTTCGATCCCGGCTTGAAGGAATCGGACGTCTAGCCACACTGAAGAGCTGTGATACAGCGAAACAGCCTGTCTGTGAATGACTATATATATATATATATATATATATATATATATATATATATATATATATATATATATTATATTATCTTAAAAACAACTTAAAAGATGCTTAACATAAAACTTATGGTTATATCTATCCAATTCAACTGTAAAATGATAAGACCTAACTGCCAATCTAGTACTGCGCTTGTAATACCTCCATTCACTGGATATGTCAGGCATATCGTAGCTTAAATGCAAGCATTATGCTGTTGTGAATAGCGAATATAATCAGAATGAACCCTTTATATTTATTACCTGTATTTAATATTTCAATTTATAATTAAATTCAGTTTACTGAATTCTATTTATACTAGTTTGACGTATTTTCATGTTCTGGCACGGTTTTCTAATATTTTGTCATCAGCTGACGAAAGTTGTTAATGTTAGATTTTCTAAATGCGATTTCTGCCGATTGGTATAGTTTTCTTGTCGACGAATTTATTAGAAACACCTGTTTCATCTTAATGAATGCATCCTATTAATTATGGTGTACCGGTGCAAGATTTAGACAGTTAACAACAGCTGGGCAGTGATACCAGCCCAGAAAAAAAGGAATAAAGATTATAGTCCAAGACAGAAAACAAAGCAGCTTTAACACGACATCAACGGGCGTCAATGGTGTAATTAAATCCGTACAATGCTCTAAACACGGATGAACACAACTTCTAGCTTATCACCAAAGATAACAGGTTGATTATGAGGGGAAATGAATGAATATCAAGAGACAAGAGCAAAACATGGCGCTGGTCGGATAAAAAGACGTTAGTAATGGTGAACATTGCCAAGAATAGAATTCTGTGGAATATAACAAAGAAGAAGTCTTTCATCTTAAAAACAACTTAAAAAGGCCGTTTGACCAACAGAAGAACTGGCCAAATTTAACGACAAAAAAAAAAGCAAATAAAAACGACATTTTCATTTTCTTCATCAAGTCATTCATTCCTTTAGTTCACTGCTACTAACAAGCAGCAATTTTTTATCCTGATGATGGCCATGCTGACCGAAACTCATCGAGGAATCTAAATGAAATAATAAAACAAAAAATATTAATATACAACCCAGTGTGTCTCAAAATTTTAAGTTTTTAATTTTTCAATATTTTTTTGTTCAAAACACACACACACACACACACACACACACACATATATATATATATATATATATATATATATATATATATATATATATATATATAAGAGGAAGGTCATGAAATCAAGTGTAAAGGGCGACATGCTTGCAAGTTGAAGTCCACCTTAAACATTTTACGCCACCAGCAACTTCTTTTACTCTAAGATTCTTTCACCTCCAACCAACGCTTGCAAAGCCAAACGGCGCGAGGGAATGGATGACGTGAGCAGGTTTTGATAAAACTGGAAGCTTCTAGTTGTGAATCTGCATGTTGGCAGCAAATTTAGCCATCAACACCATTATCATAAAGGAAGCGATCAGCAGATAAGAAATTAAATTCTTGGATACGAGATAAAGACAATAAGAAATAAAGAACACAATTTTTTAAGAATATGACAAATGGAAAACGGTTTCATTGAATATAGATTACGCGTTTCCCCTTACTTGGCTTCATCAGATCAAAAACGAAATAAATAAATATGTGTATTTGTGTGTATGCTTAAATGAAAAAAAATACTCTTAGTACTTTTCTGCTAAATTTGCGTTCCTCGTGAGAAAAGAAAACAATTGTGCAAATTTTGTATTTATTCTGTATCTTTTCTTTGCAAAATTCTTGTTCTTGTTGAAATTTATTATACGTTGAATTTAAGGCAAATCATCATCCTATTTTCAAAATGGCTCGAAAACAAAAGCAACATATAGCCTTTTCTGAAATTAATTTAAAGTAAATCCTCATCCATTGTGATGAAAGCAAAAGATTTATATATGTTTAGGTTTGTCCTTGTATTTTCCGTGTCGACAATATGCATATATGATAGGATATAGAATCCTGACAAAGTTTGAAGAATATGATAAATGGAAAACCGTTTCATTGAAACTAGATTATGCCCGTCCTGAGTATGATGATAAACTACATCCGCGTCCTGGGTAAGACGATAAACTACATCCGCGTCCTGGGTATGACGATAAACTACGCCCGACAGCAAGACTTCTGATCTGAATGTTTTGTGGAGCGTAGAACCATTTCTTAATTGCTGGTGTTCCCAGATCCATGTTGACCCGGGGTGGTAGCATGTGTTTGGGTCCCAGCCATGGGCAAATATTCAACCTCTAAACTGGGGTCAAAACACCATTAAAAAAAAAAATTATTACCAGTAATGCTTTTTTGAAAAAAATATTACCAGCAATAGTTTTTGTAAAAAAACAAAACAAAAAAAAACAGCTATACATATTTTGAAAAAAATATTAGTAGCAATACATTTTTGGAAAAAAATATTGCCAGCAATAAAGACTTTTGTCGGCATTAAATAACCTATCGAGGTTGATATGCCGTAAAACAAAATAAACCAAACAAAACATAGATTATGCGTTTCACTCTTATTAGTCTTCATCAGATCAAAAACACAAATCAGACATATTGTACATCAAAATATAGTTATACATCACAGTTTCACATCTCTGCTTCTCAATATATTTACCTGGCACATGCCGTGTAGAGTTAATAATCTCTAAATTGCGTTTCTGTCTTCGGGCAGAGTGCGACTCACTTGTAACTCTGGCTGTGAACAGAGACGCAGATGAGGAAATACTACGATATGCCCGGTCCTGGAGGACAGCTGTACACAACTTCCATTGTACTAAAGAAGCAAGATCGGTATTCATACTGATACCAGTGCCAGCGCGGTGGTTTTGGGCAATTTTTGTCCTTGGTCCGGGTGTACGGCTCAGGTTCTCCACTTTAAGCCTGACCTTGTGTCACATCCCGTCTCACTGAGGAGAGCAGGGGAAATAATATTTCTCAACATAGTCACCACTTCTTTCAACGGCAGTATTTCACCTACGAATGAGGGCATGTATCACAGCTTCTTAAAACTCACCTGGCTGCTGATGTAGACATTTCATTACAGCAGTTTTCAACATCATAACGTTTGTCCTTTAGCGTCTCTTTCATTGAACCAAAGAGATGGAAGTCTTTTAATCATGTTTACAGGAGTTTCTTCTTCGGCAACAAAGGGCTCAATTACTGCTGTTTGCTTCTGACAGATTTCCGACAAGGGAGCCATTTTTATATCAACTGATTTATTCATAGATCTGTATACGAAATAGATAATTGAAAGATTTTTGGAAACACTCACATAAATACCACACAGCACAAAAAAGGAAGCAAAACAGCATATGGTTCAGCTCACTGTACAACAAAAACATAAAAACAAACATAGGAAAAATATTCATTAAACTCAGACACAAAAAACCCCACCCATCAAGCATTCTCCACAAGATATTCAACAAAAACACATTAAAAATCAACTACGGTCGCGCCGAGAAAATAACAATCAATATGCACAAATCATACGTACGTGTAACTGCAGTGTAAAGAATGAATGTCTCCTAAACGACAATTGCTTGCAGAATAATGTAATATATCAAGCTAATGTAAATTCAGAAAAATAACGAAAAAATATACACAGGAGTTACTGAAGGATTTTGGAAACAGAAACTACGGTTAAAAAAAATCCTTTACAAATAGTAAACCCGTGAATATCACAATGCTTTCTAAACTTATATGTGAAATCAAAAACAAAAACCAAATCACGCCAAAAATGGGATGGGAAATATGAAAAAATCATCAGGCTTCAAAAAACAACATGCAGCACAAAAAATAAAAAAGTAGAAAGAGAAACATCATATGGTTCAACCCACCGTAAACATAAAAACAATCATACGAGAACTATTCATTAAACTCATACGCAAACACAACAAATCCCAAAACTGTAAACTTTGTCTGGAGGAGAAACTAGCTATACTTACCTTCCTATACCAACACAAATGACTAATTAAACGATTAGAACTCATCTGAAAATGAAGACACGAAAACAAATTTTTATTACGTTACTTCAAAATAGAAAACAAAAAATAAAATAGATTTAATATATATATATATATATATATATATATATATATATATAACCACGTGAAACATTATTCCACTCCTCTTGCATCCGTTGACGTAATGTAGCGAGAGTTGAAGTGGGGCTAACCGAAAAGGTCAAACATTGTCCCATTATCTCAAATAAAATAAATTAGTTGAAGAAACGTTTTAATAAAACTACATTCGACGGCTCTAAGTAAAATAATGTTTAACAAGTAAGTCTTGCGTCCATAAATACTTTAGTGGGTTCTATCCTCACGAGAGAATCCGACTCTTGTGTCCTTGTGAGAGATTGAACCATGCTTCATTACTAGCAATATGGGTGCTTCCCCTTGGAGCAATGGTTGACAAGCAAGTTCTAAAAAAGTACTGAACTCAATTCACACTTGGTGTCCGATTTTATTTTTTTAGAAATCTTAATACAACATTAACTGATCCAAATTCTCACAATCCGTCAAATACTCCGTATATAAAAAATCTCTTGAAACGAAAATCCCCAAGGACCCCATCTTTAAGAACACTATTAAATTCTCCCCATGTAACCTAAACAAATTCATACAAATGCCAGATGAAAATAACACATAAATGAGAGATTTATAAGCATTACGAAGCTTAGATTCGTTTGGCACAAAGATAATCGAGCGATATGGCATTCAGCTTCAATCAACTAGGGTTAAGACAAAACTACAACAACATCAATCGAACGAGACAATTTGAACACTGCTGTAGTTCAGAAAAAAACACTTAATGATACGATATGAACTTAGAACCAACTATGGTTACAACAATGCTAACTATGGCTGAGACATTAAAGTGAATCCAGCTAAAATTAGGACAACACCAACTCAGGGTAGGACATCAATTTGAATCCAACAAGGGATAGGACAAAACCAACTAGGTACAGGACATCGCCTGGAATCAAGCTAAGCAGTGGCTGCTTTGTGAATGAATGTCTATGTTTCCCTCTATAGAAACAGCTGTTTATTACATTCACCATTTACCAGATGAGGTACGACCACTAAACAAAATGGCGATACACGCGTTCGCTTTTATAGAAATTTGTTATTGGCTTACAAAAAGTAAAGAAAAAAAAAAGAAGCCTGCAAATTTGTTACATTTAAACAACGACATTCAAAAATGTCCTTTTGCATTTTATTTGATATTTACATAGTTTTCGCTGCCCTTAACTGATATTCACAACATTTGTACATTAAATGTTTTTTTTAAGTTAAAATTACATCGAAACAGTCAAAGTGTTGAATAACAAATATGAAATAAAACGGCAACTAAAATTGTTCTAGGATTAATCAATCTATCGTTCTTTTTTTTTCTTTCTAAAAAAGCAGACGACATTTCAAATAATAAAAATTAAAAAGAAAATAAGATAAGAAAAAAAGAAACATGGTGAAGGATAATTGTAAAATGTTTTCATAAAGAACAACAACATTTTTAAAACTATTGGGGGCAGTAGGTATGTCACTTATATTTTATAAACGCCCTGCTGAGGATACAGTTAGGCACGTTCATAACATGGACCTTTTCCTGTCCCTCCGTACTTTTGTTTCCGCTTCTTTGTTGTTTATTTAAAACCCACCCAGATTAACATAACCGGACCTAAGAAAAAGGCGCCTTGCCGCAGAAGAAAACTTGTAGCAAGGGTAATGCGTTTAGTCTTCACTGGATGTAAGATTAGGTACTTTTTTTTTCTTTTTTACTAGTGGTGATACCCGGGATTTGCCTAGGTCAGGTTCCATTCCTTTAATCCGCAGCGAGCGAGCGAGTGCGAGAGAGAGAGAGAGAGAGATGTGCTAACTCTATTAAGTGTGGTACAAACTTAATGAGTACATTGGATAATAGGGAATGTGCTGCGCCAATTTCCCAAATTAGATTGGCGTGTCTGTCTTTAAAATCTGCATTCGACTTCTTGGTCTTTTGTCTCGGTTCGAATAGTGATCAATATGCGACTATCTCACCCACAAGACATACCACACAGATCAATCTTACTTTGCGTTTCGATCTATCTGCTACAGAGGTGCATGGGGTAGCTGGCATGAGGACTGTTTTACGTTAAGCATTCCGATGATACCCGGGATTTGCCTAGGTCAAGTTCCATTCCTTTAATCCGCTGCGAGCGAGCGAGCGAGCGAGCGAGAGAGAGAGAGAGAGAGAGAGAGAGAGAGAGAGAACGAGAGAGAGGGGAAGGACTTGTGTATCTTGTAGAATGGTATTTTTTTTTAATCATTTCACCCCACGCAAAGTGATAAAGGCACTAAGACGCAAGGGGTCACTGGGGCTGAAAGAAAATGAAAAGACTATAGTCAGAAGAAAAGGACAGTCAAAGAACAGGTTTCGGGAACAGAGAAGAGTGCGATTGACGTTGCATTTAAATTTTTGAAGATTGTAGGTGGTAGGGAAACAAGAAATCCCAAGAGAGTTCAACATATGAGAATTGCGAGAAAAGAAATTATTCGAATAGAATTTGCGGTTACATTTAGATAATTCAACAGTAAGACAATAACCTAGTTGCCAATCTTGTAGAATGCTTAAAGCCATGCAGTTGCGTCAACAAGGAGAAAAGCTCATTAGAATAATTGCATTAAAAATATTCGAAGAAAAGTCAGAGCGAAGCCACCTAACGTCGGTGGGAAAGTGATTGAAGTCGAGCATTGTCGTAATTAGAGCAACTGAATTTTGTTTGTATTTTATTTCATAGAAGGCTTTGTATAATATAATAATTTGGGAAATCAAAAAGAAAAAAAACAAATCACGCCAAAATATATCATGGGACATATGAAAAAAAGCATCAGCCTCCAACGACAAATCCAAAACCTGTAAATTTTGTCTAAAGGAGAAACTAGCTACACTTACCTTCCCATCTAAACTTTCAGCTGTATACAACCATTGCCTCAGATCATTGGTTGAAAAAGGGCTCCCAGCGAAATGAAGCATTAGAGACTTAGTGAGCAGCATCTTTCTTCGAACATCATCGACTGGCGCTACAAAATCACAAGCAAAGAACTGTACCAAATAACAGAAACTACTTCACTTGAGGACTTTCAACAGCGGCAACAACTAAAATGGATAGCACATATAACGCGAAGAGAAATAGTAACATATTGAAGAGATACTACTTCAAACAAAAAGTAAGGAAGGAAACACCTATCGATAAAGATTCCCCCCCACCACCAAAGAATTAAATAGTAGGGTAGACTTGATTGTATAGCTATATATTCTGGTGCCCCCGCTGTTCATCTCGAGGTTCTTGACAAAATCCAAAAGACAGATATGCAATGTGATAGGTCTTGATCTGTCATCTCGTCTACAGTCACTTTCTCACCGACGTGATGAGGCTTCCCTCAGTCCTTTCTATAAATATCTTCATGTCAACTGCTCTGACGACCTATTTTTACTGGTCCCCCAACTGCATGAATCAAGCGTGCTACTACGTTGGCATCTCGGTCCCACCCTTTCACTGTCGAAATAGTTAAATGTAACCGCCTCTTCTACTCCAACAGCTTCTTCTATCGCACTTCCAGACTATAAAACTCCCTTCCTCTTACTTACTTCCCTGATAGCTATAATCTTCAAATACTCAAGTGTAATGTCAATCGACATCTTCTGATGCCTTAATCCTGATTCCAGTCCTTCTCTATAGCCTTTCCTCGAACACCCATCTCTACTCTTGCTCTCACTCTATATAACCCCTTGCGTGCTTGGGGTGAAATGATTAAAAAAAAGTCAATCTAAGAGAAGAAAAATCAATGTAAAACCGAAGAGAAAACAACAAACCACGCTATTATATTACAAGAAGACACGGTAATTAATTCATAGATAATAAAAAAGGAATTTGTGAAGGGCCATGTATATCTATGTCCTGTAGCGACATAGCATAACAAATGTATTTAATATTCATTGGGAATGCAACTACGGTAGCCTTGTGTCAGACTATGCTATACTTAATATATCCGGGTGATCAATGTTGCATAAGAGAAAGCCCATCTTACAGATAGATTTATTGAGTTTGATTCTCATTGGGTGCTCAGTTTTTCTAGCTTTGTATCAAATTAAACTCCTACCAATAGGCTTTGTAACAGGAAATTACAACGCTTCATAGTAATGTAACAGTTAACAAGCTGCTCCCATAGATATTTATTACTGAATTGTGAGAACAATCTTCACTAGGTGCTCCGTAACTCACTTCTTGTGCCTGTCCTCATCTTGCTGCCGGTCTTGATAAAGCTATTTAAATTTTGTTTTTTTATCCAATCTACCCACTGTTATTCCGTACTCCTCGTTTATTTTATTTTAAGTTTTTTTTTTCAGCCCACCCATTTATTCTAACCTCCTCGTTATCATTTTTTTTTTGTCATGAAAAGAAATGAATTTGGACTGAATTTTCCAAACTGCCTGTTTATTCCAGCCCACACTTTATTCCAATCTGCCTTTTCATTTAGACCTGCTCTTCAATTCCAACCTATACTTTTATTCCAACGTACCCTTATAATCCAACCTGCCCTTTTATTCCAACCTGTTTCGGGCTTAAGTTTAATATGCCAAAGCGGATACGGGGGAAAGAATTATGCGTCTTATTAAATATATTACTTTTCTGCTTGGTCATTCTTATTTCAAGTAATTGCTGATTCATTACGACCACCAACTTAATTTCTAGGTTTTTCGTGTCTGTCTGTTCAGATAAAAAGAAGAGAAAATACTGAAATACTATCATTGCTTTTGTTCATCTGAAAACGAACCCAATGGCCGTAACAAGTGAAGTGAAAGACTTGTCAAAGGTGGAAAGGTCATTTGCCCACGCCCAGTCATAGAGAAAGCTGAATTGCTTGACATAACGACTCCTATTACCGTTATTATTTTGTACTCATTGAATTTCCACTCATCATATCCGTTTTTACATTCTTTTCTTTCTTCTCCCCCCCCCTCTCTTTAGTACTCTTGCACTCTCTTCAGTTTCTTAACTGTCGTTCGAATGGCTTTAATTATTATCGCTGTCGCTCGGATGTTTTCAGCATGCAAGTTGTGTAATCGTCAGCAGCTCGGAACGAGAAGACAGCGAGCCGAGTTCGAATGTTGTAGGGTTGTGAACTCTATAATCCGACGCGGTTGGATTTAATTAATACTTTTCTAACTGATGGTTTTCATCAAAGATCACATGAAAAAACAGTATCCGCTGTACTATAAACAATTATCTTTTATTTGTTGACTAACATCTGGTAGGTTTTTATATAGTGAAAGTAAACATCATCTCTGTAGAATTGTCCCGCATTGTCCCCAGTTTTCTAAGGGATTTTAGTAATGCTCTTATCTGGCTGGTGAGAGTTATTTCTGAATTTTCCACAGGTTCTTCGGGACTGTGCCAAGTGCTCTTGTAATGATGAGCACGACGGTCATGTTCATACTCAATTTTTCAGTTTTATGTCAAGGCCAATGTATTTTCTAGATTTTTACTCTTTTTCAGATCACACATATTTTATATAGATAAAGCTCTTCGTAATGTGTGAGCTGTACTTGTGAGTACATGTTTTTATATATATTTTTAATCCCTTCAGTGAAGAGTTTCCATTCAATTCGGCGGGGGGGCTCCAACTACAACTAGAATTATTGATGTCCTCATGTGCCAATATTTTCGAGATTTCCACTTCAAGATGTATTTTGATAGTTTTTTGATTATTATTATTATTATTATTATTATTATCATTCTGTTTTGCTTTTGATTCGTCTGGTATGAGTTGTCCAAAGGCGCATTGGGATAGAGAAAGATGCCTTCCAAAAGCTGAGCAAAGTATTAAGAAACAGAAAAATATCGATAGAAACAAAGGAAGAGGCACAAAAATATTATGTAGTCTTTTTATATGACATGAAATGCTAGACAATCTCTTCACAGATGAAGAAGAGACTTAAAGCAACAGAAATGTGGAGATGATGAGAATACCATGGAGTGAACAGGTGAACAACGAGGAAATACTAGAGACAATGGAAACAAAAACGACATTTATGCTTAACCTCAAGAACAAATTTGAAATTGAAAGTTGAAATTTCTGGGGCATATAATGAGGAAAGAGGGTTCCTGAAATTTCATATTCAGATGGCAGATTGAACGTAATAGAGAGAGGAAAGCAAAGCCTAAACTTTCTGGTGGATTTGGAGGACGGATCAGTCTTGGGGGGAGATGTCAAAAAGACAAAAGTTATTAAGAGCTACAAATGATAGGAAATTGTGGAGAGACATGATCGTCAATGTCCTGAAGGGATACAGCACATAGAAGAAAAACAAAACTTTCGTTAATGGCTATAGAAGCAATTGTAGAATTCGGTTAAGTCTCTTTTAGATTATTCAATGTCTGTCTCAACAATCCCTTTTCTTTTAAACCATTTTAATGAGAAAAAATGAGGTAAAGTACTTTGAAAACCTCAGAGGACAGAATGGCAAGAGAGAGAGAGGAAAGCAATGCAAATCTTCTTTGGGGAGATGTCAAAAGACAAAAGTTACATGATCGTCAATGTCCTGAAGGGATACAGCACATAGAAGAAAAACAAAACTTTCGTTAATGGCTATAGAAGCAATTGTAGAATTCGGTTAAGTCTCTTTTAGATTATCACAACTTTTGTTTTTCTTTTATCAATGTCTGTCTCAACAATCCCTTTTCTTTTTAAACCATTTTAATGAGAAAAATGAGGTAAAAGTACTTTGAAAATCCTCAGAGGACAGACTGATGGCAAGAGAGATAGAGGAAAGCAATGCACAATCTACCTGGCGATCTTGAGTAAGTAGCAGGCTTTGGGGAGATGTCAAAAAGACAAAAGTTATTAAGAGCTACAAATGATAGGAAATTGTGGAGAGACATGATCGTCAATGTCCTGAAGGGATACAGCCCATAGAAGAAAAACAAAACTTTCGTTAATGGCTATGGAAAGTCTCTTTAGATTATCACAGCAAGTCTGTCTCCAACAATCCCCTTTTCTTTTTAAACCATTTTAATTGGGGAGGACAGATTCAAGAGAAAAATGCACAATCTACCTGGCGAAAGTAGCAGGCTTTGGGGAGATTCAAAAGACAAAAGAGAGCTACAAATGATAGGAAATTTTGATAAATGTCCTGAAGGATACAGCACATAGAAGAAAAACAAAACTTTCGTTAATGGTCTGGTTAAATGATCAATGTCTGTTTCTTTTTAAACCATTTTAATGAGAAAAATGAGAAAAAGTACTTTGAAAATCCTCAGAGGACAGACTGATGGCAAGAGAGATAGAGGAAAGCAATGCACAATCTACCTGGCGATCTTGAGTAAGTAGCAGGCTTTGGGGAGATGTCAAAAAAGACAAAAAAAGTTATTAAGAGCTACAAATGATGGAGACATGATCGTCAATGTCCTGAAGGGATACACACATAGAAGAAAAACAAAACTTTCGTTAATGGCTATAGAACAATTGAGAATTTACTTTTAGATTATCACAACTTTTGTTTTTCTTTTATCAATGTTGTCTCAAAATCCCTTTTCTTTTTAAACCATTTTAATGAGAAAATGAGGTAAAAGTACTTTGAAAATCCTCAAGAGGACAGACTGAAGCAAGAGAGATAGAGGAAAGTTTTTGAAGCAGGCTTTGGGGAGATGTCAAAAAGACAAAAGTTATTAAGAGCTACAAATGATAGGAAATTAGGGAGAGATATTATCGTTAACGTCCCGAAGTACTGGAAAGAGCAAGAACAATAGCTGCACTTGAAAAACCTATTCTCTTGAAAAACTTTAAGAGAAAAATTTTATAAATTTCAACGGAAAGTAACACTGGCTGCTCGGTTAATGAATACCGAAAGTTTCCTTATACGGAAACAGCTAATCCTGTCATCAGATCCCACAAGAATATTTTAGAGGTTTTTCAGACTCAATCTATGATCAATAATGAGCTTTTTTATGTTGACAAAATAGAAAGCCCAAGAGCCACTCAAGGTAGAGTGTGACTGAATTAGGTTGTTTTATGGACGTAAGAGGAATGTTATTAAAAGCTATAAACAATAGGAAATTGTGGCGAGCCATGATCGCCAACGTCCTGAAGAGACACTGTACATAGAAGAAGAACTACCAATTGTCCCAAGTCCCAACCATTTTTTCCACCAGAAGAAGCAAACAGATACAGTGTCATACAATGTATTATGTTTCGTATATTTTTGCACAGCAGCGTCACATTCTTCCTGTTCTGGACTTTCAATCCATAACACAAATAATAAATATGATTCTTTCAAAATAATTAAGAAGACAGAAGATAACGACTGACATTGCATTTAATTTTTTGAAGATCAAAATTGTTTGGAAAGCAAGAAACCGAAAGAGAGTTCAACAACCAAGAAGTGCGGGAGGAGAAACTCGTAACATAGAACTTACGGTTGCACCTATCACTTTCAACTTTAAAATGATGAGACCTTGCTGCCAATCAAGTACTGCGCTTAAATTGGTAAAGTCGCGGTACAAAAGCCGAAAGCTCATCATAACAATTACCATATTAATATTTATAGAAAAAGATCCTGGAATCTCCGTTACAGCCGTAGGAAAGCAACTGAAATCTAGATGCCAGTTTAGAACCAAGGTCACATGGACCAGTGGATAAAGGCGTTGGTTAGCTCCAGTGACAGGACTCGAAGAGTGTTAGTTCAATACCCGGTTAAGGCAGTGGAGAACTTTCAGAGGGAAATTAACAGGAGATAACTGGTAACTGACACGTGGAACTAGAACAGTCTACCCCAGTGAGCGAAATAAAGGGTTCAGTTCGACATTCCAACCACCTGAAGAAGGCCAGAGTGTACAACCGCCGAAACGTTGTGAAAAATATGGCGACAAAGATGAGGACAATAGTCCGAATAATGTTGGAGATTCTTCTTTGGATTTTACCAAAATTCTAAAAATACATAGCAGAAGCACCAAACTTGGTGTGACAGCAATATTCCCTGCATGGTTGAATGGTTGAGTTATAAATGAATAGTAAGATTATGACGACAAAAATTGTTTAGCAGGACACATTGAACCAACTTTCGTAGCAGCATACATAACAATTGATTCAATACAATCTTCATGTTAGCGAAAAATGTTAGCCCCAGAAGGTACAATGAGTCATTCTCCTGGATCAGCCATGATGGTGAAAAACAAAATTGATTCTTTAAGACGATTAGAGAGAGCAATTTCGTTTTGGAGGCATTAAAATTACCGTGCCATTTCTTACTCCAGTTAAAAACAGATTGAAGGTCATTTTTTGAGATCAGCTTCCAAACTGATCTTATCGGACTGATCAGATTCACCATTAAGGCAGGAGTAAATGGTTGTATCATCAGTATAGATCCTGAGCGGGGAACCGATGATGGTAGATGATGAAAATTTGGAATATTGTAAATGCAAGGATAGCGTCCTGGAGAATATCTGCGTTATTGCAAAAAGGCCTAGAAGAGTGTCTGTTCAAGACATCTTTCATTTTGAGATTCGTTAAGTGTTATGGTCCAGGTTAGGACCAAGGAAGAACAACACGAACACAAGAGTAGAAATAACGAAGGTATATTACACGAAATAATAATACAAGATGTGGAAGGTATTAGTATGACTGTCAGTCTGGTTCGGAGTGAACTACTATCGGCTCGACTCGATTCGGTATCACCCCCCCACGAGGGTTGCATGTGGTACAAGGCTGAATTTAACGTGGGTTTCCCGAGCCCGTAGGCTCGGCCAAAAAATGCCCGTAGAACCCGTATAAACGGGATCGGGTTGGTCAACCTCCTCGAACGAGACTCTGCCCTTCGGCGGAGCCTCGTCCGGGTTCCTCTCTGCTCAGAGGCAGAGAGTTCAACCGTCAAGCCGAGAAGCCTCGGCTTAATTCGACCCTCTCTCTTGAGAGGCGTAGTATACATAGTGTTACGTAGACTTCATTCTGTAGTTATAGGTAAGGACCCATGACATTAAGAAAGACTGAATAAGAAATGCCATAATCTTTTATCTTGTGAAGAAGGCCAGCGTGTCAAACACTGATAAACACCTTCAAGATATCCAAAGCAACATCTCGAGATTCACGATTATTATCTACAGCTTCCGACACTATTTCAGCATTAACCGTTAACACTTCAGGAGGTGGTCTATAGAAGCGAAAGCCATATTGCTTGTCTGAAAGAATACCCGCGAGGGAAGATGTTTAAACAATTCGGAGTTGCTTAGAGTCTCAAGTACTTTGTCAGAAAGAAGAAGAAGGATAATAGGTCAATAGATCGAACGATCAGCCAGCTCGCCTGCGTTATTAAAGACAGTAAATACAAAAAAGGGTTCCCAAATAACAGGAAAGTTTGGTTTGGTTTGGTTTGTTTTACGGCATATCAACACTTCAATGGGTTACTTAATGCCGACAAAATTTTTATTGCTGGTAATATGTTTTTCTTCAAAAATCTATTCCTGGGAATATTTTTCCTTGAAGAAATCTATAGCTGGTAATATTTTTTTAAAAGAATTTATAGCTGTTTGTATTGCTAGTATTCTTTTTAAGTCTTGCTGATAATTTTTCCTTCAAAAATTATTGTTGGTAATAGTTTTTTATTACAAAGTATTTCTGGTATTAAAACTTATTTTTACACAAGTTTGGGTGTCAACTATTTGCCTACAGCTAGGACCCTAACAGGTGCTACAACCACAAGTCAGGTTGGACCTGGGAACACCAGCAATTAAGAGGTGGTTCCACGCTCCTCAAAACCTCCTGATCAGAGGCCTTGCTGTTGGACGCGGATGTAGTTTATCGTCATACCCAGGACGGAAAAAACAGGAAAGCAAAGAATGAGTAAATCATTTATTGTAGGGCTTAGAGAGAAAAGGATCCAATTCAGGTTCACATTTCTTAAGGACTATTGGATTTGTGAGGATCCAGTTTAGAGATGATGGAAGAAACCATAGCAGTTCTAATTGGAAAGTCAGGCAAAGATAATCCAGATAATATTTAACACGATATTACAGAGCCGTCAGTTGTCACGAGAACCAAACATGCATATTTGTCCTAGAACCTTTTCGACATAGCCTGTAACAGAGAATTCATTGATAGCAGTAGAAGAATTTAAATTAGTTTCGAATGGCACTAAGATATGTGGAGAACGTTTCAAAAGAAATGTTTCTGCACTAGAGAAATTGGTACGAATAACATGAATACTGGAGAAAGAATGTTTCAGCAGGGTGGGTAGGTGATTTTTCGTATACTTGTTTACTCGTATTTCTTTTAATGTCACGGAAATATTATTTTAATTTTAAAGAGCAAAAGACCAAAGTAATTATCACTGTCATTTATCTGTGACAAAAAAAAAAAAAATGAACAAGAGGTGGTTAAGACTAAACCAAAATGGCCTTCGGGTTGCTAATGAAATTAAATTCAGGGGTACATATGCGCAACATGACACTGCAAATATTCCCAATATTATACGACTGACTGTTGACTAGAGAAGTCTCTCTAAGCGCCTCCTTGCTACCAGTCAAGATGCAGCAACCAGAAAACTGAAAACCCGATACCCTCATAATGTTGAAACCACTGATCAGTTAGATCGTCAAAAATTAAGACAGCTAAATCATTGAGGCCTTAGAAGAAAGGAACCGGTAAACCACATGTTAAACTGGAAACAAAGGATAAACCTATACTCATGTTCAATAAACATGAAAGGGAGCCGATTCTTAAATCTGATTTAATGTCCAAACATCAAATATTTATTCATTTATTTTTGAAGGTCATCGCGGTCAGTCAGAAGACCTTCCAAACAAATTTCCTATGTTTAAATATGAAATTTCAACTGCTTTTTGTGCTTCCGTTCCCAAGATGTCGTTTGTATTAAGTGAGATTCGAAAGTTACAGGCTATGATTTAAAATCTGTTCCCTAACATCCCTCAATCGGCGAACTGTTTTAGTTTGAATCACAGGAGGTGGCTGGTAGTATATAGTCTTGTGCAATTTAATTGAAAACTTCTTTAGTTTCCTTTATTTCATCATTCGCTCGGTTTTCGACCCACTGGAGTGACAGGGTGTAATCGATTTTTATTTTTCTCAGGTTAGGCCATTTGCAGTGGTGTGCAGTAATATGAATCTGTTTTCGAAATTTGTTTGACCTTGAAAAATATTGCGTCAACAGTGATTGAATCAGATTTTTATCACGGCAAGATACCATAGTCTCGACTGTCGATTAGTTGTCCTACGGCCATTGTGTGCAATGGACGTTACCCCAAGGAAGCGTACGAAAATTGCAATGTTGCACGAACGCGCTGGCAAGCCTTACCAGTAAAGAAATCAAAGTACTATAGGCTAGCCTGGAAACTCTCCTGATTTAAATCCAGTCGAGAATCTGGGGTCACTCTGCAAGGAACGACTTTGTAGAATGGACATATGAAGTACTAACTAAATGTGCAGTGAGTCATTTTTCATTGGAAAAACGTGAAAAAAAGAATAACAGAATTATTCGTTTTGTTTAGTAGTACTCGGTTACCTCTCGATTAATGCTCATTCGATTAATGCGCATTCGATTAATGCGTTTTCGATTCGTGCGCTAAATTTTTATATACAAAAATTCGTATAGTGCATACATAATATTTGATTAGTGAGGTAAAAAAATTCTTCAGTTAATTAATGTTTATTTTTTTTTTATAGTTGCTGGTGTACAAATTAGTCACACTAATCGAGGGAGTCCTGTATAAAGAAATCAGTAAGAGTGTTTTTACATCATTCCCAGATGGTTCCTAGACAGTTCTCAAGAACCTCCAAGATATATTTAGAAGTTATATACAATAATAGTAACGAGGAACATCAACTTTTTACATTTACCCACCGAATAAAAACAAGAGATATACAACGAAATCTCAGCGGAAGTAACATTATTATTTCCGATTTTATATCTCTTACTTAACGATCGTAGAATGTGAAAAGTTTCTCTACTTAATAGATTTCCCCAGAATAAAAGAAGAAGACGCTTGCTCAGGTGCATTTGTGTTTACTCAACACCTACAGAGCCCTATTTTAACTATGCTGAATAGACCGTAGTTACAGTTTCTGGGAAAGAGCGTGATACCTAGCGTGATCATCAACTTGAATAAGGACAACACGCTCAAGCACTCGTCCACGATGACTTGTGACTTGGTGCTAGTATAGCTATCAAAGCCCAAGGGTTCAGTCTACAAAATTTCACTCCGGGGTATGGTTTTCAGGCACGCAATGATCGACTCCGCCAGTTCGATAACATCAGGTAGTCTCCTTACTGACAAATCGACAATGGTGAGATTCGAACCCAGATCTCATGGTCAAAAAAGCGAACGTTCTAACGACTTACCAACGTTCGCATATTTCTCCCCAAATAGTAATAATAATAATGATGAAAATACTTAATCGAAAAAGTTCAGACAACCAAAGAAGAATACGTTTCCCAGTAGTAAATAGAAAGAAAGAAGATGAAATCTGTATACCGGAGTCAGGGACGAAATGAGAAATCGGACAGCCGAGTTGTCTGGGATATGTGTGTGGTGGAACGGATTGAGGCTTGGAATGAGGAATCGAAGAGCCGAGATTTATGGGATATTATTCAGAAGGACGGAGTCAGGGACGAAATGAGAATCGGACAGCCGAGTTGTCTGGGATATGTGCCTGGGGGAACGGATTGAGGATTGGAATGAGGAATTGAAGAGCCGAGATTTATTTGATATTTTTCTGTAGAACGGATTCAGCATCCACAAGATGAATAGCCATCACCTTGCCAACAGACGCTGCTTGCTTCTTTGGGGTGAGAACCACAGTTTGCTTTGAATCTTTGATTCAAGTTCGAAGTGATGAGACCAAGTTAAGTTATTAATCTGCGATGAAAATTCTCTGGGTCAGTCTAGAATTGAGTCAGTTCTGGAAATGTCAACGCTTTTCAGCTTCCGTTTTTGGTGCCAGCATTATTGGGAGCCATTACGCAGACAGTTTTGCTCATCCCCAATATCTCAGTTAAAACAGTCTGGACCGAACCAGAATGAATGCTTATGCACTTCGCTATCTACTGAAAAGTCTGTCATCCAAAATCATACGTGAGTGACATCAATTTGTTCATGAACGGTTGAGATATTTGAACGACCTAACCTATCCTCTCTCCTCCCAGCTCGAATTCCGCAGCCCATTTCTTCACAAATGCATAAGAAGGGCAGGTCATAGCAAGTGTCAATGGATTTCCTTGGGTGTCATACCTTTTATTTTTACTGATAATTTATGACTGCTCGGGCCTCTGTTTTGTCCATTTTAAGATTTGTCGCACACCTTCACATCCTTGTATGAGCCTCACCTGCCCTGAAATGAAGACAGAAATTTAATTATTTTTTTATTTATTTTTATAAGTGGTAGTATGTTTTCACAACAAATAAATGGTCAACTTCTTTCTGGCTGACGCTTACCATATTTTTTGGATGCGAAGCTAGTTTGGTGTGCTGTACCATTACTGTGGCCTCATGCCAGACTTATCCAAAAAAGAAAGTGCCTCATCAGACCTCATCCGTAAATTTATATGGGGGCGGTGGGTATCTCGTCCGTCCTTGATGTTAGCTAATCCACTCGGAGTTCAAGGGAGTGAATTCAGTCCGAACAAGGATTAATACTTATTTAATTGTAGACGCTCAACGGATAAAAGTTATAATTTTCTTTTCGGATCGTCTTCCCTTTTGTTCCTTCGTCAACAATTAAGGTCATTGATTCGCTCGCTCTTGTCTTCATTACGTTTCATTTGCTTCCAAGCTGTTAATAAACTTACTGAACCCCACCCATCTGCATACTACCTATCTATCTATGTCTGTTTATCTCTTTCTTTCTTTCTTTCTTTCTTTCTTTCTTTCTTTCTTTCTTTCTTTCTTTCTCTCTCTATCTCTCTCTTTGGTCATTTCTGTCTCTATTTCTTTTTTACTTTCTCTCATTCTTTCTTAGTCCATTCATACATAATCCAGTTCATATATATTTTTTTCATGTTTACTTCGATCATTTAATATCTATGTAAACATAGTGACCTTTTCAACCTATTCATATCTATCTATCTATCTATCTATCTATCTATCTATCTATCTCAGTCTTTTATATCTATCTATCTATCTATCTATCTATCTATCTATCTATCTATCTATCTATCTCAGTCACTTCATATCTATCTCAGTTGCTTATCTATCTATCTATCTTATTCTCTGTTTTTCATCTCTCTCTCTTTCTCTCTCTCCCTCTCCCCCTATCTATCTATCTATCTATCTATCTATCTATCTATCTGCGCTTAACTTATTCCGATACGAGGCAATATAGTGGAGGAATACACGTAGGAAGACTATGATGTACCAAATTTCAAAGAGGAGTGCTAGCTTTGTGCGTTCGATCCTCGCCCGATCCTCACAACGTTAAAGATATTCTGGGAGATTTAGTTATGTTTATACATGCTTCTGCCTCACTGTCGTCGATTTGTGTTAGACATAAGAGAATAAAAATTGTGGGTGCATGACCGAGTGGTTAGAATTTTGGCGTTTCGACTCTGGAACACGGGTTCGAACCTTATCATGCTCGATTTGTCAAGGAGATGATTTCTTGATAATATCGAACTAGGGAGTCGATCTCAGTACGCGCCAAGTGCCCGGAAACCATACTAGGGGTTGCCCCTCCCTTATCGTGTATCGGCGTTGTTCAAATTGGTGATCACGCCAGTGTATGCCCTCTCTCCCAGAAGTTTTAATTAAGGCCCGCTCAACATAACTGAAGTATAGTTAGTCATGTGGGTGTTGAAGGAATGCAAATGTGCTTGAGAAAACGTCTGCAACGGGAATTAGCTAGTGACTGTAGCAAATAGGCACACTTAGATTCGAGCCGCCAGCCATAATAACATTTCAGCCATCCAGATATGGTTAATGAACTAGTGTCACAAAATTATCATAATAAGTTTTATTCTCAGTGAGTAGCAGACGATATTGATTTTAGTAAAGGCGCCATGAAAAACTATTACATATCTTGGTAACCTTGATGGTTACTAGTCATGCTATCACATGCGTCATAGGAGAAAATGGGAAATTTAATCTCATTTGTGATCTCACTGTACGATAAGGAAGCGCTAATCAATCTTGTAAAAAGGCATAGATTACATCTTTTCATCTTTGCCATTGTCAGATTTGGTTCTTGCAATTGTGTCTCACGTAATTATGGGTCTATTGCCACCATCTTTTAATTGCCAGTAATATCTACGGAGAGTAGTGTTGTTTTTTTTGTTATACAAAGTAAGCTTGTGATTATTAAAACTTCTTTCTTTTCTTTTTATGTGCTATGTCCTTTCAGGACGTAGGCGATCATGGCTCTCCACCTCCCTCTATCCCTTGCATCTCTCAACAAGTTCCTCCCCTCTGCTACTTCCCATGTTCTGTCATCCACTTGCTTAAGCCCGCTAGGTATGTCATGCGTTGTTTTCTCTTGTCTCTCTTTCCCTCTATTCGACCCGTGAGTATCCGACTCTCCAGGCCCTCCTTTCTCATTACGTGTCCCAGAAACTTCAGCTGCCTCTTCCTGATGTTAAGTATAAGCCTCCCTCTTGTTTGCATCCTCTCTAAGACCTCATTGTTGCTCACACGCTCGGTCCATGATATCCTTAGCATCCATCTGTAGAACGATATCTCTGTCGCCTCGAGTTTTTCTTCATCTTTGAGGAAATCGCCCAATATTCGCTGCTGTAAAGAAAGACAGATGTCAGGTAACAGTTTAGTATTCTATTCTTTGTTACCAAAGAAATCCTCCTGTCTCGTAATACTATGCCCGTCTTTTTGAATGCGTCCTTGGCCATGCCAATAATTTTCCAAAATGTTTTAGTGGAACCAAAGTGAAATTTCACATTTTTATCAAAAAGAACAACAAGAATGAAACAAGAATAATAAAATAATAAATGCAACTGACGAAGAAATGCCATCTGTCCCCTAAACGGCCAATGTGCGACTAAAATTATTGATGCTAAGATGAAAGATAAAATCTGCATTCTGTTGTGATTATTTTAAAACACGCGCTAATGCGTTCTGTAATAAGTGTTATTGAATTTTAAAATATATCCGTTGTAGTTATGGAAGTTTTTTTTTAAAAAAACAAACAAAAAACAAGCGTTTCATTATATGAGAGCTGATGAGAAATTGATAGAAATTTAAAACCGAAATATCGCATTAGCAATAAGTTTCTCTTTGTAATTTACCCCTGAAGATGATCTTAGGAAAATTCGAAAGCAAGCAAAGTAAAAAATACTATGGCGTCTTCTCTGATGAATTTCATCTTAACATCAAGAAACTGATTAGACAACTGAAAGGGATCAGTATAAAAATAAGTAGACACAATATATCTATATTATTCAATGAAACAGGTCTGAATATATATATATATATATATATATATATATATATATATATATAATTATTTTAAAAAAAATATGATTCCATCGCTACATAAGAGTTCTCATTTTTCAAAAACAGAATATTCCAAGATTAGTTATTCCAAAATTCGCTTGGGGATGAAACAGAGATGGGTACTTTAATTCAATTTAATTTCTATAATTAAATTGAAGTTTTAGCTTCTGTTTTTGAAACATGAGAACTCTTAGGTAGCGATGGAATCATTTTTTTTTTTTAAATAATTATAATTTAGGCTGTACTTATGTATTGAGCACTGATTTTTTTTAAAAAATAAAAACAAAAATACTAAAGAACTTCGGATTATTAACCTAACGGTTCTTTCCTATATTTCTATATATTTACGCACGCACACACACACGCACACACACACACACACACACACACACACACACACACACACACATATATATATATATATATATATATATATATATACTTTGTGTGTAAGATAGATAGATAGATAGATAGTCAAGAAAGTGAGAGAAAATAACAGACTGAACATGATATATTGGGGTTAATCGGTGTAAATGGATTGAAATAGATGTAAGTACAATGAATGATTTGCACCAGAATACAACGAATAAGTAGATGTCTTTTCAAATCCCACTTGAAGCCATTGTGGCTTAGTCTTAAGGAACTGCCGTATTTTATTTCATTCGTTCAAACCACATGGAATCTTTTTTCATTCATTCATTTGCGAATAGAACTCGCGACGAAATTATC
Source organism: Acanthosepion pharaonis (assembly GCA_903632075.3). Taxonomy (NCBI): domain Eukaryota; kingdom Metazoa; phylum Mollusca; class Cephalopoda; order Sepiida; family Sepiidae; genus Acanthosepion; species Acanthosepion pharaonis. Next base: position 2,801,633 of record CAHIKZ030004549.1, read on the forward strand.
GTAGCTAATGAGCAAGAATAGACGAAACAACAATGAACAAGAACAGTTACACCTTAATTTTTTGTAACACTAGTAAACGGAGGCTCATTCATTAAAATCCCGTTAATACATACTGCCGCGATGTAATCCAAAATACTCCCTGTCTCAGGCCATTGTTCAGTTCTCATGTAATGTGTTATTAAGTGAAAGCCTAGATAAATAGCGGCAATGGAAGTTTTTTGCTAATCAACTCGCTTATTCCCAAGTCTGATATGGTAATGACAACTAGCGATACAAAGATCTGCGTCTTTTCAATGATTAATTATATATATATATATATATATATATATATATATATATATATATATATATATATATATATATATTTATATATATATATATATATTTTTTTTTTTGATTTTTTTTTTTTTTACAGCATATTAACCTTAATGGGTTATTTAATGCTGACAATTTTTTTTTTTTTATTGCTGCTACTATTTTTTTTCAAACAGGTATTGCTAGTAATATTTTTCCTTCAAAAATCTATTTCTGATAATATCTTCTTCCAAAACGTATTGCTAGCAATACTTTTCTTTCAAAAATTTCCGACAATATTCCTTTTCGAAAATTATTGCTAGCAATATTCTTCCTTCAAAAAATCTCTTTCCGACAATATTCCTTTTCAAAAAGTATTGCTAGCAATACTTTTCTTTCAAAAATTTCCGACAAACTTTTCAAAAACTATTGCTAGCAATACTCTTCCTTCAAAAATTCTATTTCTGACAATTTTCCTTTTCAAAAGGTATTGCTAGAAATACTTTTCTTTCAAAAATTTCCGACAATATTCTTTTTCAAAATGTATTGCTAGCAATACTTTTCCTTCAAAGAGTCCGATTCCGACAATATTTCTTAAAAAGTATTGCTAGCAATACTTTACCTTCAAAAAATCTATTTCCGACAATATTCCTTTACAAATAGTATTGTTGTTAAAAAATTTTTTGCCTAAAATGCAATGCTGATAATAATTTTTTTTACAAAGTATTTCTGGTATTAAGACCTATTTTTACACTTTAATAGTATTTTGACCCCAGTTTGGGGGGTTAACTATTTACCTATATCTGGGACCCTAACAGGTACTACCACGTCGGGTCAGGGTGGACCTGGGAATACCAGCAATTAACAGGTAGTTCCACGCTCCCCAGAACCTCCTGATCAGAGGCCTTGCTGCCGGATGTAGTTTAACGTCTTACCCAGGACGGACCTATGTTGCATAGATGAGGTAAAAGTTTTTGATAAATTTCGACACAAAAATAGTTTTAACTTTTATGTAAACTTGATATACAGAGTGTCTCAAAAAAGTATATTTTGGAGCTTTCTCAAGAAATAATTCAAGCAACGAGGACAAATCGAATTTAAATAATGCATAGGAAGGGAGTGTTTATTAAAAATGAATGTTCTTAAGATTTTGTCATCGCATGTTTTCAAGCTGATGTCTGTTAAGATCCCGACATTTCTAACAACGCGATGCAATGGAATCACAAGAAGCAATCAACATTTCGATAGGTATTTGTTGCATAATTATGGAAAATAAAGCATAATAAATATTTTTTAAAAAATCCATATTACAAACAAAAAAGTTTGCGGTTTCTGTCTTCTTTTTAATATATACACTTTTCTCTCGTTGTAACAATTATAACCTCTTCCCTTTATAAACACACACACACACACACACACACACACACACACACACATATATATATATATATATATATATATATATACATGCATATATCTATATGAACGTATAAAATACACATACATGTATATAGAAGTTGTCTAAAAAATGTAGAAACATGTTCAATCTTTTTCAAGAAATAATTCGAGCTACTAGGACCAATTTAAATAATGCATATGAAGACAGTCTTTATTAAAAATGCATGTTCTTAAGATTTTGTCATCGCATGCTTTCAGACTGATGTCTTTTATGACCCAGACTTTGCTGACATCGCGACGCAATGGAATCACAAGAAGCAGTCAACATTTCAAATTTGGCTCTATTCTTGGTCTATTCTATCGAAACTAATTTCAGCAATTGTTGTTGGGTTTGTAGCGTAGACTTTACATTTGAATTATCCCCATAAGAAAAAAAATGATGAGGTACGCCGACAGAGGAGGATATACTACAGAACCTCGTCTTGCGAGTTCTCTGTTTTTGCAAGATTTTATTCAAATGCAATTATATATCAAGCTGGTAATGAGGTGGTGCTCCATCTTGCTGGAAATAAAATTCCTTATCTATCTATCTATCTATCTATCTATCTATCTATTCCATCACCCATTGCGAGATGGCATCTGCTGATTATGAGAAGAGTCTATTAAACTGTTGATAATGGGCCTGACCCACAGTTAGGCGCGAAATAGGATTTCGAGTGCCAACTTGAGACATCAACAAAAATATGGAGCGATGAGATGTATCTTCAGCCCACTCAAGAACAGACATGCTGGCCACAAACTAACCTGAATAATGCGAAGAAAATGCAGCTATTATAAACAGAATATGAACAGCATTCATATATGCGTATCATCTATTTCACACAGATGTGTACTGGATTTCGTCATCGATGCTTTTACTTCTAAAAGAATACGTTTTTAGCAATCCTTTATTCTCTTTCACGTTATGAACAACCTCCTCACAGATGAAGAAATGGTTTGAGGCAAGAGGTTCTACAGAAAGTGAGAATATCATGGACTGAACATGTGAGTAACAGTGAAGTTTTAAGAAAAATGAAACAAAAAGTAAACTTATATATAGAATTGGAGCCTTCAGTTTTGAACAAATCGGGCTCGTACCTGTTTGAGCAAATAGGGGCGCGTATCTCCCTATTGCTCACATCTGGGGTTGTCCCTTTGAGTTACATATGCCATCGTTCCTATCTGTCACATCTGGAGTCTTCATTCTTGCTCCCATCTGGAGGATACCGTCTTGCTATCATCTGGGATCGTCTGTATTACTCACTTTTGGAATCTTCCCTTTTGTTGACATCTGGTAACGTCTTTATGTTTCACATCTGAGATCGTCCCTATTTCTGTAGCCGTCCGTCTTGCTCTCATCAGGACGCGTACCTCTTAGAATCTTCACTATTGCTCACCTTTTGCTCTTGTTCTTGTAGAACAATGTTACAAATTGTAGAAAAATGGATATCATTAAAAAAAAAAACAATTCGGCACAAATCTGGCTCACACAGAAATGAATTCATTTTATTACACGGACCGGCTCCAAAAACTTGAATTTCTATATTCATATATATTAACCAATTAGCGTGTCTACAGTTCTTGACAACAGTGGCCTCATAGTCCTCAGGGTGACTACAGGACCTGAAAATTGTGTTCGTATACGTTTGAGGGCGTTTCCGTTCCTTGAGAGTCGTAGCCACATATTCCTTGGGCAGTCTAGCGACTTGAGAGCCATGGCTCTATAGTCCTCGGGACGTGAGTGCTGTGGGGCTTGAGAACTGTGACCTGAAAATTGTGTCCGTATACTTTTGACGGTGTGTGCGTTACCTGAGAGCCGTAGCCCCATAGACAGTCTAGTGACTTGAGAGCCATGGCTCCATAGTCCTCGGGACGTGAGTGCTGTGGGGCTTGAGAACTGTGACCTGAAAATTGTGTCCGTATACTTTTGACGGTGTGTGCGTTATTTGAGTGTAGCCCCATAGACAGTCTAGTGACTTGAGAGCCATGGCTCCATAGTCCTCAGGACGTGAGTGCTGTGGGGCTTGAGAACTGTGACCTGAAAATTGTGTCCGTATACTTTTGACGGTGTGTGCGTTATTTGAGAGCGTGGCCCCATAGACAGTCTTGACTTGAGGCCATGGCTCCATAGTCCTCAGGACGTGAGTGCTGTGGGGCTTGAGAACTGTGACCTGAAAATTGTGTCCGTATACTTTTGGCGTGTGTGCGTTACTTGAGAGCCGTAGCCCATAGACAGTCTAGTGACTTGAGAGCCATGGCTCCATAGGTCCTCAGGACGTGAGTGCTGTGGGGCTTGAGAACTGTGACCTGAAAAATTGTGTCCGTATACTTTTGACGGTGTGTGCGTTACTTGAGAGCCAGCCCCATAGACAGTCTAGTGACTTGAGCCATGGCTCCATAGTCCTCAGGACGTAGTGCTGTGGGGCTTGGAACTGTGACCTGAAAATTGTTCCATATACTTTTGACGGTGTGTGCGCTTGAGAGCCGTAGCCCCATAGACAGTCTGTGCTTGAGAGCCATGGCTCCATGAAGCCTGTGGGGCTTGAGTCTGAAAAATGTGTCCATATACTTTTGACGGTGTGTGCGTATTTTGAGAGCCGTAGCCCCATAGACAGTCTAGTGACTTGAGAGCCATGGCTCCATAGTCCTCGGGACGTGAGTGCTGTGGGGCTTGAGAACTGTGACCTGAAAATTGTGTCCGTATACTTTTGACGGTGTGTGCGTTACTTGAGAGTCGTAGCACCAATGACAGTCTAGTGGCTTGCGAGCCATGGCTCTATAGACCTCGGGGCGTGAGAGCTGTGGTTCTCGAAGAATCAGTGAGGAATATGTATATGTTGAATCCAGAGATCTCAAGTCCCATAGACACGCTAAGGACGTTGAATCCACAGCTCTCAAGTCTCGTAGACACGCTGAGGACGTTAAATCCACAGATCTCACGTCCCGTAGACACGCTGAGGACGTTGAATCCACAGCTCTCAAGTCCCGTAGACACGCTGAGGACGTTGATTACACAGCTCTCACGTCTCGTAGACACGGTGAGGACGTTGAATCCACACCTCTCTAGTCCCGTAGACACGCTGAAGACGTTGAACCCAAAGCTCTCAAGTCTCCTAGACACGCTGAGGGCGTTGAATCCACTGGTCTCCAATCCCTTAGAGAAGCTGAGAACGTTGAATCGACAGCTCTAATGTCTCGTAGACACGCTGAGGACGTTGAATCCACAGTTCTCAAGTCTCGTAGACACGGTGAGGACGTTGAATCCACAGCTCTCAAGTCCCCTAGACACGCTGATGTCGTTGAATTCACAGCTCTCAAGTCCCGTAGAAATCTAAGGTCGTTGAAACCACAGCTCGCATGTCCCGTAGACACGCTGAGGACGTTGAATCCACAGCTCTCTATTACATTAGACCCGCTGAGGATGTTGAATTCACAGCTCTCAAGTCCCGTAGAAATCTAAGGACGTTGAAACCACAGCTCGCATGTCCCGTAGACACGCTGAGGGCGTTGAATCCACAGCTCTCACATCCCGTAGACACGCTGAGGACGTTGAATCCACAGCTCTCACATCCCGTAGACCCGCTGAGGAGGTTGAATCCACAGCTCTCAATTCCCGTAGAAAAGCTGAAGACGTTGAATCCACGGCTCTCACGTCCCGTAGACACGCTGAGAACGTTGATTACACAGCTTTCAAATCTCGTAGACACGCCGAGGACGTTGAATCCACAGCTCTTGAGAGCTGTTGATTCAACGTTCTCAGCGTGTCTACGAAACTGTGGCTACATAATCCGCAATGAGGTTACGGAACTTGAGAGTTTTGGCCCTCAGGAAGTTACTGGACTTGAGAGATATCGGTCCATAGTCCTCCACTCCAGTAAGTTCCTGAGGGCCAAAGCTCTCAAGTTCCGTAACCTCATTGCGGATTATGTAGCCACAGCTCTTAATGCCCCGTACACTCCACTGATGACTATAAGGCAACAGCTCTCAGGTTCCGTGGGATCCCTGAGCAGTATGTTGTCACACTTCTCATGCCCCTTACACTCGCTGAAGATTATAGTGCTACAGTTCTCCAGTGCTATAGCCTCCCTGGGGTCTATTGAGCCATAGCTCTCAAATCCCGTATATTCCCTGAGGAGTATGGGGCCACAGCGGTCTAGAATCTTCCTGAAGACTATAGATCTGCTGCTCTCAAGGTAGGTAGACTCCCTGAAGAGTATAGAGTATAGAGCCACAGCTCTCAAGTCCAGTAAACTCTCTGATAAATTGGGAGCCACATCTCATGTCACGTTGACTCTCTGAGGAATATAGGGCGAAATATCGCAAAACTCGTACACTCAGTGGTATGTAGCCACAGATTTCAAATCCCGTTGCCTCCCTGAGGAGTACGATGCTTCAATCTCAAGTCCCATAGACTATATGAAGAGTATAAAGCCTCAGAGCTCAAGTCACGTTGACTAAAGTGCTATAATACCACAGCACTTATGAGACGTAGATTCCCTTTGGAGTATGTGGCCACAGTTCTCAATTCCGGTATACTCTCTGAAAATAATGAAGCCACAGTCTTCAATTGTGAGAGACTCACTGCGGAGGATAGGACTATATCTCTCAAGTCCAGTAGAGTACCTGAGAACTAAGGAGCCACAGTTCTAAAGTACCGTAGACTACCGGAGTAATTATGAGGTCACAGATCTTATGTCCATTAGCCACCTTGAGAATTATAGGGCCTCCGTTCTCAAAACCAGTAGGCTCTCCGATTATTGTAGGTCCACAGCTCTCATGTCACGTACATTCTTGTGAATTATAGGGCCTCCGATCTCAAAAGCCAGTAAGCTCTCCGATTATTGTAGGGCCACAGCTCTCATGTCACGCACATTCTTGAGGATTATAGGGCCTTCGATCTCAAAAGCCAGTAGGTTCTCCGATTATTGTAGGGCCACAGCTCTCATGTCACGTACATTCTTGAGAATTATAGGCCCTCCGATCGCAAAAGCCAGTAGGTTCTCCGATTATTGTAGGGCCACAGCTCTCATGTCACGTACATTCTTGAGGATTATAGGGCCTCGTCTCTCGTTTGCCGTAGACTCCCTGGGGAATATAAAGCCACAGCACCTAAATCCCGTATACTCCCTAAGGATTATATGGTCACAGTCCCGTAGATTCCCTGAGGAAGCTCTCATAACCTGCTGATTTCCTGAGTATTATAGGACCACAGCTCTAAAGTCCTGTAGACTCCCGGAAAAATATGGGGCCACACATATCGGCTCCCTGAGGACTATTGGCCCGCAAACTCCCCGAAACTATGGACCCGCAGGTTTCTCCTCCTTTAGACTCACTGAGGAGTATAGGTTCGCTGCTCTCACATCCCGTGGGTTCTCTGAGGTCTATGGAGCCACATTTCTCAAGTTTTTTGCCTCCCTGCGTACTAGGCAACCACAGCTCTCAATCCCACAGGCTCCTTAAAGAGTATAGTGCCACACCTCTCACCCCGTAACCTCAGGGACGGGAGCGTTACACAGTTTACAAGTTTCCGCAACAACCGACGGTTTTGTTCATTTCTTGAAGTTCATCTTCTGTGTTTTTAGTATTGTTGTAAACATAAGCGCGACCGAATTTGACTTTTATCTTGCCTGAATGGATAAATATTCAGCTGCATATTTATTCATTCAGGATGCCACACAAGAGAGCAGGAGGTGCAGCTATTCTTGTTTTGAAAGGAAGTTTGGTGTAAATAATAGGAAATACTTGTTTGAATTTTTTAATCACACGGTATTAGTTAGACGGGCGGCGGCAAGTGCAGAGTCAGTTCTTGTATTTCTCTCGTATTTCTTTATACCGGTTTGTAAATTGAGACGTTTTTTTTTTAAATTTCTTTCTTTAATTTCCGTAATTTTAATCTTGGTTCACATATGACTGGATTGTGGTTGATCCCGCAGTCGGCGGTTTTAAAATGTAGAACTATATTTCTGAATATTTTATTGGTTGTTATTTTATTTGATTCATTGTGTCTTCCACTGTGCTTTTCTGTTCGACAAGCGTCTTGCTTGTACTTGAAAAAGGTTATGGAAATTTACACACGCATGCATGAACTCTCCCAGCTATAAATAGGAGCAGGTACTGCCTTTTCGAGAGGGAAGTTTCCAGTAGCCAGCTCTGACAGACGAACCGAACATTCTTGCTGTAACTCTCTCGTTTGTATATGTTTGTATTACTGTTTCTGTTAATATACATGTTTAACTCAACTTGTGTCTTAATTTCTGGCCTTAATAAGGCCACAACAAAACAAGCTTTGGTTATTATTTGATTGTTCGCGAAACTCATTCGGAAATGTCGGCTGTATCCAATCGATTTTTTCAATCAACTGTTTAAAATGGCGTCGATTCAAGAAAGCATGTAGGTTTTAGTAAGGACCATCCTTATTCGAACCTTGCGGAATGGAGCTACACAATCACAAAGTGTACCAAATAACAGAAATCACAACATTTGAGAACTTTTGACGCCAGCATCAGCTAAAATGGATGGCACATGTAACTGGAAGAGAAAATAATTACATAATGAAGATGTTGACATTCCACGCGACTTCAAACAAAAGGTTAGGAAAGAAACCCCCATTCATTATTGGAAAGAACGATAACAACTACTAGACTTGAGAAAACGATTTTCTTGAAGAATTATTTGAAAATTTTAGATTTAGATTTGATGGGTTATTTTACCGACGTACCACGCCTGAAGGTCATTTCGCACCGAATCGGGTAGTTTTTAGAGTTGTGTTTATTTTGCACACGTTCTTTTATAAGCTGTTACTATATGAGGGTGGGGATGTAATTCGGTTTTAGCTGCATTTTGTAGTCTGGTGTTTATTCGGTTTCCTTTTTATATTTTGGGGTAGAGTTTTCTTATCTATAAGAATTCTTGGATGGCTTTGGGTTCGGCACTCTCAAAGAGAAAGATTGTATAAATTTCAACCGAAAGTAGAACTAATTCGGTCGGCCAATGAATAGCGAATGTTTTCCTTGTAAAGAAACGGTTAATAAAAAATAACGCTTTGAAGGAGTGAAGGCTGAGGGTCTGGCAAAGAGCATCCTTCTTTGAAAATTGTGGACTGACGCGACAGATTTACACTCAAAGAACTGTATCAAATAAAAGAAACCACATCACCTTAGGACGAACAACAGCAACCTAACTATTTATTAGATGTCATGGAGCCTCATAACCTGTGGTTTAATAACCGATGTTTGAATTTTCAATAGATATTTATCTTTCCCGCTCTTTTCTCTTGTTTTAAGAGAAATATTTTATAAACTTCAACCGAAAGCAGTACTGGCTGCTCGGTCAATGAATGCCAAATGTTTCCTTATAGGGAAACGGCTAATATTACAATTTCCACCTTTACTTGAAATTACTTTGATTACTGATACTAGCCTATACTTGGCAATTTTTTCACTGTCTCATTCGTTCCCTACATTAAAATTTATGTATCATATCATATTGATCATTTCTTGGGATTTGAAGTGCCCCCACTGGCGTTATCTAATGTGCTATAAAACATAACTGTTTTTTTTTTTTTTACATGCTTTGTGAATTTGGCGCGTATTATAGCTCTATTAAATGGCTTCCCTTTCAGTTGAACTTGAAGAACTCTGGTAGTTGTCAGTATCCCAGAACACATTTCTTCCTGTCTTGGACTAGTATTAATATTTTCAAACCAAACCTTTTTACGTGGTTCTATTTCATTTTCCCAGTCCTTCTTTAATGTTATCATCCACCGTAAGTATTTTTGGGAAGTAGGTAGGGCTGGTAACTTTTTCACTACCTTCCGTTATATAGTCACGTATTCCTATAGACTTTGTCATCTCTTTTTTATTTTTTAACGAAGTCTTTTACAGTTTTTTTTCTTCCTTACTTAATGATGTCTTTACACTTGACACCCACCTATATATATATATATATCTAAATATATGTAGATCCTATTTCGTAAACTGTGTCCCACCGCCCATGTGTGGAGGCGGAGGATTCTAATTACAGTCATGAATTTTTCTTTTTGTTATTTCAATTTTATTTTATTTTTGCATTTTGAATTCGAGATTAAAAGAAGATGGAGAGTCGACAGAGATGTTTTACAGACGCTAGTGCTTACAGACTCCTAATGAGTGTCTGGTTGCCAGAGTTCATTTCCTTCTACTATCAGAGATTTTACAAGTATATAGTACGCAAACTAACTCAAGAAAAGTTGGAAGAAAAGTGTCGTTTTTTTTTTCTACGATCATCCCACTAAGAATTGATGATCTAAGAGTGTATAGAAAAAAAAAACAATTGAATTTTAACCGTTTTCGTTTACGATTGTTTACAATGCCCAAGTGCCACTCAAGGTAGAGGGTTATTGAATGGTGATGTTGTAAGGGCCTATAGGGATGGATCAAGGGTTGTATATTATGTGGATATTTAGTACAGATAACAGTTGATCTTAGAAGTGAAGAGATTGTAGTGGTCAGGGAAGCACCCCGTCGGGTGTCCGTTCTACATTGCAAAAGTTCTGTGAAAGAAGCTGTCTGAATGGAACTTCCCGCTTACCAATGGAATATGAAGGGAATAATGAGGAATCGGCTCCTAACAGAAGAGCTGGACTGGTGGAACCCAGGAATATAGTTCACCCGAACATCTGCCATGGAAATAGCGATGCAAAAACCTGTCTGAGATTCTGGGTTGAGAAATATTTTCATTGCTTTGAACATTGTAATTAATTACTATTTAACACGGCGAATTTTGTGGTCGATATGCGTAGTCAGACCGGAAAGTATCTAGGCATTTTGAACATTTGGAGAATCGATGGCGCGGCCTGGTTGTTACATGACAACCAACAAGGGGTGATTTTACTGGGCATGTGTGATTTGTGGTCAATACACATCGTCTGTCCGGAAAGTATCCGGCCCATTTGAATATATTGACAATCGGTTGCGCAGCCTTGATCCTGATTGGCAACCAACCAGTGGGCATGCGTGAACAGACACGGTACCGTAGGATTATTCAGTAGACGATTACTCAGTGAGGCACGAAAGACAGAAAGAGAGGTCGTGTACTGTGTGGCATTATCATACATAATGTTCAAGCTAGTTTGAACTAAGCTAAACGATATCAGGTCAGAATTCAGAAATGGGGTTAATCTGGGAGGCTACACTGGTTTTTATTAAAAAAAAAAAAACCTTATCTACATTAACGACATATCACATCACCAGATTTGTCAATTCCCATAGAGTCCAGATCTGGATATCAACGTTGAAAAAGAAGGGATTTAAGCCTTAGTTCGCCTTCAGCATCTTTATCCTGCTTTCTTTAAGAGAAGGCTGCTGATGGCGATCCCGAAACAAGGAATGGTAGTGGTGTAAGGGAATGTACTTTGAGGTATTTCTAAACTGGGTACTCTGATTCTCGCCAGAACCACTAAGCTACACCTGCATATATTACTGACTGGATTACTTCCCTTGAAGGCAGTGGAAATCTAATGAGAAGGTTGTAAGAATCGAGATGAGGTTGACAGGCTACAGGGTGACGCGGTGTTACTAGTTGGGGGCGGTAGAGGAAGCACTGGGAGGTGTGATGTTTATTGTCGGTATTGTATTACGTCCTTCCTTGAATGCGACGCTAATGTAACCGGAAATTCCCAATTGGAGTTTAAGTACTTCGGTACTAAATAACAAATGTATGGTTGAACGAGTGATTAGCAAAACTAAAGGCTCCATCCTAACATATACATCCAAAAGAATATATACCCACCCTGGTAAAACTAAGGAATCACCAAAGACACCCATCAATTTTAGCACGCAGCAAATAAACAAATCACAGATATATCTCAAAAGCTTTTCGGGTTTAATAGATGAAAATTCCTGTGTAACAACCCAGAATATACACCAAGGGTTTCTGCTATGTATTTCGAAATTCTTGATAAAATTCAAAGAATCTGCAATGTTATCGGTCTTGAAATGGCATCTAGGTTTCCAACCGCTGTAACGTGGCTTTCCTGTGCCTTTTCTATAAATATTTTCGTGGTAATTGTTCTGACAAGCTTTCAAATTCTGTACCTAAGCTTTACGAATTTAAACGCAGTACTATATTGGCTGATAGGTCTCATCATTTTATGATTGAAAATGTTAAATGTAGCCATAATTTATATGCTAACAGTTTTTTTCTCTTGCACTTCTCGGGTGTGAAACCCTCTTCTTGTTTTCAAGTTAACTTTTATCTTCCAAGATTTACATACAATGATAATCATTATGTTCCGTCTTCTTAATAATGTTTTTTTTTTCTCTTCATTTTTCTTTCACATTCACGAGCCTCTTGCTTTTTATTGGCTTTAATGCCTCCCTTGATTTAAAAATATTCTAGGCTAGGTCTGTTTTTTATGACACCCAAAGATCTATTTGAACTGTTAGGGAAACTTAATTTATTCGGGAAAGATATTAGAATAATCCAGAACAGTTAGTGGGAACAAACGGTCCGCATTAGGATAGAGAAGGGCTTGAGCAATTACGTAAAAGATAGAAAATTGCTTAAGACAAGGGTGCATCGTCTCAACCAATATGCCGCATATTTATTATTGGTAGGCAGAACCTTAATAAGATATTCAGATTACATATACTGAACTCTTAGGTAATATCAGTCCTCCTATATGAATGCTGGACAATCTCCACAAAGATGAAGAAGAGACCAAAAGAAACAGAAAAAATGTTAGAAACAAAGAAATGATTACTGAACTGTAATAGTAGTCTAGTTCTATGGCAGTGAATAGTGGACAATCTCTTCACGAAAGAAGAAGAGACTCGAAGTAACCTAAATGTGGTTCTACAGCAGGATGCTGAGAATACCATGAACCGAATATGTGAGATACGACGAAGTTTTAGAGAAAATGAAAAGAAAAGGGAAATTTATACTTAGCATCAGGAAAAGACAGTTGACATTTCTGGTGCACACAATGAGAAAAGAAGGCTTGGGAAATCTGATACTCACAGGACAGATTGGATGCAAGAATGACAGAGCAATACAAAGCATGACATACTTAGTGAGCTTGTGTAAACGGATGGCGGAACAAGATTTAGGAAACATAACAAAAAGAAAATTTATTAAGAGATATGAAGAACAGGAAATTGTGGAGGACCATGACTAACTATAAATTGTAGGAAAACAGAATGCATGGTCACTGGCAAGCAAACAGGCTAGCGACAAATTGGAGATGTTAATATAAAGCAAATACAGAAAATTGATTATCTGGGAAGATGATGGAAAATGTGACACAGAAAACTGAAGACGCATTGGAATAGAGAAAGTTGCCTTCCAGAAACTAAGCACAATAATAAGAAAGAGGAAAATTTCGTTAGAAACAATGGAAATATTAGGAATGCAACGAATACTTATGTGTTATAAAATGTAAAAGGATGTCGTATTTATGCTTGGGCTCCATTCCCAAGGTACCCCTATTTTATAAACGCTATATACAAATTAAATAGCCTGTTTACAAAATTAAAAAACAAAAAGCAACAAAAAAAAAAAAAAAATGAAAACCGAAGCACTTCCGGTCCAAAGAATTTCGGATAAACGATTTTTAACCTATGGGGCCTTACTTTTGAGACACCATATATACGAAAAAAGTTTGGGCCCATCCACTGTGTTTAATAATTAGTAAATTTCATACCTTTTTTGGTTTAATTAACTCCTACTAAGCTAGGATACTGAACCTATTTAAGTCAATAGTGCATGGCATCTAACAATAGATAGATAGATAGATAGATAGATAGATAGATAGAAACAAGCAAACAGAGCAGGACAGATAGATAGATAGATAGATAGATAGATAGATAGATATGAACAGACTGAAATAGATACATAGATAGATAGATATAGATACGGATAGGCGTAGATAGAGAGAAAGAGACATAGGTCTTAATAGATTGTGATAGAGAGATATGCGTGTGTGGATAGATTGATATGAAGAAATTGAGATAGATAGATAGATAGATAGTGATGTTGGTTACATAAAATTCTAACTATATTTCTGAGATGAGGTATTATGAACATTATTTACATTATTCGGATTATTGTCCTCATCTTTGTCGCCATATTTATTACAACGTTTCGGCCGTTGTACGCTATGGCCTTCTTCAGGTGGTTCGAATGTCGAACTGAACCCTTTATTTCACTCACTGGGGTAGACTGTTCTAGTTCCACGTGCCATGTTTAATGGATGTCAGTTATTAGTTATCTCCTGTTAATTTCACTCTGAAAGTTCTCCACTGCCTTAACCGGGTATTGAACTCACACCCTTTGGGTCCTGTCACTGGATCTAACTAATGCCTTTATCCACTGTGCCATGTGTCCTTGTGGAAAAAGAAAATTTTTTGTTTCCATGGATACAGAGAAATTCAATCATTTAGAGAGGGGCGATAGTCTGTTCATTTTAAAATGTGTCTAAATGATTGGATTTCTCTGTATCCTTGGAAACAATAATTATGAATTGTATGTGTGATTAAAACTCAGTAAATTTTAAAATAAGTTATTCCAAAATTTCCTTGAAGATGAAACAGAACTAATGCTTTTAATTTAAATATATAATTAAATTTAAAATTTTTAGCTTCGGTTTTTGAAACATGGTAATTCCTGTGTAGCAGAAGGAACCATATTTTAAATCAGTTAATTTATAATAATATATATATATATATATATATATATATATATATATATATATATATATATATATATATAATGAAACGATTATTTTAATATATTTATTACTTATACGTTATTTTTTTTTTTAAATACAAATATTTAAGTAAATGCTCTGTTTATAAGAGTATTAACATTTACCGGCCTGAATGTTCGAGAAATGCTATACTTTCAACTTAAATTCCTGGCGTCCGACGTGTATAGACCAACTTCATTCAAATTCTTAACGCTTTCGTATTTGTCTATCGCTTCTGACTTTAGATATCCAACCTTATGAGGGCAGTAGTCTTGCTAAGAAAGGTGAAATATGCTATGAACCTATACGCAAATATACCGTGGAAAACTCAAAAATAATTTTATTTTCGCCTCACTAAATTACGCTCTCTTTTAATTAAAATTGCATTCTTTAAGTTGAAATTATGACCAGCTTGAAAACTACGAAAGACTAATGCATTGAATGTGTTGTTTTGTAAAATTTTCTTTTTTCTGTTCATATATTATTTGTTTAAATTTTGAAGACTTTTCAAATGTGCACCAAATTTGGCAAGAGAAGAGGAAATGTTTAATTATACCTAACAGCATAAATATTCGTGAATAGTCTTAGTAATCTTGTCGTGTCATACTTTTACATGATTATAAGAAAGAAATATACAATTTCCTGGTACAAATTATTTAATTAAATAGCAAGAATCCAGAAAATATATATGAAATAATTTCATTTATTTCATTTCATTTGCAAATGAAAAGTTATCAGCCGGATATAAAGGAAGAGTCAGGAAAATTCAATTCAATTCTATTTTTTCATTCATTCAATATCTATATCTATCTATCTATTTAACTAATTACCTTCATTTTCAGTTTGTTCATATATATATATATATATATATATATATATATATATATATATATATATATATATATATATATTCAGTTTGTTCATATATATATATTTCTGAGATGAGGCATAATATACACTATTTACATTATTCGGACTATTGTCCACATCTTTGTTGCCATGTTTATCACAACGTTTCGGCCTTCTTCAGGTAGTTGAATGACGAACTGAAACCTTTATTTCACTCACTGTTCTAGTTCCACGTGCCATGTCTAATGGATGTCAGTTATCTCCTGTTAATTCCCCTCTGAAAGTTCTCCATTGCCTTAACCAGATATTGAACTCACACTCTTTGTGCCCTGTCACTCGATCTAACTAACCTCATTATCCACTGTGTCATGTCTCCTTGAGGACATCTGTGTATGAATTTCTGGGTATTATAAACCTAATGTCTTCAGCAACGATTTTTACCAGTGCTCATATTGCAATTTTTGCTGTTATCATTGCATGTTTTTTTTACTAGTAATAAGAAGTGCCAGAGAAAAGCAATAATAACAACAAAAATTGCAATATGAGCTCTGGAAAAAAGATCTTTCAGAGGGGAAGTAACAGGAGATAACTGACATCCATTAGACTTGGCATGTGGAACTAGAACAGTCTACCCCAGTGAGCGAAATAATGGGTTCAGTTCGACAACCACCTGAAGAAGGCCGAACTAGAAAACCGAAACGTTTGTGATAAGCATGGCGACAAAGATGGGGACAATAGTATATATATATATATATATATATATATATATATATATATATATATATATATATATATATATATATCTCAGTTTATTCATATCTATGTCCATCTATCTATATACATGTATATCTCATTTCATTCATTCTCTATCAGTCAGGTCAATCTATTTCATACTTGACGATTGCATATAAGCATGAAACAGATTGTCAATATTGTTGTTATCTGATGTTGCTGTCATAAAATGATTTTAATATTTTGATGTTGTTTCTGCAGAAATAACTGATTTTTAGTTTTTCTTTTTAAAAAAATTAAAAATTACTATTTATTATTATTATTATATTTATTATTATTAGTTTCTTTATGTTTCGTTTATTAACTTTTATTTCTATTTTATACTATTATTATTATCATTATAAATTATTTTTTTAATTGTTATATATTTTGTTACATATATATAGATATATATCTGTATATGATTGTGCTTGCATATATATGTCTGTGTCTATATGTAGAAATATATGTATGTGTGTATGCGTATATATATATATATGTATATATGTGTGTGTATGTATATACATATGCATATGTGTGTGTGTTTGTGCATATGTATGTTTTGATTATATATATATATATGTTTTATTTTAGGCTTACAATAATATATAACTTCTCTAAGTATATTATAATTTTTATTCTCATTAATATTATGATCATTATTTACATTATTCGGACTATTGCCCTCATCTTTGTCGCCATATTTATCACAACGTTTCGGCCGCAGTACGTTTCGGCATTCTTCAGGTGGTTGGAATGTCGAACTGAACCCTTTATTTCGCTCACCGGGGTAGACTGTTCTAGTTCCACGTGCCATGTTTGATGGATGTCAGTTATCAGTTATCTCCTGTTAATTTCCCTCTGAAAGTTCCCCACTGCCTTAACCGGGTATTGAACTCACATTCTTTGGGTCCTGTCACTGGATCTAACCAACGCCTTTATCCACTGTATCCTTGAGGACACATGGCACATTCCAACCACATGAAGAAGCATGAAACAAACTGTGTGTTGACTTCATTGTTCACTTACGTATATATATATATGAATTTAATTAAAGTTAGGAACCAGACAACCTTAAGGGTCCATTGATTATATTTTATTTCCGCAGGAAGGTGGGTTTTTCCTGGTTCTTCAGATTACATTTCCAAGCATAAAAATAGTTTTAAATTTACGTATTAATTTTATACACGTTTGTGGGGTGTTTTAAGTTGGTCTAATGTAATAGAGAGAGGGGGAGGAGGAGGAACGCAGACATGATTAAAATTAGAGAAGGAAGGATAGGAATAATTTTAAATCTATTTTTATTAAAATACTTAAGAGTAAGGAAGTGGGTAAGGACCAGACATTGACCTATTTATGAAGTCATCTCGCAGGAAAGAGACATAGAGAAAAAAGAAAATGTATCAGAAAGTAAACGTGAAAGGAGGGGTGGGAGGAAAAATGTAGGGAAAGAAGAAAAGGATGAATAAATTAACATATATAGGCATATTGCAGTTAATTAAAAAAAACACACAATGGTATATTTTACAGTTAACTTTTGAAATTAATTTTAAAATTATCAATAAATTAAAATAGGATAAAAGGAAAAATAATATAAAGTGAATATAAAATAAACAAAAAATATTAAATAATAATATTATTAATAACAACTAAGGAGTAAAAAATTAATAATTAAAATCTTAAATTTCAAATATTAAATCTTAAATTAATAATTCAAAATTTATAATTTAAATTTAAAACAACCTAAAAAATTTTTAAATAGTATCGAAAAAATATATAATATCGAAAAACATATCGAAAGGAAAACAAAATTTTTAAAAAATTAAATATATATATATATATATATATGTATTTATGTATATAATATATAT
Organism: Acanthosepion pharaonis; assembly: GCA_903632075.3. Lineage (NCBI taxonomy): Eukaryota > Metazoa > Mollusca > Cephalopoda > Sepiida > Sepiidae > Acanthosepion > Acanthosepion pharaonis. The sequence continues at coordinate 2,819,579 of CAHIKZ030004549.1, forward strand.
AATATGTACACACACACACACACACACATATATATATATATATATATATGTGTGTGTGTGTGTGTGTGTGTGATATGGTCCAAGTTCCTTGTACCACGGTGATGGTCCAAGGTTAGAACCAATGAATAACACGAACACAGGTATGGAATACAAAGATATATTACAACAGAAATATAATACAAAGAAGTAGAAGTATTAGTAATGACTATCAGATTTGGTAAGTGTGAACTATGTTGTCTCGACAAGTATCACTATTCCAATGTCCTTACAATATGCTCTCAATTATCTCTCCTCGTCTTACAATCTCGTCATACCTCTTGAGAGGCGCAGTATTTATAATATCAGGAATAGTCCATTATTATGGGTAGTTCCCATAACATATATATATTGATCTTTTAATCACATGTAGCATCAGTGTTACCGTGGTATCAAATCCTGTCTGAGGCAATCACAGTTCAGATGGGCTGGTCATGTCATCAGAATGAGTGATGATCGGATGCCGAAAATCCTCATGTATAGCCAATTTTTTATGGTAAGCGTAATGTAGGCCGTTCTTGGTTACGCTTCAAGGACAAACTCAGATATAATTTAAATGCTGCAAATATCCCTATAGAGGAAGTCGACCTCGCTGTTGAAAACCTAGCAAATTGGAGAAACCAGCCACTAAGGTATAATTAACTTTGAAAAGAATCGTCTCAACCATTTGAGAAAATTAAGAAGCAACACTAAATTTCGGGCCAGAAGATCAATCCATGGGACGGTCAAGCCTTTTTTCCTGTCCCTGAACTGAATGACACTCATACGTAAAAAAACGACGGGTAGTCCACTACATATATATATATATATATATATATATATATATATATATATATATATATATATATATTATATATATATATATATATATATTTATTCTTTTTATCTTTTTTATCGAGATAATTATATCGGTCATCGACTGTTCATCCATCTATATTTCGTCCTTTCTGCATCTGTCACAGTCTGTTCATCTATACCCCCAGCCTGCATATTGTCAATCCCGTTTTAGTGATAATTCTACTTAATTTATTAACCTCAATTTAGCTCTGTTGAGTGAGGTTCGGTTAGCTGGTAAACAGAAAGACCTCGTACTGGGCCTCCAACTAATTTCCCTCTAACAATATATATATATATATATATATATATATATATATATGTATGTACTATAAAATATATCAATATAAAAGGATACAGTGTATGTAATTAAGCATGAAACAGACTGTCGCCACTGTGTGTTGACCCAATTATATATATATATATATATATATATATATATATATATATATATATATATATATTTTTCTCTTAACTATCTCTCTTTCGGAGTTAGTAGTTATCTTGATCATTTTATATCTGTCTGTCTGTCATCGTCTGTTCTTCTATCTATCTCTATCTCATTTTCACATCTGTATCTATCACAGTCTCTTCATATATATATATATATATATATATATATATATATATATATATATATATATATATATGTATATGTTTTTTATACGCTTCGAGCAGATATGAATGAGCGAGGGAAATCATGGAAGTTTATAGTTGAAAAGCAGTAAAATCGACTTTGCTAACCTGTCGCTCCTCTGTAGCTAAACTGGTATCGCACGTCAGGCTATATGACGGTTCCATGTAGGATACAGATTCGTATTCCTGTCGAAGGACGAATGATTTCTATGGAAATTTCTCGGACGTTCAAGCCGGTATATGCTGTTAATACTGCTTATTATAAACAGAGCATTTACTTAAATATTTGTGTCTATATAAATAGCAATATATATCAAAATAATTGTCGAACTTAGTCCATTTCGTAGTGTGTGACGTGATATATATATATATATATACATGTATACATTCACGAGAAATTTTCCCTACACTTCCAATCTTTGAATTTCAACATACAAATGCGTATGTATAGACACAACACCACCCATATACATACATATGTCATATCCGAAACTGTCCGCATATGTTTATATATGTATGAGTCCCGACGGACAAGCAAATGTGTATGTGTGTCTGCGTACCTCATCTGATGTACGGACATTCATCTATGTTTGCGTTAGCACGATGACATCACGACGACGATTCCCCCCCCACTCCCATAATAACACCAATACACACAATCTACATAAACCTAAATTTTAAAAAAATTAATCAGTTTGTCTGACGATCGCAAAAGCGTGAAACGCAGGGTCACAAACTCACATCAATCAACCAATATATATATATATATATATATATATATATATATATATATATCAGTCCTATTCTTCTCTCCTTATCTACCTATCACAGTGTCTTGCTTTTTATTTGTTTTTTTTTTCCTTTTCTCTCCATACACATATTTCTATCTATCGAACACGATAAAATAATTATTTATATACAAGGTAGTACTGTAAAGCTCTCGGGACGGTCTACTTTCCAAAATCGGAATTTCAATGACTCAGTCTCTGAATATTTTTAGAAAGGATAAATAGACTTGCATTGAATTTAATTTGAGAACAATATTTTACAAGTGCACATTTTTCTATCCTCACTCCAACCTCTGTTTACTTGCAAAACCGGCTCCCAAAGTCTTGATTCTTATCAAAGATAAGAATATATTTTCTGACTAACGAGAGAGCTGGAAAATATAAAAAGGAATTTCACTACCATTATTCTTTCCATTGTGCCATAAAGTCTGGGGGAAACCTCACAGCTTGTTCACTCCAACCTGTTTTCATTACTTTCAAAACCGGCTCACAGAGCCCTGATTCTTATCAGAAATAAGAATGTGTTTTCTGACCAATAGAGGGGCCAGGGAATTTGTACAACGATTTTTGAGGGAAAAGTCACCGATCCATCAGAGTTGGATAAAAAAAAAATCTTGATAAAATTGGAGAATCTTTGCCTATTTGGCAGTGAGAATTCAGACCTTCGTCTGTGAGGTCGACGATAAGGAGCTCCAGTCAACTTCAGAACAACTTTCAAGAGCTACCTACTAAAGGTCTGTCGAGAACGAACGTCGGCCCACAATTCAAGACCAATTCAAAGCTGCATCCCTTCACCACTCCTTCTGACGAGCCCACTGGACTTCTATCGTCGACCTACGAACTCACTCAACTGCAAGATTCCTATATCTACCAACAATTTTCCTACTCTACAAGAACTGTGAGTGTTTCTAAACCTTAACAAAATTCTACTCGCTTAAAGAACTTTTTAGGCGCTCAGAGAAATATTTTGAGCAGGCCTTTTTTCTCTTTTCCCTTTCTTTCACTCTTAATTGTCTTTATCCCTTTACCCTTTTTTTTCTGTATATGTAAATAAACACTTTCATCTTTTACTGTTACACACCGAGCAGGAGTTTTTTCTTTATTCGTCCGCGCCTAAAAGAGAGGGTTTGTCCGCTCTAATCTTGTTTTTTACTCGCGTTATGTCGCAATTTTTTTTAACCTTAACCCTTGGATGTGGGAAAGCCAGGACAGATTTCCCAGCACTTGGGAAATGATGCATCAAGTGTGGAGAACCGCCGGGTAAATATACAGAATAGAAAGTCTGTTTCATAGTTCAAATTCATTCCCTACTTGATCGGGCCGAGAACTTTTCTCTCCCACCTCTCTCTCTCTCTCTCTCTCTCTCTCTCTCTCTCCGTGTGTGAGTGTGTGTGTGTGTGTATACATTGTATATAGACCGATGATTGTACTAGTATTTATGTTCAGTTCCGGACATACATGAATATATTTGTAAAATATTGTAAAATATACGCAATTGTTGATTTTGTGACGACTGAAGAGAAGACATTAAATCCTTGCAATTCCTTTTGTTCTTATTGTTCCTCACCCATGTTATTATAGGAATGAAATGTCTCTGTCGACACTTGTGTCTGAACATAGATCATCAGTGAGCAAACACAGGCAATCTCATTATTGAACTAAGTAGATCACTTGATCATAGCGGAAACGTATATATAGACGAAGGTTGCGTGACGTCTATCTCTAGTCTATCCTCTATACTATACGGATCACCATTTCTTCTCTATTTCTATTATTACTGAGAACGCTATTCTCTACTCTATTCACTCTACGGAGTATTATTCGTACAAGCACTATTTGAAGGCGTTTCACACCACCAGTATTGTTCAATGGCGCATTATAGTTGTATCTGCGATTACAAAGTCTCTACTATGTCGCCTCTAACAAAGTGTCAAGTAAGTGTTCGTTTGAGATTACAAAACTCAATACGAGGTCCAAGAGGTACATATTACGAGGATATATAGCATAGATAACGGCTGACCCTAGATTGAAAATGTTAAAAATGTAGTAATGGAGAAAGCATCTTCTTAGGTGCTTGTGACACAAATTAAGAGCTCTGGAGTAGTTGTTATTGTTGTGGATTCCGGGATGAAATCCGGTCTCAAATGAATGACAAACGCAGGAATGAAATATAGCAAATAAATGTATTGACTTAATAATACAATTGGTAATACGGTTAGTAGATCCAGAAATGCGGTTAGTAGCAATAATATATATATAGTCTGGGAAATTCAGTATCGAAGTAGGACTTCCTTCTGAGTCTACGTGCTCGCAACTGCGACTCCTACAAGGCGGTTACCTCACTTTCTCACTGTATCAGTGTATCTCCCGTCTAACACCCGGGCATTCCCCGGCAGCAGTACAAGTACACACTGGTCGAGTCCACTTGTATGAAAAAGGGGGTGGACCCCATAACAGTTATCTGGGCAGAACTTCTTTCCTATCAATATAATAAGAATGGAATATCAAGTGGGGATGTAAGATAAATAACGGTTGTCCCTAGCTTTGATGTAGTTAGAATTGTAGTGATCGGGGAAGCATCAGAAGTTTGTTTCATATTGCGAAAGTTCTGGGAAAGAAACTGTCAGAGTGGAACTTCTTTATCAACAGAATATGAAGGGAATGAAGATGAAACGATTCAGTGTATGTGGTTTGGCGGGTCGTAGCTGTGAACCCCTGTCTGAATAAAATAAATTAGTAACTCTTCCGCCATGTTTTATATTACCCAATGTTTTTCTCTTACATCTAATTCAAATATGGAAATCCTAATAAATGCAAACGCTGTCTATATAGAAATGGCAAAAAAAAAAAAAAAAAAAAACTGAAAAGAAATCACCAGACTTTACTGAATGAAAGCCAGCTACTTTTTATTTATGTATTTCCTCTTCTTTATTTTCTTTCATTTTCATTACTTTCTTTTCTTTTTTAAATTTCTTTGTTTTTCTTTTAACATTTCAACGTTTTAGTAATGTTTCAGATGACGTCAATTCAAAGGCAAATCTGTTATTTGCAGGTCTCATGTCAGAAAGAATTCGCGACCAGTTTGAATGCAGGTTTAAGTCAAATTGCCGAGCTAAGTTCGCATAAGCAATGATTTATGTTACTTTGTATTTGTCAATGACATGCTATCAACCTAATTACTTCTATCTATCTATCTATCTAATTATTTTCATATCTATCTCATTCTCATCATATGTATCCATCTATCTATCTAATTCTCTATCTATCTATCTCATTCTGTTCAGATATATCTATCCATTCTGTTCTATCTCATTCTTTTTTCATATCTATCTTTCTATCTATCTATCTATCTATCTATCTATCTATCTTCTGTGTAGATATATCTATCTATCTATCTATTTCTATCTATCTATCTATATTTATTTCATTCTGTTCATATCTATCTCATTCTTTTCATATCTATCCATTTCTCTAATTATCTCTTTCTTTTCATATCTATCTATCTATCTATCTATCTATCTATCTATCTATCTATCTAATTGTGTTTATATCTATCTATCTATCTATCTATCTATCTCATTCTGTTCATATCTATCTCTCATTCTTTTCATATGTATATATTTATCTCATTCTGTTCATATCTATCTATCTCATTTTTTTCACATCTATGTCTCTAATTATCTCATTCTTTTCATATCTATCTATCTATCTATCTATCTATCTATCTATCTATCTATCTATCTCATTTTCATATTTATCTCATTCTGTTCATATCTATCTATCTATCTATCTATCTTATTCTGTTCATATCTATATATTTTTCTCATTCTGTTCATATCTATCTATTCCTCTATCTCATTTTTTCATATCTATCTATCTATCTATCTATCTATCTATCTATCTATCTATCTATCTCATTCATCTGTTCATATTTATCTCATTTATTTCTATCTATTGTGTTCATCTATCTATATCTATCTCTTTCATCTATCTCATTCTGTTCATATATATTCTTTTGTGTTCTATCTATCTATCTATCTATCTATCTATCTATCTATCTATCTATCTATCTATCTATCTATATTCCCACATTTTATTTCCCTCTGCGTACACCTGTGCACAATAATCTTACTATCTATGTAAATAATTTCTGTTGTCCGAGGTAGAAAGAACATCGCGCAAATCAAAATTGAGGTGTAATGTCTGCAGCAACAACCTACCGGAAGAAAGCAGTGCCCAACAGTAAGAAAGAATTTGTGCCAAATCGCGTTGAGCATCGAAAGTGAGATGTTCGGAAACCCTTTTCATCTTGGCACAGAATTTGATTTAAGGTGTAAAGAAAACTGAACTAACTACCATTACATGACAGCAACACTTGACTAACACTTGACTAACACTTGACTAACACTTGAGTATCCAACGCTAATATCAACTACGCCACCTTCCCAATCTAAATCCAACGTAAGATGAGAGTAACATTTCGAATAACTCATAGCGTATTAATAATTACTCATCTATAGAATAGAAACGTCATATCCTATAATCTCTATCTATAAAAGGCAGGATGTGTGTGTGTGTGTGTGTGTGTGTGTGTGTGTGTGTGTGTGTGTGTGTGTGTGTGTGTGTGTGTGTGTGTGTAACGAATGCACGACTGCAATTTTCGACGGATTTGCACCAAAATTTACATGCAAATGCTCCAAGTTAGCACAAAGGCCAAGACCGACTTTGCATTTCCCAACTCCCATCGATAGTAGTAATAATCGACTTTTTCATGCTTCTACGGCAGTTTTCATGTAGTTTGCGGCCATTTTCTACTGGCCAGAGTGAGAGTCTATAGCTGGCTGCCACGAAAAGGCTGGAAGATTCTATTGGCCAGCGTGAGAGCCAACAGCTGACTGACACGAATGTTAACTAGCATGCTAGCATGCAAAAAAAATCGATAGCTGCATTCGTCACAAGTGGGAAAAATTTAAATCTGCATGGCACTTTACTACAATTGGCTCATTCTCTTGCTTAAACTCAACGTTGATTCTGATTCCGCAGAACTGGGTTGGGTGTGAAAAAGTATTTGCTGTTAACATTCTTTTTTCATTCGTTTTTTTCAGTTACGAGTCCTTTTTTAAAGCTGATCGTTTTGTGTTCATTTTGTTTAGTTCTTTTTTCGGAACAGATTTAATGTTTAGTATAGAGCTTAGAAAAAAATTCGCAGTGTGAGATAGGCAAGAAGTAAGGCATGTAGCAACATCAGCACGGCAAAGGGCACTCCTTTAAAGGCAAGGAAGGGCAAAAATATTTTAATTCAAGTGATAACGTTTACTGTATGAGTCGTACGATTTTTGAATCAAGTACGGGCAATGCCGGGCCATGCTGCTAGTCAACATCTATAACAATCAAAGATGAAAAGAAGTGACTCCAAATCAAGTGATGAATATTACCTACACCAACACGGTCATCTTAGTCGCTTTTTTATATGAATTTTATTGAACAATATATTTGCCTTTTTGTTCCACTGTCATATACAATCTTTTGGTTAACTTCATAATACCATCGTTGCAAAAAAGACATTCATTGAAAAACCTTCTGGGTATAATTTTTCATTTACATATGTTTTGTTTCCTGCATGAGTAATCTGGGATTTCTATCGGTTACTGAGTGTTGGATAATATGAGGAAAGAAAACGTTATTAAGCAGATCGAACAATAAAAGAACAAGAATTAAGAAGACAGACTGATACTGCATTTAAATTTTTGAAGATCAAAATTAACTGGAGAGCAAGAAGTCGGAAGGGAGTCCTACAAGTGATAAGTGCGAGAGAAGAAAATGCTACCATAGAACTTACGGTTACGTCTAGTCATTTCAACTGTGAAATGATGAGACCTTAACGCCAATCTAGTACTGCGCTTAAATTCGTAAAGTCTAGGTAACAAAGCTCGTCAGAACAATTACCAGGAACATATTTATAGAAAAAGCATAAGTAAGATGCGTTACGGAGGTGGGAAAGCGACTGAATCCGAGATGCCAGGTCAGGACCAATAACACTGCAGACTATTCTTTGTATTCTATCAAGAATCTCTAAATGCAGAGCAGAAGCATCTGAGTAGATGTGACGGCAATATTCAATATCTCAACGAAAGGTAGACTTATAAATAAGCTAGAGGCTTGTTGCGTAGTCGAAAATGGGTAAATTGAAGGCAGAACCTTGTTGTTGTTGTTGCACAGCAAACGTAAATCCAATCATCAAACAAAAGAGGGCATTGATTATGAGTAAATAAATGTATAATTTATTTACATATATGGCGTTTCTCTTTCAGCGTGTCGAAGTCGACATCAAACGCTGATCCGTGTAGGGTCAGTTTGAATTAGGGTATATATAGTTTTTAGTCGCCTCGAAATTAAGAATTTGGGTTTTTGAGCGGGAGTAGTTATGACTGGTCATAATATATTATTATTTTTGTTTTGGTTAAAGCGGAGGTGATGTGCAGAAAAGTTATTTACGCAGTTTGCTTCGGGTCGCTGAACAGCTATTATCTGGTTTGTGAAGGAAATGTAGGAGGCATGAATCAACCAAACCGTGATTGAACCAAATCCCTAAATTGCTAACTTGAAGCATACTTTGAACATATCCTTTGATCTGACACACCTTTGGTACCCATCAGAATTTATTTTATTTACGTAAATCTGAGCATTGGTGTCTGATTTTAAATAGGATTTTCTTAATGTTCGCAAATTAAAAATATTCCATTTTATTTGGAATTCGAATTGTGCGAAATAGAGAGAAAGACAGCAACAGAAAAGAATATACACATAAAACTCAACTAAAATATGCCATTCCAAAAATATAGTCCGCATACCTTTGTTGAGTATAATTTGTCGCATAGAAAAGGATTATATGCCTTGAGTAGAATTCCCTTGAGTAACGGTCTGGAATATCAACCTATCAAGTTGCTTATAAACCCTGTCAACCAATGTCAGCTTTTTTCTTTTTTAATTTTTTTTTTTTTCATTTTGTTGATGTTAGTGATTATTCTCTTGAAAAGTTTACACGACTGTGAAAAATATTGGGTTTCACATAAATTCATTCGTTTTTTTCCCATTTATTTTAACCCTGTTATTCATAACAAAATTTGAAGAAATCAACCAATAATATAGTCTCCTTCATTGTCCATGAATTCTTGTTAACATTTCCCTAACTTGTCAATGTCGAGATGGCATCACTGAGTCTTGACTCGGAAAATTCACCGAGCCTCGTTTTCGACACCACCTCGTTGTTGATCGAAGCACATTTTTGGTTAAATTAATGACGTCGGGGCGAATGTTGTCGAAAATGCTAATTTTTGTCAACTTGGCACTCCATCGTTTGAAAAGAGATAAAATTCAATCAAAACTTTAAACAAAAGCTGTAGAGGAAGAATAGTGCTCCAAAAATTTAAAATAAAACACTAGGGCAACACAAATATTTTGTATGTTTGTTCTAATAAAACCGAAAAAAAAAGAAGGAATTTATCCTGATAACCCAATACCTCAGTGTTGTACACTACTGCCTAAGTCCTAGTCCAACTGTCACTGACATACGAATAGGCTATAAAGACCAAACACTACCAAGATTGATTATCTGGGTAACTGCTTTCAATTGTGAAGGCAGATAGGCAAGAGCGACTTGTAAAAGTGCTCCTTAATCTTTTTTTTTATACTAAAGTTCACCCGGTACAAAGCCGAAGAACCACTAGACGTTAGAGGATTACTCTGGTGTTGTTTGAATGTAAGACAAAACAAGTCCATGGGGTTAAGCAGGAAAGTTAACCCTAGACTTGAAAAGGTCAAGATTATAGTGATAGGGAAAACATCCTGCCGGAAGTCTGTTCCACAAAGCATCTGTTCGTAGGAAGAAGCTGTTCGAGTGGAATTTACTTATTACTAATGGAATACGAAGGGAATGTGGATGATTCACGATTGTGTACGCGGCATACTAGGTCCCAATTGTAAAGGCTAGAGCCGTTGGGACTACGGAATGCAGATCGTCAGAACCCCCATGATATGGAAATAGCGACAGAGCAGTGAGTGAGTTGCGACCTTTCGTCTGTTTGAAAGGATTTGCATGGTTGAAAATAAAGCCGCCTAGAAGCTTTTGAACTCTATCAAGACAGGTAAGAGAGGACTGGACTGAGCAGCCCCTGCCCAAATATGGCAGCAATACTTAATTTTTGACCTGACCTTGCTCTTATAAAGAGTTTGGCAGTGTTTTCATTGTAGTGAGCTAGTAATTTGATATTTTGTCGCGGCAACTGGCGATGGAACAGGGCAGAGGGTAATTTCTTTATCAAGGTGCATTTATCTGAGATATTTAAAATCAGAAAGAGAAAGATACCCCGAAAAATATTCTGTCATATCTCAGATTGCCATGGGTTATAGAGGTTAAATTTACTAAGCGTTTATTGATTTTTCAGTTAATTAATTCATTATGTTCTCTTATCGACTTATGTTGAAACCAATTCAGAAAGATAGCCTGCATATCTTTAAAACACTGTTCCATAATCCTGAAAATGATACGTAACAATAATGCACTAAATCTAGTTTAAAATCAGCTCAATCACTGCAGAGAAGGTCAGTAGCAATATTACCGTTTACAGTTTTCATCTTCTTTGAAATACCTGGGCTGATTTTAACTAAACATAGTATTTTATCGTTTGCATATTATATTTATAATTATAATTTTGGAGCGTTCAGTGTCACAACTCTAGAGTTGTATTTTGAATATTTTAGGTGAGAAATTATGTAAGCGTTAATAACACACTCTTAAAAAAATCTTACGATCTATATTGCATTTATTTTCGTCTTGGAAGTTACCTGAAGTTATCTGAAAATGAAAAAAAATATTCATGCCTGATGATGATAATATAAGAATTATCAAAAGTACTAGCGCATCTTTGGGACATCTAATCCACTTTACAATTTTTAAAAACAGGGATCGCGTTATTCAATGATTGTTTAGAAAGTTAATGCTTGATTAAATCTGTTAGCTAAGTGAATTCGCCATTACATTAACTTTACTGATCTATTCTTTGTATGACTACTACTTTATAATATTAATTATACTGCGCCATTTAATGGATTTAAAAGGACTGATCAGCTGTAAAAGAAATCTGGAAATTTGCTGGGACATTGCTCTAATCATTGGACCAATTAGTCCATGTCACGTTAACTGGAAAAACACACAACAATAAAATTGATGAATTGCCATATTACTATATGCAAAAACGTTCTCACTTACAATATTAAAAATAAAACTCCAGTGTTGCGACACTGCAAGCTCCAAAATTTTCTAGCTGCTATTAATAACATTTAAAAAAACATCTTTCAACCTGTAGTACATATATTTTCATCTTTGAAATTACCTGAAATTATTTGAAATTGAAAAATAATATCCATGTCTGAAGATTATGAAAGGATACATCGAAAGTACATGCAAATGGACATCTAATCCATTTTACAATTTTTAAAAACAAAGATTGCATCATTTAATGAGTGGTTAGCAAGTTAATGCTTTATTAAATATGTTAGTGAAGTGAATTCTCCATTAATTGCGTTAACTTTACTGATTTATTCTTTGTATAACTACTTCTTTATAATATTAATTATACTGTATCATTTAATTAAGCATGTTCACTGTTTTCGCGGGAAAACAGCATATAGCGTAATGAAAAATGCCACAAACTTAACTAAAACCAAGTTTTATCGTCAAAATGCTTATGTTATTATTAAGATGAAAGACCAAAGTATTTTTTAATTATTTTTTGAATTTTTTTAATCCTTTCTAACACGTTCGAAATTTTGGTTAGATTCTTCTTTTGTTTACATCATCGCGGCGTCACAGAAAATAACATTTTATTTTTGCGATTTTTTTCCGTTGAAAACATATTGATTTGGAAATTCTTGTAAAAATCAAGTAATTGTCCGATTTTAATGAAATTTTCAGGACTTATTCACAAATCAATGAAATTATTTTTGAAATATTTTTTTTAGAAAATTTTGGTAAAAAATATATTTTTTTAAAATATGTTACCCCACATTTACTTAATTTAATGAAATTTCGCCCAAAATCTTTTTGGTTCCTGAATTTTTTTTTTTTTTTGTTAAAAGTAGGAGTCTTCGAAAATGGTAAATAACCAATTTTTTTTTTTCAAATTTGAGCTATCTAACTGAAAATCTGCTCTGAATTGAAAAATAATGAATCCAATAAAACTATGATATTACTTAATTAGAAAAGCTTTTAATTGCTTTTGTAAATAAGTAATATTAAGGACACTATTGTCTGAAGAAATAATTTTTTTCTGATGAATAATTAATTTTTATAAGAATTTTTTCGTTTTTTAAGAAATTTTAATTATAATAATTTATAATAGTTTAAAATCGTGTAAAGCTCTATATTAGGAGGGTTCCTCGAGGTGATGTAGTAATTAAGTAGAAAAAAAATTTACGAATCCAAAATTGCTAAGTTTAATAAATTTAGTTGCGCTACTTTTTTTAAAAATAATTTTTTATGTTGTATTTTTTACTTAATACATTCTTTATTTCCATGTATGATATACAGAAATTGCCATTATTATAACAAGGTCACGTGACCTAAGGGT